>CM075866.1:36879899-37404899 GCA_038021265.1 Cyprinella venusta | reverse complement strand
ACAGCTAATACTCACTCTCTCCATGTCTGAAAGATTCAGAAGGGAATGATTCAGATTCCTCTTGACACAGTTACTAGAAGGCTTACAATTGTCAGACAGGTCACATCTACGTCGTCAAGCTCAGTTTGAGCCTGCACAGTCCGATCAGCCATCAGGCAGTGAGTGCTTCTAATTGGCTTCACTTTTCTCTGTTGAAATCTATGAGGTCGCTTTGTCCATTTTCTTTTACTATCTATGAATGTTGCACATTGCATCAACTCCATTGGAGTCCTTTCAAAACCTCAGCCAAACCCTGCGGTTAGGTCTATTTCTGTTCATTTTCACCAGCTTTTCATTTTTTTTTCTCCCTCGTTATTGCCCTTATAAAGCATCATTTCTTTGTCCTGCCTGCTTTTCGTCCACAGAGGTTTGGAGCCCTTTAAAGGGTCGGTCAGATTTGGAGGGGGCAAACATTTAACAGTTTCACTCTCTCTCCTCTCTGTGTGACAGTACTAGTGTCCCACGATGCCACCATTGTGCCTCAATGACAAAGTTGCTGTCAGTCATTGGTAAGCCTAGATGAACAGAGGATGAATGAGCGAGTACCAGAAACAGTAATGAGGAAATGCTCTGCAGTCAGATCCGTAATCGTGTAATATTTCACTATATTGTGCAAAATATTTCCTCAGGTAACCGAAAAATGTGCCATTGTAACATCTAACAGGTAACATCTAAATGAACTTGTGTTATTTAAACCTAACTAATGAATGTTTCTAGACTTACTATTGCCCATAATTGTGACGAGGGGGAAGTTGTTGGAACTGATATTCCATTCCATTCCTTTCCATTCTATGCCATTCTAATCCATTCTATTCTATTCCATTCAAAACAAACCTAATTACATGGGGTTATAGCAATGAGTACATTTTTAAGAGTCAAAACAGGGAGACAAGCTCTTTAAAGGGATACTCCCCTTTTTTGGAAATAGGCTCATTTTACAACTTCCCCAGAGTTAAACAGTTGGGTCTTACCGTTTTGTAATGTATTCAGACGATTTTATATATATATATATATATATATATTTAGAAGAATATCAGTAACCAGACAGTTTTTTTGGTCTCATTGACTTCCATAGTAGGAAAAAATATACTATCGAAGTCAATGAGACCAGAAACTGTCTATTTACTGATACTCTTCTACAGTAGATATCAGAAAATCGGCTGAATACATTCGAAAACTGTAAGACCGAACTGTTTAACTCTGGGAGAGTGGTAAAATGAGCCTATTTCCAAAAAAAAGTGGAGTATCCCTTTAACTTCACATTCACAGAGTACTGTGTTATAATGCAAAAATATATTTTGTGACACTAATCCCCAGATCTACTTTGGAAGCATTTTTGCAAATGTCAAAGTAATTTGTGAGGTGTAAAATGGAAGCATTATGCACCACATAAGCAAGGATGTGGTTTATATATAAAAGAGAAAGCAGCTGTGAATTGCTGGCTCACTCAAACATAGCAAGTGGTTCCAGCCCAAGTGATTGTTTAGGATTAATGGTGCAGACTCCAGTGCATGCTTTCTATGGAAACTCAAGTAGTCGGAGACAGGCCCTTGTGTGCGGCTGTTAGTAGAGTAGACAGGAACACCAGAGCAGGGTGATGAATGGCCCAGCGCTGGCTCCCAATCTGTTTTGACAGCGACTCTCGTCGGCTGTGTTAGTCAGGGAGGATGCATGTGTATGTGTGTATGAAACGGAGATACTGTATTAAGACTGAATACCAAAGGTTTCCTGCACACCTGTCTCCAGATCTTGGTTAATGAGAGGCAGACTGTCCATGTGTGGAAAATAGACTGTTGCCCAAACGCTTATCTTTTTTAACCCCTTGATATGTCAAAGTGATAAGTCTTCTTGAACAATACAAATTGTAGTACAGGACTTGATTTTGTCCATTGGGAACTGATTGGATTGTTGGATGGTTGCTTTGTTATGGGTCGATCTCACGTGAGTGACAGTTTGTCCCAGTAAACACGCCAGAGAAGAGATGTCACTGCAAGAGGGAGTTATTTTGTTTAAAGATTCTATGTATTAGTGCTGTCAAACGATTAAAATATTTAATCGTGATAAATCGCATTGATGTCATAGTTAACTCACGATTAATCGCACATTTGTATCTATTCTAAATGTCTCTTGATTTCTTTTTGTGCTATTATTTTTTTCTCATTTTAATGCTCTTATCAACATGGAAAAGTGGATCGGCTTGCTTTGTGCAAATGTTTTTTTTTTTTTATTGAAAATAACATTGGCATATACTGTGTTCAGTTTCACACTAACGTTCTCACTTGGAGCAAATAATCTCTCACACAACGTTACACTGTCCATCAATATAAAAGGGTGAAAGAAATACGGACGAGGTCCTGATATTGACGAGGGGGTGGAGAATTCGGATCAGCTGTGTGTGTGTGTGTGTGTGCGCTTGGCCATCATCAAGTTGATGATTGGACGTACTGCGATGATAGCTCAGTTCACAACGACAAAACACGTAGATCACTTTGGTCTTGTCAATGGAACCATTTGGCAACATTTTAAAAGTAAACTTTCCATTCAGAATCTTATACGCTGATTTCACGTGGCCGCCATTTTGAAATGACTCCGGTGGGAAGAAAACTGGAAATGTTGCCTTTAATCATAGGAGAGTCGCGAATGTGATGGCGTATTGTTGTGTTTAATGTAGAAATTAGTTGTTCTAAAAATGTACATACATTTCTTTCATACTTTAGACTATATAGTGAAATTCATTTATAAATATATATATTTTAAATATAAATATATAATTCAGAACATAAAAAATAAGCAGGAACGAACTATATACATATCCTATATTAGATATTAACATCCAATAGTGTGTGAATCGCGGCGCAGCTTCAGGTTGGTGCTCCAAGGCATTGTTGTCTGTACTTCCAGGGTTCTTCCCACCGGAGCTTCGCTTTCGATTTCAAAATGGCGGCTGCGTGAAATTGAAAGCGTATTGGCATCCATTTCGGCGCCTCGTGCTCGTCATCCACTCAAAACTTAATGTTAAACAATATTTGGCCGGCTCGCAAGCACAAACAAGTGTGTGCGGTGGCGGCGTGCCTGTTGTTTTGTTTCCGGTCTAGCTAGATACGCTTTGGTCAAGGGGGTAATCCATCAGCCGGAAGCTGAAGCTCCCTCTGGGGGCTGTCATTGTAGCCCACTATCACCTGCTGTTAGCATCCCATTGACTCCCATTCATTTTGGCGTCACTTTGACAGCGAATAACTTTACATCTGAGGCGTCCAAAGACTCCATGTATCCATTATTTATTTCTAAAGAAACACGACAATGTATAAAAGGCTCCATTACTTTGTATGTTACGTTATGGCCACGTAGAAGCCGTTCTTGTAAAAATAGGCTAAAAATTGCGTCATAACTACTCGACTGTCGGTCGCACAGTAAAAAATTACCGTATAGACAGGAGGAGAAGCTCGCACAGCCTCGCAGGCAATCTTTTACTGTCTAAAGTCAGCCCATGGCATAAATAGAAGCAAAATGACAAAATAACTAATCAGAATACTTACCAAAAGTTGCTCCAGGTCACGATTCGCCGTCTCTGTGCACGATTAAAATTTCTCTTGCCACATCTACTATAAGTCGGTCAGTTTGCTCACGTGACAACTACGCCGTCAAGCTCAGTTGGAGCCTGCGCAGAACGCCCTACTATCAGGAAGTGAGTGCCCATGTTGAGCTTCAGCTCTCTCCGTTGAAATCAACGGGGTCGCTGTGTCCATTTCTTTTACTGTCTATGGCTTTGGTCGATGAAGCAAACGTCCTCACGCATGCCACTTCCTGTTACAAAAGCATGTAAAAAAAAATACAAAGTTTGTTAGGCCAAAAAAAAAACAAACGTAAATCGAGCAATAAATAAGTTGGCGCCGTTAAAATTGGTTTGCGTTAACGCCGTTAATAACGTGTTAACTGACAGCCCTAATATATATATATATATATATATATATATATATATATACATTTGATTTCGTGATGACTGTAAAGTCTTAATATCCATCCTATTTCTCCTTGGCGTGTTCATGAGAGAGGTATCACTATCTGAATGAATCGTTCTTTTGAGTCAAATATGCCAATGAACCATTGATCCATTTCACAACACCTGTCTAAATGATTCATTCATGAATCTAATCTAACCTCAATTCACAGACTCTTGATCTAGACTCAGTTGTTAACATTTCATTGGAAGTGATGATTCTGAAGACTTGGAATATAGAGCATGAATCATATGACCACTTTTATATTTTTTAAAGCTCAAGCAAGATTTTCTCCTTATGTGTTCTTTTAAAACATTTTTGGAACAACATGAGGTTGAGCAAATGATTGCAATATTTTTATGTTTTGTTGAACAGTTTAACGTTATGCAGCGATGTGGTATTAACATATTCCCCCATGAACACGCTCGCTCTGTGACTCATCTGTCACACTCTTCAGGTTGTTGCATAAAGAATCCCACCTACCATTACAGCTGTCTGCTCTGAATGTCACACACAGCACTGAATGCAGGCGACAGAGAGGCAAACCAAATAATTCATGCTTAACATCTCCAACGTGCTGATGTGCTGGCCAAACTGCAACAGGTTTTGTTTTATTCAACTATTCTGGAGAGGATTTATCCGTAACTTTTCTGCAGTTACATCTAAACACCAATAGGTGGTGGCAAGTGACTGGAACGAAACGACTATATGCATCCGAAATTGCTTACTGTATAGCAGCTACTGCATTTGGTTTAAAACGTATCATGACCATTAAATAAAGGATGTTCTATGCAGTATGAATGTGTGTAATATGAATGAAATTCGGATGAACTACATCCATGTTGTCACTGTCATGTGACCTATGGCGTGAGTTGCGTCACTTCACTGTCACTTCATGGAATATTAAAGTGTTCAGTGGATGCAATCTTCAGAATCTTGCAGAAAGAAGAGGGCCATCTGTGTAACTTTTGGCCACCTCAAACATACTGCTGTTTTTTACCTACTATATAGTGTTGAAGTTGGCATCATATGTTTTTATGAGTGAATATTTGAATCATTCACTCAACCGTTTAGTTCAAAAAGACTGATTCATTCAGGAACAAAACAAATGACTGCCTTTACCAATTAGTGAGTGACTGAATCATTCATTCCATAGTTTTGTTCAAAAGCACTGATTCATTTATAGACTTTATGAGTGAATCATTCACGCATTCGATTCATTTGAAACACTGAATTATTCCAACGCTATCTCACAACAATTCGTACGAATTTGTACGAGTGATTAAAAAGTGCCTTATTCGTACTAATTCACATGACCTCACTCGTATGAATTCGTACGATTTGTCTAAACCCACGTGATGGGAAGGTTTAGGGGCGGTGTCAGGTGTAGGTCATCCGTATGAATTCATACGAATTGGCCAACTCGTAAAATATGTAAAATTTACTTGCACTGTCCTAAAAAGAAGGCCGTCAAGACTGTCAAAGATTTACAGTTGACAATTAATGGGTTATCTGATGTCTAAGTTATTTGCCAAAGAGATAAATTGATGTATACAACCTGTAGCGTGTAATTGAATCTAAACCACTGACATATCGATGATTACTCGACCGTTAAACACATTACTGTTGCCAAATGTCATATTTGCAACCATTTCTGAAAGATAATTGTAAATAGAAATCCCATAGACTTACATTAAAGGTGGGTCCCTGAGACGAATATATATAATACGAATATATATAAACATATATACTGTATGTGTGTGTGTGTGTAGAAATTAAAATAGTGGAGTGGGCTCTGTTGCTTTTAAAAGTAGTCTTTGCCAGTAAATAAGCACTTGTTCAATTGCACAAGTAGTGGTAGTATGTTTTTTAGATATGCAGAACAAAGAGTGATGTCATTTCTGGCCTCCTCAGATATTATATAATCTTTCCCCCCTCCCTTATATCATAGATGCATCAGTTGGCTTTTGTAAGCAGCCATAGAGGAAAACAACAGTGGGGTTCCTGTGGCATGCTGTGGGTGAAGAAGAACAGCATGTTTGTGTTGTTGCTTGTGTCATTTGTAACATTAGCGACAGTCACAGCCTTTGTTAGTTGAATTTTGGAGATGGGTGTTTGTTACATCTCCATACTTGCAGAGGAACAAATTTGCATGAATTCAAATGACTGCATTTTTGAAATTGTATTAATGAAACCAAGGAACATTAGACTTCTAAACTGATATATTTGTGCCTCACCACTGCTTTAAATGTGATTACTGCAAAACTGCAACAATTTTCTCTTTAACATGAAGTTTTGCAGTTGCCTGCAACCACTAGGTTGTCAGAGATCATCAGAATCCAAAATCAATAGGTCAAATTACATATACTGCAAGATTTATGATATACTGGTAAAATACAACTTTACACAAAAGAGCCAGAGCCAAATGAAGCAACTCAGTCAGCATGCAGACAAAATATGTTCATGTCCAGATGGTTTCGTCACTTTAACATCCATTACTGCAGGCGAGTGTGCCAGCTATGATGTAACCTTGACTCTTGAATGGGACTGCCACAGGTCTGCCTCGTGAAAATGAGCTCATGTGTGGACAACAGGAATTGAACTCATTACATGTTCATTTAATATTCTAAGTAAGGTTTTAACCTCTGTAGATGGTTAACTTTCAACTCTGATGCTAAATAATTCACACGTTTGGATCATGCATTATCTACTCAATAAAGGCACATGCTAATAAATGCATTAAGCTTTTAAAGATTCAAGACAGGGCGTGTGGTAGAGTTCCATTTCCATCAGCATCATTGAGAACTTTGTGTTTATTTATTATACTTTTTTTGTAGTATTTTTTTCACAGATAGAGTTGAACATTCTGTACCTCCGTGTACTGCGTGTAACAGCTTGCATCTTAAAGCAAAAGAACATTTATTTTAATAATGCAGCATTTAAGACGTGAATATGCAAAAATAGCACTTTCCGGTGAACCAAGTTATTTTTTTTTTTTCAAGGTTGTGTGAGACACTCTCACCAGTAAAAACAAAAAGGGCTCATACATTTTCAAGATTTGTTATCACAACATTTTTTGTTTTGTCAAATCAACTTAATTTGTTTGGTTCAGATAACTTATTAATTTGAGTTTCTGATGATCAAATCGATCTCATTCGTTGTATTAACTCACTTTTTCCAGTTCAATAAACTTAAAATTTCAAGGCAACCAAGTTACTTAAGTTAAACCAACATTATTTTTTTGACAGTGTTATTATATTATAATTTATAAACATATGTTATATTATTATAATTTATAAACATATATTTATTATATAATTATTATATTATAATTTATAAACGTATATTATAATTGTTATAATATGTTCATTTTCAGTGATACGTTTTCAATATTGTAGTTTGATTAATATTCACTTATAGGCATGTGGTGAGTTAAATTTTGCATCTCGCTTTACCCTAATGTTAGTTATTCAGGCATCAGGAAGCTGATTCTGGAACAGATGAGTGTTTTGTGCACCCAAAATGAGTTTGAAACAACTGCTTTAGGTGAATGAAGTCATAGAGAAACCAGTTCTTTTAGTCCATAATGTCCATATTCGTAATTGCCTCTATACAATAACCCCTTCTAATAACCATTTCTTTGTCAATTGTGTTTTTTTCATAAGCAGATGATAGCAGTTTTACACTAGGCGACATGGTCAGGGCTTATCTGAACTTTATTTCACACTATATTAAGTATCTGCAAGTTGCTTGATTACACTTGATCACATTATTAAAATTCATGCTTCAGAATTACAATTTTAGAAAATTACACTCGGTGCGCAGCCATGAACCCATAGTCATATGAACATCCCTCCTGCTTGAAAGTATTATCAGCTCTATATGCGATTGTATTTTATTCAGTCTCAATTAGATTTTTTTTGTTCCCTTGTAATGTATCTCTCTTCAATCAGTAGAGTGGTGAGCTTCTCTCATCTCTCTCGTTGAATGTATGTTATTTGCTCTTTAGACTACAACAGCATGTCTTCAGATACTCTTTCAGGCATTTGATCACAGATTTGCTTGAATACAAATGTGATTAGGTATTTAGCACTTGACCATATAGATTAAAAAGATACTTTACAAAAAAAGGTCCATACAAGTCAGTGTAACAGGGTCCAAACTAAGTAACAACGGACCCCATTGACTTTCATTAAAAGGACAGAAAAGAGAGACATTTTCCACATAAGAAAGAAAGGAAGCAGAACATGATTTTTGCCCATTATCCCGATTTTGTTTTAGCATTGTGTCTGTTTCTGTTTCGACATCAAAACCCTATGATTTCACAAACATGTCATGTGTTTCTTGCTTTCTTGGATTTTTATAATGACCTAAAAAAAAAACAAAAATGATATTTAAACCAATATCATTTTCGTCTTTTACGCCAATACGTTAACGCTTACGACAAAAACGCGAATTTTTGAAAACTGCAAATTTATGTGTATGTTATAGGCGCATAGTTTTTCTTTACGAAGTGACATCGCCAACTACTGGCCTGACAGCAGAATACAGCGTTTTATACCTGGTTCAGATTACACGATTTTTGCCCGATTTTGGCACGATCCGTTTGACGTAGGGTGTCGTGGGGATTTGTAAACGACAACGGGCGTCAGGACCCATGATTCGATCGTATCATCTCGTATAGTGTGTCATAGTGGGCGACAACCTATGTTGCGTCCGCGATGCTTCACGACATCCCGACAAAAATACTAGCACGTTTATTTTTTTAACAGTCGTCCACGACGGTATGAGGTTGACCAATTGGAGCACATAAGCTTTTCCGTACACAACTTTTAAAAATGACGAAACGAACGAGAGACGTTAAAACTAAAAGTACAAATATATAAGAATACAATATTTTACCTCAAGTTCTCTTTGGAGGATTGACAGTCCATACTGTCCTCTTCGAGCAATCCAGGAACGTGTCCATTTTTGGGTTTTCTTTCTTTTTTCTGAACACAGGACAGCCAATACAACATTGTTTGTTTACGTTCGTTTCCGGAAGTCAGTCGTTACTAGTTTCGCCTTCTCGATGACATCACATGTGCCGTTAAAGACGGCACGCGATGACTGGTCAGGAAGCAACGTGTAGTCTGACATGTTTCTTGTCCATGAAACGACAAGATTTTAGGAGTCATAATTGCGTAATGTGACACAGTGACTATCTTAACAGACAAAAAAAAATTGTGTAATCGGAACCAGGCATTAATAATTTTCACGAATGTGAATGTGTTATCTGTAATTTTCAAAGTTTTGCACCCCTGAATTAGTATCTACAATCTATGGATTTGATATTTAAAAAAAAACAAAAAAAACAAAACGTATTGTGTTTATATGAAACAATGTATTTAATGAATGTCTAGATATATTTGAACTCATTCTTTGAAGCATTGTTATAAAAACTCAAAGCTGCAATTGTATCCACAACTCCCAAATATGAGAGCTGGGGACGCGTCTTGTTTCTGCGTTTCACACGCTGATTCATGTTATTGCACTTGACAGAGTTCATTTCCAAGAGGAAACCATCAAACTGCCTGCTCATCGCTGGAGATATTACGGCCAATTTTGATATGAACAGCCTAACTGAAATGGGAACACATTACATTCGGAAGGCTGGAATGCAGATGCATTATATCTATTACAAACATCAATTTCCATCACATTACTCAACCGAATGTTCCCTGTCTTGCGCACAACACCGCCATACCTCCCTACACTTCTTTGTAGATTTGTTGCTTCATATACTTCACACCAGAAGCAAAATGCCGTCGGTAGATCCCAAGTTTGATGGATTGGGAACATAATTCCACTCCCAACATGGTTTCCATGCTCCAGTGACCTCCTACAATAGCCGTCCACCTGAGATATGACTTTTACATTCAGCAACTGTGACTCTTATGAGAATATGGATTACTGCATGAATCTGATTTATAGTCACCTGATTAAATATTGGCTGTAATGTCCACTTCATGTCATGTTTTTGCTATTTACACCTTTCTTTTAGCCATATAAGCAAATTATTATTGATTCAGAATATGAGAACTGAGGTTCACCCCATTCAGGTCTTCTTTTAATGCATCTCAGAAGTGGATCTCAATTCTTGTTTTTCGATATCGAACCAATCAGTGTCTGCATATTAGATTAGGATAGGAGTATTTGGATGAAAAAAGAAGACATTTTTAAATTGAAATCTTAATGATTATGCTCTATGATTTTCTCACCAGGAAGAGAAAACTGTGTTCAAGATCATTGCAGATGTCCTTATAGCCAAATGGGGTTGGTGTCACTGGCTGAAATGAGTTTAATCAATGGCATAAATTAAGGATTGTGATAGAGAATGATGATTTAGGGCAGACTGGAGTTTTTAGCATGAGGAGAGGGCGGCTCACTTTGACCCCGTCAGCTGATGATGGATGAGGGACTGCTGAGATTTCATTGGCCGAGCTCTGAGCCGTTAAGCGATTGCCAGCATTCTGGAAAAACAGCCTGTTCTCTTGTTCTTTCTGATATTTTGTTGAGATGACACAATTATTCCATAAGAGTTTAAATTTAATCTCACCAATTTTTGGAAACCTTTAGGCAGTTAGTGTATGGCTACATTAATAGGTCATTAGTAGGTCTGTCATTCTGTCAATAAAATATAAAACATTAATTATTTGGCCTGTCAAAGAATTAATTAATTGCAATTATTCACATATTTCAATATTTAATGAGAAAATAAGATACTATGATCCATCTTGCAGCAACTGAGTTTGTAAATCTGTGTTATAGCCATGTGTTTTTTGAGCAAATCTGTTGAATGAATGATTCAATGACTCACTTTTGAAGACGTTGCATGTTCCAATTCGGAATGAAAGCGAATTGGTTGAATGAATGACTCGTTGATGATGACTCTTGAATGACTCACTCATTAACCTACTGGTGTATCGATGTAACATGCAGAAAGAGTCATTTTAGAGAGCGGTTCAAACTGTGAAAAATCCAAGTGCGGATGTAGTAATTTGTAATCGTGAACCAATATTTAGCTTTGAGATTGTTGTATCGGTCCAAATCTGTGTCCAGTTGACTGGAGGAAGTGGTCATTCTTTCTTCTTTACTACATTTTCAACATTTTCAAATGATTGATTAAATTGTGAGGGAAAAAAAAATCGTGATTTTAACGGTAAAATACTGTAAAAATGCTTCAAAATTCCGTACTATATACGGTAAATAACTGTGATATAATTTTACTGTAAAATACCGATAAATTGACAGTTCTTGAAAGTGAAAAAGAACAAATCCTTGTATAATTTACAGTGAAAAAGCGTAAATTGACACTCCCACAATTCCCTGAGTGACACTTCACATTTTATGTATTTTTGCTGAAATAACTATGGTTCCTCACAGTTTTTTTTTTTATGTCCGTTATATGTACATTAGGGTTTTATGTTACATTTAATGTTGTTAAATTAATGTTTATTGCATTTTTTTTAATTCCATGTGTGCGTGAATGACACTGTGCAGTTTCTTTATATAAGAATTAACCTTCTTATGGAAGACTATGATTGTTGGTTGTCTGTTCAAAACAGATATCAATTATTCAAAATGTTGGCAAATCAACATTTTATCAGAAAATGAAATATGGTTTTATTACTGTAAATTTTAAGTTAAGTCTGTAAAACCATTAATGTTCTCACAGTATTTTTAACGATAAAGTTCTGGCAACCACAGCTGCCGTTTTTTTACCGTAAAAATTACGGTTGTATTTACGGTAGTAAGTGCAATGAAAATTGAAACCATGAAAATTTTATACACATATATGTACTGTAGCCTACATGGTTATATGTCCATAAGTTGTTCATAATTGCAGTGAAAACATTTCAGTTTCCTAAACTTTTGGAAGACCTGAAAAGTGCACACATCTCTATAAAGCAAATGTGATGAACAGATTTGTTGCACATCAAGCCCCAGGAGCTTGGGGTTTACCAAGTCCAAAATGATGAGTGTTTGAAATAGTGAGATGGGTGTTAATGTGGTGATCTGTCACTCCATTGATCCTGCCTGGATCCTATATCCTGAAGATCTGATGTGGGCTTTTCAGGTCTTTAAAGCTAAAGGCTCAGTTTCTGTCAACAAATGCCATTGAAGTATGGAAAGGAATCCCTTAGCGTCAGAAACGATCATGGATTATTGGGTCAGTGTGGGCAGGGAGCAAAAGGACACATTCTCATTTTTCATTCTTCAGTTTTGAGAACATCAGTCACCCATGTATTGAACGTTTCGTTTGAAACACTTTTTGCCTCTAAGCCAGAGTAAAGTAAATACTCAAAGCGCTGAAAGTCTGTTGAGGCCTTACTGAGTGAATTCTGTAACATGCTTTTTAAAGTAACAATTCTCGCCAATTGCCATATGTGTGAAAATTGGCTTTGGTGAGTAAATTCAACGTTTTACGCAAGTTTTCAGAGGCCTTGATTATAAAATTTTGCGTAGAAACGGTCCTACATTTTATCTTACGATCTTTTCTTAAATGTGCGTATGTGTAATTCAGAGAATGCACAAAAAAACGTGTGTCCAGATCTCTTCGCAATAGATCTTGCAACGTTTCAGATCTCTGCCTTGTAAATTTCGCCAAATAATTTCATCAATATATAAAAGAGCACAAGTCAACATCCAAATTCTTTATTGAGAATGGCTAACGGCAAGAATTGCTTATTTCGAACTACCTGCTGTACTCCAACTCTCTGTCAAAAGGAAAAGTGTTTACGGCTGATTAGACCCTGACATGGCTCTATAGCACTTTTCTACGTCAAAGACCGTTTTTATAAATATGAACATTGACATAGATTTTAGCGTACACAAAAAAATTCAAATTCCACAAATTCTAAGTTCAAATCTGTGCATATGCAGGTTTTATAAATGAGGCCAGGTAACTTTAGGGATAATTAAGATAAGTGAATGATAAAATGACTCTCTGATAGTGATCCACAACAGTGCTATTTCTAAGACAAAAGAGCATGCATTTGTGTTCTGTGTTAAGCCCCGGTGAAAAGTCGGACAAATGAGGGTACTTTACAGCCTCAATCTGAGATAGAGAGAGAAAAGCGGTAGAAGGTAAGGGTGGAAAAAAAGATTGACATCTTACATTTCCCTTTCTAGTGAGCTTTCTCAGAAACAAATTGACTCCAGCACAGAGGAGACCTCCATTTGTGAGAAACATTGTAGTGGACGGCGCATTGTTCTCCTCGCCAGATGCGTTTTCTCAGCTGTAGATGTGGTATATTCAATAAGGGAATCTATTCTCCATTTGTCCAGCAGAGGTCTAAATCTTGGCTTTGTATACACCATGGCACCGCCGTGTCCTTCGGGACTACCTAACTGTGACAGTGAATGAATTTAGCTGGGAAGGGTGTAATTTGTCCACAGCAATAATATGGAGTGGTCCGCTCTGCAGGCGGCGGGCTGTAATATAGCTTGCTGTAATGTAGAGAAACAGTCGCCCTCCGGGGTTCAATAACTGCTTATTACTCCTGCCTCCACTTCAGAAGCATCACCATCACCATCAGCCCAGTGGTTTCCCACATTATAACTCCAGCACAAATGCCTCTGCTGCGCGATCGACTGGAGTTCCTCTTATTCTCTAAGCCTGTTGAGCAAACACTCAGATTGTGGTCATGGTTCTACAGGTCCGTGATCTAATAGATGATGTTAGGGAATTGTCCCCGCCAGCTCTCATTTGTCTTCATATAGAGCCGAGAGAGAAGCCAAGCTGGTCACTTTTCAGCAACTGGTTATGACATCTTGATGAAATAGCTTCAGAACTTCACTTATATGTTTATTTTTCCCTGTGGATGTATTTATATGATCTTCAGTCTTCTCAATGAGCAAAACGGTTTTAGTCATCTGAATGATCATTCTGTCTGTCTCTCTTTTTCTCTTCTAAAGTGTGTCCTGGCACTGATAACAAGCTCAGCACGCTGTCGGATTTGGACCAGCAGTATAAGACTCTTCGGAAGTTTTACGAGAACTGTGAGGTGGTCATGGGTAATCTGGAGATCACCAGTATTGAACGCAACCGTAACCTGTCTTTCCTCAAGGTGAGTACCAGCAGATAAAACAGATGATTGATGAATGGATAGATAGATGGTTAAGTGTCTAATAAATACAAAGCGTTGTGCTTTTCGCCAAATAAAGTAGAAAAAAACACGATGCGAGTTCTGCATTCTCTCTGTCAGTGAAGTCCATTGTGAAACATGTCCGAAATTGAACTGTAGCCTAAAGTTCCTTGCACACTGAGTCCGAAATTTCCGTATGTATTTTTGCTCGTATTCGTGATTCGGTGGCTCTGAATTGTCAAAACGCCATTCAAACTCCATTCAAACTGCTGACTACGGATGCGGAAAAACAGAAAATTGAACCTGATTCGATTTTTTTTTATGACTGATGAAAAATTTGGAAGCAGTATGCAAGCGTGATGGATATAACGTGAGGTCTTATTTATTTTTAAACGTGCGAAAATTTCGGACGCGAATTTCCGGCTTTGGGAATACAGGCACACAGCCATGAAGGACACAGCCAAGGAAGGATTGAATTCTTATCTTTTAAATCAAGTAATTTATATAAAATTCGAATATTCTCAGTTTATGTAATCCGTACGAAAAGCTCATTAAGTTGTAATGTGACTACGCCACAGAGGCAAGAGGCAAGCCACGCAAACGGGTCAACAGAAATTATATATATATATATATATATATATATATATATATATATAATATATGTGTGTGTGTGTGTGTGTGTGTGTGTGTGTTTTATTAGTGACAATTTTGGGTAGAGGATACATAATCCAAAACTGAAAATACAGTATGAAAATTAACAACACAATTACTAGAAATATTTACTTTGGATATTATACAATTTGCATGCATACAAAATTAGTGGAAAAAGACTTTTTTTGTGGACACATATTTAGTATGTGTTTTGTGGCCTTATTTCAGAAACTTTTTTTCAATAACATAAACCATATTCTTTCAAAAATACAAACATGTACATACATGTTGCTCACGTATTATGGTTGCCCTGTTTGTGCTAAATAGAGTGTAATTACACTTCCTTTGCCATTAATATGTTTATAAGCAACTGAAAATAGCACAAATGTCAGGGCATGTCAAAACATCAAGGACCCTAAAACACCTTCGACCCCAGAGGGTTAAAATGACACAAATGAACAAATTATAGAGCATTATCATGTGTGACGAACAAGACTATATACATATATTAATAGCGGAAGACTTTTTCTCTCAATATGAGCACTCTGACATGACATTAGAGAGCGAGGCATCCTGCATTTCTGGATTTCAAAGGCAGTTGGAGCTTTTAGCAGTCTTTTGTATGGGTGCTGCAATTACTGGCTGGTAACACTGATGGTTAAATAGCTCTTTTACATTTGCATTAATGGATGTTACTCTTCAGTCTGGTTTCACACTTGGTATGACTGCAGAAATGGAGCAAAAAAGGCTATACATGGCTGCCTTGTTTTGACACTAAAACCAGGTGTATTACGTATTTACAGAGAAATCAAATGGCTACCGAGTCTCTGAATAAATGGATGCTTTTTAAATGAAAGTCATCTCATGCCGGTTTTAATGTATAGGATGAAAAAGTTGGAATAGCTAAAATTGTTTTGCATGGTGGTCCTATACTTAGCATAATGTTAATAATTATCGCCTATCATGTCTTCTTTTAGATGATTGCTGACTATTTTTACACTTGAATAAAACTTTGAGAAGTTGTAAAAAAAACCTGAAAAACTTTTGAGTTTTTCCCCTTAAAGACCTTTATTGTAAAATCATTGGCTTATTGCTTTTATACAGGATATCGTTGGAAACAGCAATATTATAAAAGGCACAGAAGTTCAGAAAATAGTATCCTTTCTGACATGATTTATTCCTAATATATATATATATATATATATATATATATATATATATATATATATATATATATATATGTCTTTGTCATCTCTTGGTTTCGAAACGTGCATAAATTGATGACCCAGGTCACGGTTCGCAGATAATATGAATGCAATCTGTCTTACATCACAGAAGTAAACCGATATGTTTCATCAAGTTATTATGCGTCTCAAATCCTGTGTATTTTATTGAGACTCCCCTCTTATTTTGTCCCTACATCGCGCATGATTACCATTGAACGAACAAAGAGGTCTCTTGTTTACCTGTAGCCCTGATGTTTTCCCATCAATCTACCAGCATCCAGGATCAGGGTGCATATCGGCAGGTGGTGTCACTTTGGCCTGTCAAATAGACCCATGGTCCGCTGTCAGGTTGTATCCTGGTCAAGGCCTGAGCGTTCCAGCAGCAGCAGCTAATGATGTTACAGGCTTTGACTGACTCTTCATTAAGGTCTGATCAATCAGGCTGCTGGCTACCTCATGCCTGCTTAGTGGAATACCAGAGTGGCTCAATGTCTGAGCTGCCAGGTCGTGTTAACGTCAGGAACTGACACAGACTATTGCCTCTTTACATTTGTTGCTCTGCCACCGTGCTCCGTATACATGCAGTACATGTGGACAGACAGATCTGTGCTGTAGTAGGACCATTTTTTCCTCCTTCCTTATTAAAATCCTTCTCACATTTCAATCTCTAAGTTGAAAAACACATTGCTGGTCTTTCTACCAGTTTTAGGGTGACCCGGTGTAACTTAAAGACTCTCTGTGCTCTTTATTTATTTATTTATTTATTTATTGAGACATCAGTATTTGGGAAAGTAAAAGGGAAAATACGTACCATGTACATTTTTATTCAAAAGTGTATATTTTTAGATTGTGTAAATAATTTATAAATGAATAAGTTGTCATAACTGCATGCATATTTTTGCATTACATATATAATATGAAGGAAGGAAGGAAGGAAGGAAGGAAGGAAGGAAGGAAGGAAGGAAGGAAGGAAGGAAGGAAGGAAGGAAAGAAGGACAGGAGGAAGGAAGGAAGAGAGGAAGGGAGGAAGGAAGGAAGGAAGGAAGGAAGGAAGGAAGGAAGGATGGACGGGAGCAAGGAAGGAAGGAAAGAAGGTAGGAAGAAAGGAAGGAAGGAAGGAAGGAAGGTAGGAAGCAAGGAGGGAATGAAGGAAGGAAGGAAGGAAGGAAGGAAGGATGGAAGGAAGGAAGAAAGGAAGGAAGGAAGGAAGGATGGGATGAAGGAAGGAAGAGAGGAAGGAAGGAAGGAAAGAAGGAAAGAAGGAAAGGTAGGGTGGAAGGAAGGAAGGAAGGAAGGAGGGAAGGAAGGAAGGAAGGAAGGAGGGAAGGAAGAAAGGAAGGGTGGGAGGAAGGAAGGAAGGGTGAAAGGAAGGAAGGAAGGAAGGAAGGATGGGATGAAGGAAGGAAGAGAGGAAGGAAGGAAGGAAGGAAGGAAGGAAGGAAGGAAAGAAGGAAAGGTAGGGTGGAAGGAAGGAAGGAAGGAAGGAAGGAAGGAGGGAAGGAAGGAAGGAGGGAAGGAAGGAAGGAAGGAAGGAGGGAAGGAAGAAAGGAAGGGTGGGAGGAAGGAAGGAAGGATAGATGGGAGGAAGGAAGGAAGAGAGGAAGGAAGGAAGGAAGGAAGAGAGGAAGGAAGGAAAGAAGGAAGGAAGGATGGGAGGAAGGAAGGAAGGAAGGAAGGAAGAGAGGAAGGGTGGGAGAAAGAAAGGAAGTAAGAAAGGAAGGAAGAGAGGAAGAAAGGAAGGAAGGAAGGAGGGAAGGAAGGAAGGAAGGAAGGAAGGAAGGGAGGGAGGGAGGAAAGAAGGATGGAAGGATGGGAGGAAGAGAGAAAGAAAGAAAGAAAGAAAGAAAGAAAGAAAGAAAGAAAGAAAGAAAGAAAGAAAGAAAGAAAGAAAGAAAGAAAGAAAGGACAGGAGGAAGGAAGGGAGGAAGGACGGGTGGAAGAAAGAAAGGACTGGAGGAAGGAAGGGAGGAAGGACGGGAGGAAGGAAGGTCATTTTATTATTATTATTACATATTTTTCCCTGATGAGAATATCCTTATTAAAGTAAATTCTCCACACACCCAGATGCATAAGTAAATGTATGCATTCAAGTTTTGGATGCATGCTGCAGGACACTGTCACCCAGTGTTTGATATGTAATGTCACATATCTTAAATAAACCACTTATTTCCAATAAAATCAGTTTTAAGTAATATGCAGTGTATCATGCATTTTCGTTATGCACTTTATTTTGTTTATGTATTCAGACGCTTCGCATTTGTTGCATATGCTTATTGAATGGACATTTTCAATGCAATGCATTTTAGGATATAAGGCATTGCAGCAGGCAGAGAGAGTTACTCACAGTGACAGCACAACCAGCCAGTGACTGACTCAACACTGAGAGAAAGTGACACAGACTGGAGTAGTGGGTAGCTTGGACCCTGTAAAAACAGACACTGTACACAAATGAACCCATCTGTGTTGCAGAGCTCTCTCTATTTCTGACTACTTTCCCTTTCAGCAGAAGTACAAGAGTCTAGAAAACTTGTCGAGAACTCTTCATTTGAGGAAAAAAAAAACTGACACAGATTTGACCCAGAAGAATTATATTCAGGGTCGAGAAATGATGATGCCCTTAACAGTGGATTTATAACTTACTGTTTTATGCTGACACAACTAGACATTTTATGTGTCCAAAAGTCCAGACAGAATGTTTTTATATCTGGTAAAACTTGTAGATTAGGGAGCTGTCTCCTCATGTCTTCAGTCTTTTGTGAGTTATTTCAAAGCAGCTTGCAATTTAGGCTTATTTAAAAAGCTTTGTAAGAGTTGGTTTTACTTTTAATGTAATTGCAAGAGGATTGATCAAATGTTTTATATTGTGTCTTTCTGGATGCCAAAATTACTCAATGTTCGTTCATAACTCTCCTGTTCGAACTCAACAAAATGAACAAATCTTTTTCCGAGTCAATTCATTTGTTTTGTTCGTTGAATGAATCAAATGTCTTGGAAAAAGATATTTCTTCATTTTGATGAACGAGTTCAAACAGGAGAGTCAACGAGAGCAAGGCGACCATTTGAGCTTCTAAAACTTAAACTTTGTTATTATTTTTTGTTTTTAATGAGCGATCGTTTCGCTTGATAAGACCCCTTTTCATCGTCTGGAATTGTTTAAAGTCCTTTGAACAGTTTGGAGTTTGTACTGAAAGTGTCTTTTGAACCTTCAACCGTTTGGTTCCCACTGAAGTCCATTATATGGAGAAAAATCCTGGAGTGATTTCATCAAAAACCTTAATTTCTTTTCGACTGAAGATAAGATATGGACATCTTGGATGACATGGGGGTGAGTAAATTATCAGCAAAAAATTTTTGAAAAGTGAACTACTCCTTTAAGGTACAATTCTTGCATAGTGTGCCTTTAATAAGTCTGACTGCGATTACTTTAGTAAAATGCTCTGCTTCTCTTCCCATTTCGCTCTCATGCTCCATAAAATCCACTTGCTTTCCTTTTTAATTAGGATGTAATCAGAATCTGGGCCTGTCATTAATCAAAGCCGCCTAAATGAGAGGGGATTGTCCAGCTCACTAGCCTCATTACAGGTCTCTCTCTCTCTGTGTGTGTGTGTGTGTGTGTGTGTGTGTGTGTGTGTGTGTGTGTGTGTGTGTGTGTGTGTGAGTACCAATAGTTCAAGGTTGAAGCCTTTTGCAAAACCAGACACCAGTAATTCAGTCCCTTTGGTTTTCCTGAAATCAGTGTGTCAACGAGTCTTTCTGAATGTTACATTGCCACGCCAGTAGGTGGCAGGATGAGAATGTCTGTATGAGTGAGTAATCATTGCATTCTCATCCTAGGGCGTCATATAGTGACGCTTTTGACAATGTGTATACATCCAACACACATGGCACCCTTTAGCGTCAATATAACACTCTTCGGTTATGGGTAGGTTTAGGTCTGGGGTAGGGTTAGAGTTAGACCACTAGGAGGCGCCTTCTGGCCCATATATATCTGCGTCTCATATTGACACTAAAGGGTGCCTTGCACGTTGGATGTATACACATTGTTAAAAGCGTTAATGTATGACGCCTTGGGATGAGAACGGGCAGGAGTAATTCAATCGTTTGTTCAATCGATTTGTTCGATTCTAAGACTTTAACTTTTTTTTGCTGGTGCAGTAACTACTGTAAGCAACTTGGAATTACAATGTAAGTTGATCATTAATTATACTTTTTGTTTACTGAACTGTTGTATAAAAGCAAAAAAGCTTGCGACACAAAAGCATTGTCATCATAAGACCACATTAAACGTGACTGAGTGAATCATTTACTCAATTTATTTGTTTAGTCTTTGTATCATTTAGGGATGAAACAGTAAAAAGTGAATGAGTGAGTCAAAGAATCAACTCCGATTTGTTCAAAAAATCAACTCACTCAGGAATGCCATGTTTATGGAAGCTTGTTTCCGCCACAGAATAAAACATTAAAAAAATTGCTACTATCACACGATTCTAACTAACACACAATTTTGACTTTTTATCTCACAAATCTGATTTTTTCCCAACAATTGTGAGTTTTATCTAATTTTATCCATGTGTGATATAAACTCGCAATTGTGAGTTATAAAGTCAGAATTACGTGATTAAAAGTCGCAATTGTGAGTTATAAAGTCAGAATCGCATGATATAAAGTTGCAATTCTGAGATTAAAAAGTCGCACTTATCTTTTAAAATAATTTATTCTTTGGCGGAAACAAGCTTCCATACCTGTTAATGCCGTGTAAAATGTAATCATTTTTCACAATATTGCTGTTTATACTTTGTCATTGCTCAAATAGCTAAATGCTGCCTTGGTGGGCATATAAGAGACTTAAAAAAGTGCTTCTGCATAGCACAAAATCACTTCTTGCTCAGTTTACATAGTGCATACAGCGTATGGAAAATAATCCTGTAAAAAAACGGTAAACTACTGGCAGCTGTGGTTGCCAGCATCATACCGTAAAAATACGGTATGTTACTGTTTTTGAAATTAACAGCTAAATACCGTATTGTCAGCTACAGTATATAACTTTAATTTAAAAGCTACAGTATATGCTCTAACACAAAAAAAGTTACACACCGTATAGTTACGGTATGATTTACCGTTTTTTTTTTTTTACAGGATTTTTTTTTTACAGGGTGGAAGTGCCATTTCGAATATGCCCAGTATTTCTGTATTTTGAAATGTCTATCAAAGTACCGAAGCTATATCCACTGTATTCTGAGTGAGTGCGAGACATACATTATCCTCCCAATAGCTGTTCACCCACTTAATGTGTGCTGCTAAATGGGCATGCCCTTTCCCAAGAGGTAAATGAACCAGGCTGTAATTTTACCAGAGATGATGCTACTTGACTTCTGCACCTCTCATTTACAGATGTAGAATTTCACTACCTCCTCGCTAACTCTAAACCATCTAAAATCACTTCAGCCTGACATAATGTGCCCAGTGAGAAAGAGGAAGGGTTCAAGGGGGCTTGTGGGAGAAAATGGTAATTGTGTCTGTGGGCTAATAGCACCGTCTCATTATCCCACTGCACTGTCACCGCAACATTGTTGGAGGAGAGAGTTTCAGCGCGGCCGCGAGCTCACTAACATTAGTGTAATTACGGCTTTTTTTTATTGGAAATTAACACATTGTTAGATTAAGCATCTCTTCACCTTCGCATAAAAAGTGCTAACACAAATTCATAGTCTGTAAGCATATTAGAGTCTACTAATTATACAGTTTAGCATTCATTATGCTTGAAATGCCATGGAATAATGGCCGTTTTCATGGCTATGTGGTCACATTTTCAACTTACTTTCTTGTCATAACTTTTTACTGAGGAACGGTATCTTGTCTCGATCACCAGCTGAGACCTTGAGAGCCACCAGGGGGCACTCCATCACTTTTGCCATTCCATCAAAGACTTCATATCCCATCATCCTTTGCCCAAACTCATCTTCCATTATTGTTTTCAGCTGTGTCTCATTAGCTCACCCTATATAAAGCCTATAGGGGTGCGTTTTTTGGTCCTCAAGCCGCCTTTCCACTGCACACGACATTCGCATACGATAGTCGTATTTCACCCCCTAGTGTCAGTCGCACGGAACTTTGAATTTTGTCGTGAAGCAACCGTTACCCTCGGATATTCACAATGGTAAAATTAATGATTTTAATGAATGTAATGCATGCATAAATATATCTACACAAAACAAATGACCCGCAATACATCTCAAATAAAAAACATAGTAGATTTTATAGAGTTAATCAATATAAATATTGATTTAGGAATTATAAAATTTTTTCTGCTATATTTACTTATAACCAATATTTTACAGAAAGAGCGTTTACAGAAAAACATTAAAGAGTTAAAATATTTGTATTTTTTGCCTCGCGCTCATAGTTTTTATTAGAAAACATCACATCCGGTTGCCCGGTCGCATACGGTCTAGCCGCAGAAGTTCAGATATTTCAACGGATCCAAAGCTCAAATCGGATCCGAATTTCCCGCATGATCGGAACTCCCCGCAGCTCCCGTACGACTCTCCATTGGAAATGAATGACTTCCGGTACGACGGCGGTCGTTTGTCGTGTGCAGTGGAAAGGCGGCTTCAGGGAGTTAACAACACTGCAATACACCCATTTCAGACAATGAAAGTTCTAGCTTTTATAGAGTGTGTCCGTCCAGTTTATTCACGGCTGTCTAGAACTCATTACATCCACCAGTGTCATGACACGGCCTCTGAGGTGAAATGAATTCCTCACAGCAATTATAGTCACCTGAAAATTATTAGAGCAATATGAAAAGGGCTGACAATAAAAAAAAGACCATAATTGCATGCACAGCATTCATATGAATGATGATTGAACTGTGTATCTTAATCTGTCAAATTAGACAATATTGACCCCGGCATACACGAAGCTGAAGTGTAATTAATTCTAAATCAATTACACAAAATCCTTTTCGCAGAAAGCTTCTTGCCTGCGGATTGATTTTTAGAACAGAGCCGATGTAGTAATTTCTTGGTGAAAAAAATTGTACTATGCATTTAGATGGCTCTTTCAGATCTGCAGTGACGGTTCACCATTCACAGTATGCCAACTCTCTTCTCCAATGGTATACTCGTAAAGGTCATGATTGCTATTCAAATGAAGGTAATGATAGTCTGAGATGCCGAGCGCTAGAGGAAGTCCCATTATTTGAGTTATGGAAGACCAAACTTTGCTTACAACATGCATTCTTATTTAAATGAGTCTTCAATGCTGCCTAATTTAGCCATCCAAATTGTTTTCCATCATGGATTTTTAATATTTGCCAGTGAGAGCAAGTTTCAGGCAAGTATGTGTAATATCATGTAGCTTGCCACATGGAGTGGAACAAACAGATTGCATTTAACAATAGCGATGACATTTATATTGTGTTGTTCTTTGGTTTGAATAGTGAACAGACGGTGCCTGCTCGCCTTCGCCACATTCTGTCATCTAAAAATGGATGATTGTGACCCTAAAACTTTTCCCACTTGTCACTGCAGGGTTCCGTCAACTACCCTCCTCAATCACCATCTCATATCTCTCGCAAAAAAAAAAAAAAATGATCTCCTGACACTTTCTCGCTTGTAACTAGAGTTGTTTTGTTTGTTCTGAATATTTTCTTGTTATTTGCTGCCTCGCTCAAAATGTGCTCTCAATAAAGATGTCAGCTGACTTTTATCATGCTTTTACCAAGGACAGTCAAGACATCAAACAACCAGTGAAATGTAGATTATAAAGTCATTAGAACTCCAAATATTTGCTGTTTGCTGAAGATCTGAAGATTTGAAGATCTTTTATTACAAATTCCAGTCAAATAATTTGCTCTTTTGTAGCTTGCATTTAAATATCATTGATGTTTCTCTTAAAATTTCTTAGAGAAAAACTAGACAAATGTGATCGTTGTGAACAAACTATAGAGGTATTCAGTGAATGTGGATAGCAGTTCACTTGGTTGGGAGAATCTGAAATCTGTTTAAGTTAATGTTGAGATATCTGTGTATTGCAGTATCTGAAATCTTGGCAAATATAAGCACTGTTTGAGACATTGTTGAGATGTCTTCAGAAAGATCACTGGGTTATTTATTTTTCTCTTGAGAAGCTGGAGGCTTCATTGAAATTCTCCATTCAATCTCATTGTTTCTTCTGTCTAGAAGAAAAAAATGATTAAAGAGATCTCATTTGGGATTTTTTGTTGCAATTGGAAAAGATTATTATAGGAATTTTTATATGCAAATGTATAGCATTTACCAATTGAATGTGAATCACATCAATAAATTGAGTTTATAGACTCAATTTAAGTCTCTGAAATAAGTGTTCTGTATTTCACGTTCAATTCACCATGAATTATGTGTCTATGGATATGGATTAGTATGTTAATAAACACAGTTGTATGCCATTACTGCACATGGATATAATAACAAAGGTTTTTTTGTTGAAAAATACACATCAAAAAGGAATATATGATTATTTTAGATAAATCAATTGCAGTTAATAATGTATTTTTAAGTCACGCAATCATCGTTTTCAGTGTCAGTCATCAATTGCTATGTTTCTGTCCACTTATTTTTATGCGTATTTTGGAAAATCGCATTCAAAAATACTAGACTGAAATGCCATGACGGCCAAGAACTAAAAAAAAATCTGAATAAAAAAACATATGCACGATGAAAACACATTTACAGAATAAACCCCTCAATGTGGAACAAAAAGCTTGTGACTTTGCATGAACTGTCAATGTGATTGGATAACTGGACTACAGAACGATCGACATTTGGTTTGATCATTCTGAAATGCCTGAGCCAAAGTCTGTCATCAAAATTATAATTTTAATTCTCTCCCAGAACTGTCTCACATGATTGCATTTCCAAACACCAGGCATCTAAAAGCAAGATAGCATGACGGCTTTGTTTATGATGGAGGGAAAAAAAGAGGCACAGTGGCTTTCCTAATTGCTGCAACTTCCATATTTATTACATTTTTTTCCAGGAAGTGTCGATTTTGTTATCTTGAAAACATGGGATGGAGGTGCTGCTTTATTCGCAAATATTGTGTGCAATATTCAAATTTTGCGCATTAAGCTAAATTTGCAACTTTGGATGGAAACATTACTTTCACTTCCAAGCACGCATGTCCAATGTCATACTTTGAAAATCAGTATTCATAGTCATAGTGTGAGTGTGTGTGTACTTTATAGATCACTGCATTAACATTTACTGCACTTTATATGCGTTCCTGTGACTTTTCTCCTGGGACCTGCATTGACAATAAAGTCATTCTAGTGTGTGAAGGGAACAGTTACAATATAGCGAATACTTCCCCCCATGTCCAGATCTGTTAAACATACGGCTGATATAATGATTGCCTTGCTGTGTTACAAACATGACCCTCAATCCAGGCAGGACATGTAAACCGTACAATATTAATTTAATTTAAAGCAACATCAAAACCTCATATATCAAAATAAAAAATGTCCTCCTTTCAAATAGTCAGGTTTTGTAATTTTTCACCCACTTGTTATTATTCACAATTGAAGAGTTCAGATGCAAAAGCCTCTAAATGCCATTTGAAATTTTCTTCTAAAATGACCATTTTTATCAAGCTTGTATATTTAAGTTCAGTAATTTCACTTAAATGACAATTAATAGGTAATCTTCATTGCCATTTAAGTGAAATTACTGACCTTAAATATACAAGCTTGATAAAAATGATAATTTTAGAAGAAAATTTCAAATGGCACTTAGAGGCTTTTGCATCTGAACTCTTCAATTACTTTTTATTAATATTTTGTTCAACAGCATAATGAAAATTTACTACAGTTAATAGCTCAAACTTTAGTGTCTCTGTGGTACTTGTCAATTGAGTTGTTGTTGAAGACAAGACTGTGTGTATGTGTGTATTTGTGAGTGTCTGAATATATTAGCTGTCCTACCAAAATTAACTTTCTATATGAATAAAATACTCACAGCTGCTGTGTTTATGTATAACATTTAGCTAAAGAGCTGTTTGTTAACATGGTACTGTGATGTGACATTATTCAGAGTTATTCCAAGCTCTGTTTTAAAAGAGAAAAGGCATATTAACCAGCTTAAACCTCATTTCGCAATAAATTGTGTATTGTTTACTGCTGGCTAAATTGGCTTAAATCAATTATGCATTGCGGCGCTGAACTGTAATTGCAATTGAATTAGCCTGTGTTCTTAGGAAAGTCTATTAAAAAGACAAAAGCATGGTTTTCTTTTTCTTTTTATTGTTTCTTGGCAGCTAAGGCACTGATCCAGTGAATTTTTAATACCAAAAGGGCATGGAAACAAATTAAATGTCAAAGTAAACAGTGTTATTTGGGAAGTTTGCTAAAAGCAAAGTAATCCTTTAATTAAATAAGGTAAATTAGAACCAAATTAGAAATTCTGCCCGTGTCCTGTAGCCCAGTGTTTTGGAGGATTGTTGGCTTGTTGCTAGGTAACAGAAACTGCTGACGACAATTAAAGTGTTGCAGGTATGAAATCACTTTGTAGGCCAAAACGCAGAAACGAGTTAGCATGTTAGCACAACCGGTTCCATCATACCAAAGTCAAAGTCTTTTTTTTCAATGGGATTTTGGTTCAATGGCTATTGGTTCAATGTAATATTTATGTGAGGAGAGTATTTAAATGAATCATACAAGGTGATATCCCAGATAGCAAACTGACATTGAATCAACGTTGATCTGGCATTGTTTTGCTCATCGAATTACCGTTGAACCAACGTCAGACGCGTCATTCTTTCAAAACTAACAGAAAATCAACTTGAAATCAACGGTGTTTCAACGTTATGAAAGCAAACCAATTTTCGATTTTCATTTAGCTTTGAAGAATGGAGTGTCTGACGTTGTTTCAACGTTAATTCGATGAGCAAAACAATGCCAGATCAACGTTGTTTCGATGTCATGAGAGACGTCGTTTCCACGTTGATTCGATGTCGGTTTGCTGTCTGGGATACTAAGGTTTGTGCTTGTCAATTTACTAGTATTTGCATCAGCGCTTTTATGGGATTGCATCTTCATGCTGATTTGCCCTGTCTAGTAAGTCTTTTAGTTAGTTTGACATAATAAAGATCTCTTGCAGTGTGTCCTTGTGTGGCCTTCCAGTGCGCGTGACTGGCAGGTGACAGCTGTCACCGTGTGCTTGGTCAGCTCTTCAGATGGATTTCCGTGACTGCAGCAGCAGTATGTGTGTATGTATGTGTGTCCGATCAGAACGGCTATATCACATTCACTTCTTCTGCGTGAAATAGACCTGTCCTCTGTGCCTGCTAATGATACGCAGTGTGAAACAGTGATTGGATGTCAACATGATTGATGTGGGTGTGGAGAGGGAGGGTCCAGCGCTCTCTTGGGCCATTATCTCTTCAAATTACATCAAGGCGGTCTCGTTAGTCGACTAATAGACTTGATGATGAAGTTTTGGTAAAGCCTTGACTAAAGGACAAACTACATCTTTGAAACGCCAAAAGAAAATAGCTCATGGCATTCACCTGGGAAATATAAAATATGTGCATTTAAGTTAAGTTTCTTCATTTTCTTTGTATCTCCGCAGTCTATCCGGGAGGTGACGGGTTACGTGTTGGTGGCTCTGAACCAGTTTGACTATCTTCCTCTGGAGAACCTGAGAATCATCCGCGGCACTAAACTGTATGAAGGACGCTACGCTCTGGCCATCTTTCTCAACTACAGACGAGACGCCTACTTCGGCCTGAGACAACTCGGCCTCAAGAACCTGACGGGTATATTTGTTTTTATGTCAAAATCTTTGTCAAAGGAAGATATGCCTTTCTTCAAATGTGACTCTACTGACAACATTTCCCCAAAACATCTGTCTGAACAATGCATTCTTCTCCTAGGGCATCATATAGTGACGATGCATATACATCCAACGCAGATGGCACCCTTTAGCATCAATATAACACGATTCGGTTATGGTAGGTTTAGGTCTGGGGTAGGGTTAGGGTTAGACCACTAGGAGGCGCCTTATAGCCCATATATATCTGCGTCTCATATTGACGCTAAAGGGTGCCATGTGCGTTGGATGTCTACACATAGTCAAAAGCGTCAGTATATGACGCCTTGGGATGAGAACGGGCTGGTTTGAAATGTGCATTTAAGATGGTTTAGCAGCTTTTAAAAAAGCTGTGTTTTTGTTTAGCACACATATAATAATTGAATAAAGCTTAGAATTAAGTTAGTTTAAAACTTAAAATTTTTTCTAGAAAATGTGCTTTTTTTCTGTTAACATACACTGAAAAATAATCATGTAAAAAACGGTAAACTACTGGCAACTGTGGTTGCAAAGCATCATACTGTAAAAAATACGGTGTGTTACTGTTTTTGAAACTAACAGCTAAATACTGTATTGTCAGCTACAGTATAACACTTTAATTTAACTGCTATATACTCTAACACAAAAACAGTAACAGACCGTATAGTTATGGTATGATGCTGGCAACCACAGCTGCCAGTAGTTTACCGTTTTTTTTTTTTGTTTTGTTTTGTTTTGTTTTTTTTACAGGATTATTGTACTTTTCCATTCGAAAGTTTGGAGCCAGTAAGATTTCTTTTCACCTGAATATATAGCAAATATAAATTAAATTGATCAAAAGTCACTGCAAAGACATTTATAATATCACAAACAATTTCTATTTCAAATAAATGCTGTTCTTTTGAACTTTCTATTCATCAAAGGATCCTGAAAAAAAAAATCACAGTTTCAAATCAGCAGCAAATCAGCATATTAGAATGATATCTGAAGGATCATGTGATTCTGAAGAAATTCAGCTTTGCATCACAGGAATAAATTACATTTAAAATATATATTTAAATAAAAATTATATTTCACAATATTACTGAATTTTTGAACATTAGGGATGTTTTTTTTTCTTCAAAAACAGAAGCTTACTAACCCCGAACTTTTAAACAGTAATTACTGGATCAAAGATAATGAAGACCTGTTGTTAATTCTTTTTACAAATTGTAATTTGCATGGCCAGTCTATTTTTGTAATGTTTTGATGTCTGTGGCCTTAGTGGAAATCAGCACAGCAGGCACTGGTTTATATGAACACGTTAGATAAGATTGGCACTAATAATGTCTTTCATGCTGTGCAATGCCGCAGTTATGATAATCATGTACATCAGAAGACGTCTCTCATAAAAATTAGTCACTCCTCATTATGTGACTGCTTTTTATCTTATCGGCGTATTATGTGTATCATTTGAGCATGTTTTACAGATTGCATCTAGCTTTTTTTTAAGCCTTGCTTGGTTGCCCCATAGGGATACTTTCGTTTACATCTTAAGCCTTGTGAAATAGAAACTCATCTTAGAACAATATTTCCAGATCCCTGTTGGGATGCATAAAGATATGGAGAGAAACAGAAACAGATCAAGGAGTCAAACAACCAAATAGAGGAAGTCGTCGGCACCTCAAAGCAAAATAGCCAGAGGCGTGATAACATTTGTCTGACTTTTGATGACTCAAGACGGCCAATAGAGGCCCAGAAGAGTTCAGCAGGTGGTACGAGGTCACAGTAGGTGAGGGACATAAAGTTAAGACATGCCCAGCAGGCATCTTGCGGAACCATGTATTATTAATCTCAAATGGGGCTTTTCATTTTAATGGCTGATTAAACGATATCTTGGTACAAGGATGAACAGAGCGAGTGCTGACGGTATGGGTGCGCTACTGCATTCTTGTCTTCACTTTTATTTGTTTCCTCAAAGATATGATTTTCCTTTTATTGTGACTCTCTTTGTTGTGGTGAGGTGTCAGATGGCATCTTTAAATGAATGGGGTTGCAGGGCATGTCTTTGAAAAGAATACACACAGCAGTTTTACTGCCACAAGAAAGATTTAGTCAGGCTTACAGTACATGATAAATATGAGAATAAAACATGAACTCGGCACTGAGTTCTGTATTGCTTACAGAGAACATCTGATTAGCATATTATATCATTGCAGGTCATATACTCTTAATCATATTTTTGTGCAGCTTAGTAATTGACTGAATGTTAAGCTATATCATCTTAAAGGGATAGTTCACCCAAAAATGAAAATTCTGTCGTCATACTCATCCTTTCTTTTGCTGAACATGAACGATATTTTGAAGAATGTCTGTAACCGAACAGTTGATGGGCACCATTGACTTCTACCTGTTTCCCCCATGCAGACTATGGAAATCAATTCAGACAAAAAATACATAAATCTCTCGTCCCAAGGGGATATGAGGGTGGAAAGCATGGTAATTCGAAAATACTACAGGTTTTCTACTAATACAAAGCACACCGTGTCCTAACTACACGCGACGCGATAAAATTCCAGCGACAGCAAGTGTGTCTGTCCACACTAGACGCGACGCGATTGTGTGAGATGTCACATTCAGAAGCACCAACATATGTCTCTGTTCAGTGAACTTTTAGAGTAACTGGAATAAAATGTACTTCTGGATATTGGTTTATTTCGATTCGGAGGGACTGTCAGGAATGTCTGGAAGTGAGTAACTTTAATAACTTGTGGTTTAGCGCTGACGCAAGACGCGAACTGTTTCGAACGATTCAGTCCGATTTAGTGTACTGGTTCGACCGGTTCACTAAAAAGAACCGGTTCAAAAGAACGATTCGTTCACGAACCGGCCATCACTATTCAGAACATCGTGTGAGCAGAGTCTCTGTGAAAGCGCACTGTTGGCCCGCACTCGCTTTGGAAATGGGTAAGGACATAATCAAACCAAGAATTAACATTATTAAAAATCAAAACATTAATAAAGTATACTCATTGACTAATTTTGTAATGAAGTACAGTCGTATGTTTGCATAGAATTCATTTTGAACGCTATATTACATGCTTTCAAAATCTGAGGTAAATTATCCGTTATCGCTTGTGGCACAGTGACCTATTTTTAACTAAAAATAAATAATGTGTACTCATAACCAGTGTAATTTCTTCATTCTGTCAGTCAGCCGCGACGTCGCAGAAATAGGAACCGTTTCTAAATTAGAAACTTCGCGTGTCGCGGTCGCGTCTGGTTAGGACAAAAACTCTGATTAACATGGAAAAGATACCTTTTATCGCGTGTCGCGGCGTCGCGTGTAGTTAGGACACGGTGTTAATTAGAAACTTCGCGTGTCGCCGTCGCGTCTGGTTAGGACAAAAACTCTGATTAACATGGAAAAGATACCTTTTATCGCGTGTCGCGGCATCGCGTGTAGTAAGGACACGGTTTTAGTGCTAAATCCTGAAGTATCCCTTTTCCAACCTCAGTATATCACTGAGAAATGTGCTCTTCAACCAGAATAACTTTTATAATACAAGAGATTGCAAAGCTTCACACAATGGACGAAATGTTCCAGCCCAGTGTTGCAGAAAGTTCCCCACTATTTATGATACTGCAACAGAGACCTTCATAAAACACAATGTTGTATATCATAACCTCTGTTGTAAGCAAGAAAATGCAACTGTGAAAAGTTGGCTGTGCTCAATGATGGGAAGCGCTGCACATTTGTTGTAGCCGTCATCTTTTGAAATCCTTGCTAACGTCTTTGAATCGTTTTTTTTTTTAGCATTGAATTTCTCTATTCCTCCAGCGATGCTTGTAAAGTCTGATTCTCAAGGCAATGGTAGCCATGTTTCTGCAATTTCCAATATTCGTTCTAGGAGATGAAAGTTGTTCTTCTTCAGCCCCTTGAGATATTCAGCACATTGATGATGAATGGCTCCTTTGATTACACCCATGTGCTCTCATGGTTCCTCTACAGGGCTCTGCAGCATGATCAATAGCTTTCATAAGAAACTTATGATACAATAATGGCTGTAACCTTATTTTCTGTGGTCCTTCAATCAAATGTTCTGCTTTTTTAACTATGTTCTCATAGATGACCTCTGCTTCAACACACAGCTGCATGAAGGACAGTTTCACCAACCTTTAGAATCGCAGATGATGCAACATGTTGTCGGGAAACAGTTCAAGGCCGGTTTAAACAGTTCAGTGGGCAGATCCCTTTACGGAAATATTTCTTTCACCACATCTGGCCAAAGGTTATTGAATAAGATGAATTAATGTGCACATCATTGCATCACAGCCACTTGTGCAGCTGCTTGAAAATCAAGACTTACATTAGACAATCTCATGAACTAGTCTGTTGATTCCAGACTGATCTCATGAAATGGCGTATGTATGACACGCCAATTCATATTTCTATTTTTGGCGTGCTATCAACACGCATAATCGCTTGTCAGCATGTTTATGGACTCCGTTGACTTAACATTACATTACTGTATATATAACTATATGACCTACCCCAACCCCGTCCCTAAACCTACCCGTCACTGGGGTTAATGCCATATATGAGTCTTCCCCAACCATCCTAGGGAAAAAAAAATACGTAACATGCTTCTTTGCCATTTGATTCTATTTTATCTTAAAAGGTTGGTAAAAATAGATTTAAAACTCCAGCAATATATTTGTTTTATTGGTAAATGCCACTAATTTAAGATTAGAAGTTTTATTTATTGACTTTTTATTTTTTAGAATATCAGTAGAACGTTTTTTTTTTTTTGGTGGTCTTTCAACATTAAATTAATATCTATATAAACTGTTGAATTTATTTGCATTTAACAGCAAATGTATATTATTTATAACTCTAGACAGTCTAGAAATGCGAATGTCACAGCTTAGTACATATACAGAACATTTTAGATAAGAAATCACAGTTGTGTTTTTATTTGTCCGTTAAATCCTGTTGAGTTATTCACTAAAGCTCTGCCATTGAGTCTACGCCATGTCTGCTGACTCCACAATTCTACCTTGTCTAATTTTTTCATTATGTTACACAAATCTCCATGCAACCTATCACTTTGTGCCCTCATATGTATGCATGTGCACATCCCTGGCGGTGTATTAATGCAGTAGCCTTGATGTGAAGCATGCTCACCACCCACCCCCACAGAGCGTCTCAGGCTATAGTGTGTCCAGTCCTCTGCTGTCCTCCACATTATTGGCTGCTCAGTTAGTAAACGCTGTCTTGCTTTTGAGCTTCTGTCCGCGAACCCAAGGCTGGGTCTAGTGTTTTGATCCAGCTGGGCCCATGTGTTGTTCAGCTTCTTTGCGGACAAGTTTCATGGTTTGCACTGAAGAGCAGCTGCTCAGATGTATTGTTCTGATATTTTAAGGTCACTTATGCAGCGTCGTTGACTGTGACTTTAAAGTGGGTTCAGTGCCATTTCAGTGCATTCATTTCATTTGCACCACTTCTAAAAGAAGGACATTATTGGAGAAATAGCTCAGTTGAAGTCATGACAAGACTGATGTAGCAACAGATCTTTTTTTATACAATATTGTTACAGCTATATACAGTAGGATGGGGACTTGGTTGTATGCATTTTGAGTTGTGAGCTTAAAGGAGTAGTTCACTTTTGTAAAAGCTTTTGCTGATAATTTACTCACCCCCATGTCATCCAAGATGTCCATGTCTTTCTTTCTTCGGTCGAAAAGAAATTAAGGTTTTTGATGAAAATATTCCAGTATTTTTCTCCATACAGTATAATGCACTTTACTGGTAGCCAAACAGTTCAAGGTCCAAAAGACACTTTCAGTACGAACTGCAAACTGTTCAAAGGGCTTTAAATGATTCCAGACGATGAATAAGGGTCTTATCAAGAGAAATGATGCTCATTTAATAAATAAAAAACAAAGTTTAAGTTTTATAAGCTCAAATGCTCGCCTTGCTCTGTTCAGTGTGACTCTCCTGTTCGAACTCGTTCATCAAAACGAACGAATCTTTTTCCGAGTCTTTTGGTTCATTCAACGAACGAAACGAACAAATTGACTTGGAAAAAGATTTGTTTATTTTGATGAACGAGTTTGAATACTACTGGAGTTCGAATACTACTACAAGGCGAGCATTTGAGCTTATAAAACTTCAACTTTGTTATATATTTATTAAATGAGCAATCGTTTTGCTTGATAAGACCCTTATTCATCGTCTGGAATCGTTTAAAGCCCTTTGAACAGTTTGCAGTTTGTACTGAAAGTGTCTTTTGGACCTTGAACTGTTTGGTTCCCACTGAAGTGCATTATATTGAGATATTATGAAATAATTGTGGTATTATGTAAACCGTAAGGCTTAGTGACATGAAACTTGGCCAGATATAGGGAGACATTGGCAGGGTTATGGCGCCGACTGGCCAATAGGGGGCGCAACAGTGTTCTAAAAAGAAAAAAAAAGAATAAAATTGCGAAATGGCTCATAACGAAACCGTTTGTCACCGTCTAAAGTGTCTTATACAATTGGAATCCTTCGCTCAAGACTTACATAGTTATTTTCAATGGCTTTGATTTTGGATTTAAATTAAGACATTATAAAATCTAACATCGACAATCACATTTGGACAAAATTCATTAATTCATTTGTACTTGAGCTATCAGTCTTTGCAGTTATATCACCTGTGTACAGTGAAACATGAAAATAATAAGTGGAGCCTTGAAGTAAGCATTTGAAATATCTACATTTACAACAATTTTGTTGTGTGTAAATGCATGGTTAATGTTGTATGACAGTTTAGCCCTTTCATTTCTCTCTGAGTGTGTTTATGTATTCTCTAAGGCGGATGTGTTATGGTGTCAGCCATGCATTTCTTTGTGTTCTGCATTGTAGCTTTATTCAATTTGGGGCCAGACTATACTCGAACAGCATAGATGCAATAAATGCTTTAAACTGATTAAACCCCTTTAATTGCTTTTGCTACAGTACATTGTTTTCTTTTAAAGGAGAAAATCTAAAACCAACTGCCTTCATTTCGTTCCTCATCTGGTGTCTTGCCGTAGCCATACTTTGCCAATCCAAAATAAGGTGCAAATGTAGATTAGCTTTTTAAAGCTGTCACCTCTCACCCTTAAGAATGATAGTTATAAGTACTTTGATTTTATTTCCAAAGCTTAATGTAATAGCATTACTTCTTGAATATGAAATTATGTCTGCAAATTCTGTTTTTCCAACCATCAGTCAAGAACAAAGTGGGGACAGGAAGAGCTCTTTGTGGGTAATAATTGGTTTGCCTCTGAATCTCCAAAAAAAAAACAAAGCCTGTTCATTGCAGCTGAATGTGATTAAAACAGCTCTCTGAGGACTTCCTGCAGTGGGGATATAAAGAGATCTCTTCACTCAATTCTGGTGGCAAATTGCATTGTGGGTGTTCCTTCTCTCAGCGACCTTCCTTGTTCCTGTTATAATCAATGCAAAGTTCCACCATCAACTATTTAACTCATCGTCCCTGTGGGGTGCAGTCGGAGCATTTAATGTCAAACATAATTGGTAAAGTTTATGAAAAAATCTGTTATTATTAAGCCTTTTTGGCATCAGCAGTTGAGTGTGTTTGTCAAGGGAAGATGTAATTGTGAGAAATTGACATTATTTTCAGGGGTTGTTTGTTTACACGACAATGATGCACTAAAAGTGGAAAACTTGTTTCTTTGTGATTTCGTGTACTACAATTTTGTCAAATAACATTGTAGTACAAAATTTGTATTCGTAAATGTAGTGTATATATATATATTAGGGCTGTGAAACGATTAATCGCGATTAATCGCATCCAAAATAAAAGTCTGTGTTTATGTAATATATGTGTGTGTAGTGTGTATAATTATTTTATATATATAAATACACACACATGCTTGTATATATTTAGGAAATATTTGCATGTGTATACTTTATATATATTTATACATAATTATGTGTGTACATTTATATATAAACATGCATGTTTAAATATATACATGCATGTGTGTACATTTATATATACAAAATAATTATACACACTACACACATATATTACGTAAACACAAAGTTTTATTTTGGATGTGATTAATCGCAATATATATATATATATATATATATATATATATATATATATATAATATTATATTATATTATACAGTATATTATATATATATATTAGGGCTGTGAAACGATATATATATATATATATATAGCATACAGAAAGCGCAAAGAAAACTTTAGGTTTAATTCTTTTTGGGAAAATAATCATTAACTATTTGCAAATAATATTTGCATTCATTTGCATTAAAATATGCACACATTTATTTGTAAAAACTAAAGAAAAACTACTTGCCTAAAGACTGAACATGTAATACGTGTGCACATGACGTCAATGTTTTCACAAATTCACATTGTAGTTAACACAGAGAATAACCGTCGTTCTCAAAAACTTTCACTTTGAAACCCGTTCTCAAATGTGTGTGTTTTCAGGCCCCCAAAACACCATTGTCATGTAAATGAACGGCCAAAACACACACATTTTAGTTGAAAACGTTGTCATGACGTAAATGGCTCCTAAGCTTGCAAGTTTTGCATTCTGAAATACACATTTGAGACCCTTAAGTAAAATAGAAAGCCACAAGCAGTGTGTGTATAATCTGTATTTCAGTTCACATGCTTCAGTTTTCTGCTCAAGAAACATTTGTTATTATATAATGCATCCTTGCCAAATAAAAGTATTAATTTCATTCAGAAAATAATACATAAAAAGATTGTTGTGACTCTACACTAGATTTGTAATTATGACTGGTCTAAACAAAACCCTTTTTGTGCCCTAAGATTGCATGCAATAATGCAGCAACCCAGTGCAGTTGTGTATTAATTCAGAGAGGAAAATATTTGCATACTGCAGTGCTTCCTAATGTAATGTAATCTTCTGTGACAAGAGCTAATTGCATATTCCAAGAGGTTGCCAGTTTGTTTTACCAAAGGGGTTTGTGTGTTAGTGCTTTGACATTGAGAAATGACTTATTGGATACTGTGAGACTAAATGCCTGCATTGTAAGTGTAAGTCAGTTTGCTTTGAACTCTTCGAGGTCTCCGTAATCGAGATGGCATTCATTCTGTTAAACTCTTTGTAGTGTACTGGATAAAGCGAGCCACCTCATGTCCCGCATTCATTATCAGTACAGTTCGCATGTTAATATTCCAGTTGATCTTTGTCTGTGGACCAAACGTGAAAGGAATAGGTGAGAAATGTAAGGTGCACCTGCAAGCTTTGGTCTTTCAGAATGGTCTGTGTGAAGGCAGTCGTATCAGCGCTCCACCAACCCTCCCAGCCTGCCCTCCTGAGACCCTGCTGTTGGGTGTGATTTCTGGGACGCTCCGCTATCTCCACAAGCCAAACTCCCCTCCGTGTGAGGCTGAATAATGAGACGCTTCGTGAATGTGGACGTGTGGAGGGCTGGGGCGATGGAGGGCCGTGGATCATGATGCTAGTCTGAAGAGGATATTAGTGGAAGTGGCACTAAGCGACAGCGAGATGGAACTGGAAATTTCATTAGCATTTATTTTATATAAATAGTGTGACTCCGCACATCTCTCATTTTAATAGGGCCGTGTTTTCTTCAGCAACCATTTCGGGCTCTGTGGATGTTAGGGAAATGTAATAAGGAGTTGCAAAGTGACTCGATGATATTGGCAAGTCAGTCAAACCCTCTAAAGCGGCGATTCTCAATAGCCGGTTTTTCACCATTGGGCCGAATGGTTTTAAGGAGGGTAAGGAATGGTTCCTGTTATATATGCATTTGAGTTTGGTTTGGCACAGCATGAGTACAAACCATTTTCGGTTGGCTAACCGCTTTGGGATGCGTTTCCCAAAAGCATCGTTGGCCAACCATGATCGCAATTTCCATTGAACCGTATTGGGAATGACCGAAATTGTGACCATAGTTGGCTTTGGGAAACACACTCCAGGACGGTGCTGGTAGAATACGTGTGGTGACGTCGCCACTCAGGATTGGTCACTTGTTATTAACCTCTGCAGTTGCATGCTATTTGAGCAAAATAAACACAATAATAAGAAGATTAATATAAATATCTGATCATCTTCCATAACGCGGTAGCTATTTACATTGACGCATTTGTATTACATTCCGTTGACTGTTATCAGCCCCAGATGGAAAATGAAAACCATATCCGTCCTGTCTGGGAATGTCTCGGTTAAGCGACGAGAATGGTTTGGCCCGATGGTGGAAAAGCACATGCACAAAATATAGAGAAATATTCTCCAGGATTTTCTCCATATAATGGACTTCAATGGAAACCAAACGGTTCAAGGTCTAAATGAGAGTTTCAGTGCAGCTTCAAAGGGCTTTAAACGACACCAGACGATGAGTAAGGGTCTTATCTAGTGAAACCATTGGTCATTTCAAAAATAAATGCAAAAGTTTATGATTTATAAGCACAAATGCTTGCCTTGCTCTGTTCGTGACTCTCCTGTTCAAACTCGTTCATCAAAATGAACAAATCTTTTTTCGAGTCATCTCGAAGGGTCCTCGGTAAGACCCTTATTTATCGTCTGGTGTCGTTTAAAGCCCTTTGAAGCAGCACTGAAACTCTCATTTGGACCGTTTGGTTCCCATTGAAGTCCATTATATGGAAAAAATCCTGGAACGTTTTCATTAAAAATCTTAATCTCTTTTCGACTGAAGAAAGAAAGATATGGACATCTTGGATGAGTAAATTATCAGCAAAAGTTTTTTTTTTTTTTTTTTTAAAGTGAACTACTCCTTTAATTGAAGCTGAAGACTGGAGTAATGATGCTGAACATTCAGCTTTGCCATCAGAAATAAATTACATTTTAAAATGTAAAAAAACATAAAATATAAAAAATCTTACTCTGATCTTTTTAACAGTAGTATTTCATAGTAATGCTACCTGAAACATAGTTTTGATATATATACAGTCTATAAATATGCTCATTTTACATAGTTAGATTTTTCATTATGAACTCCACATGTCATATCTTTTGATTTATGGCCTATGATTTATTTGACCATTTGCAGTTTATAACTCTGGGAGATCCTGAGCTGTCAGTAAGAAAGACAGCAAAAACAAAGCAAAGCAATCTTTTAGAAAGTTTTAACAGTCGTCATTTTATTTATTTTTTTCTTGCATATTATTTCAGTTATCGGGACAATGCATCACATTTGTCACACTGATTCACTGTGAAGCAATAACATTTAAGATGGCTGAAATTTAATCAGAAGGCTTCAACACAATTACGGATATCCATGAGGAGGCCCTCCTCCACACAGTCTGCGCTCTCAGATACACTCACATTTGTCATGCAAAACAATCTCTCCACTGCTGTCAAAGAAACTAATGGAAAACACTGGGATTTCTTTCAGAGTTTTATGTAGTGACAAATTTGTGCTCTTTTAGGCTAAGAAGGATAGTGTCTTTTACATTAACTGGAAAGGTGAGGGGACGGGGAAGGATTAAAAAAAAAATACAAAAATAAAAAATACAAAAAAAAATACAAAAAAAAATTTAAGCTTACACTCTGTACATAAATTGTGAATAAACATTCGGGTCAGTAAATAACACAAAAGTGAGTAAATTAGTACATTCTAACTGTAATTCTCCAGAATTTAATAATAAAAAAGAATATTATATTATATTATATGATATTATTATATTAATTATATTATATTATATTATATTTTTAAATCAATTTTTAAAAAATTGTAAGAAAAACTTGCCACTAATGGTGTGTTCACCCCATGCTGGAATTAACATAATTAGTAATGACTGTATTACATATCTTGAGTCCCTCTTTCACTGTAAATCTATTAGATTATTTTATGTTTGTTTTATCAGAGGAATAAAGCAATAACCAACATCTTTTTAATCTGATGTGTAATTCATAGCTGCAAAGAGACAAAATAATGAGAGAAAAAATCCCTATCCCTAAAGCAAGAGTTAAAAGCAAGCTTATAAGATTAACCCTAACCCTATCTTAGTACATTTGCAGGTTTTATATATAATGTATCTTTAAGATGTTTCCTTCTGCACTCCACTAGAGACACAAGTGATGCATTTCTAATTTAGTTACTGTTGTCAAAGAGGAGACCTGCTTCTGTAATTTTCTTTCAAGATCTTTCTAAGTTAAGCTTGTGTTCAGATATTTTATTTTTAGTCTATTAACTCTTTCCATGCCATTTATGTTGCCAGCCAGCACCACTATCTTTGATAGCCCCCAAAATATTTTGTTGTATGAATATACTGTATATACACATGCAATATCAATGATCGCATGGTTTTACATGTGCATAAGCAATGCTTTTATTGCTTGTTTCTGCTTCCCCATCGCCTGTGTTTTGATCCGGAGATGTACTCTTTCAGAAGATGCCTAATAGCGCCCCCTACCGCAGAACACGATGCATCTGAAATCACGTTCAGTCTGAGTAGGAACTACATTTGAATTTACTTTTTGACTGTTAAAGTATGTTTTTTATATTATGTATATGTGTTGTATGGACGTACTCTATCCGCCATGTTGATATTGTCACATGACCCATACCAGTGCCAGTTGCATCACTTCACTGCCATTGTTAAATCCTCACACGAGGCCTCATGGGATAGTAAAGTGTCCATCGTTTGCACACTTCAGAATCTCAGTGGAAGGCCATCCAGGGACTTTTCACCCACTGTTTTTCGACTACGTTTTCAGACATACTACTATTTTGTCATACTGTTTTTTGCATAGTATACAGTCGGGAAGTACAGTATATGATTTCAGACGCAGTGACAGTGAAAACGCGGGCTGCCGGAGAATTCCGTCAATGACTGGGAAAGTGTTAATACACATAAACCCTGCTTCAGTTTGGACTGAGAGATGTTGGAAGCCAGTATGAATGCTAACGGTGTATTTTTGGATGTTTAACACAGGATCACTACACTGAATTTGAAGGTAATTTAACCTAAAATATTAATAATATTTAGATTTCAGCATTGTGATTTTTTTCCCATCTGGCAGACCATAAAATGAGCAAAAACAAAGCAGATAAACAGAAACAAAAACATTAACTTGGACTGAAAAAGGATCCCGTGCCAAAAAGGAAACCGCTATGTGTGTTTGCGTTTGGAAAGAAATCAGACTTGGTACTCATCCAGACTCATTCATTGTGTTTGTATAGCGCAGTACAATACAATCATCCAACCATGCTAGGTGTCTGATACACCTTTTCACACTGTCAGTGGGGAGCCTGGAACCAAAGAGACAGTCATGGACCACAGGCTGATCTTGATAAAGGCTGAAGCGTTTGTGGTAGAGGACGTCAAAAGGAGATGCCAAATGTTTTTTTTTTCTTCTTCTTAATTATTGCATTGAGACTGATAAATTGAACTGTCTGACGCTTATCTCTGCATGGCATTCTCGGATGCTCATCACAACCAGCGTGACACTTTCCAGCCAGTTAAATGGTGCAGGGAACTCTGATTGAAACTTCCCAGGATAACAGAAACTTTTGAGATTATGAGTGTGCTGATGTGTTGGGTTAGGGTTAGGGTTCATGAAATCAATGAATGAAATGCATAGACAGTATCAATGTGAACTGCTCTGTCAGTTTAGGAATGGAGTGGAGTACAGCATGATGGAAATATGCTCCTTTGTATCAGTGTTATTTTATAAACTATATACGTACTATTGTTTATTAATATTTTGAATTAGCTTTTTTATGTTTAAAATGTTCAAAGTAATTTTGTTATGTGCGTTTGTCATTCAACATTTCAATAGTTCAATTTAGCTTTATTCATTTTAGTTTTAGCAATTTTAGTACGTAATTAAAAAAATAAATAAATTCACTTAACATCTTTATTCCAGGCAAAGTTTAAGATTAATTTAAGTTTTTCATCTAATATTTATATTTTGTTTCATTTGTATTAAATAAAATGATTTTAAGTACACTGTAAAAAACAATTAGTTCAGTTTACTTAATTTTATTATGCAAACCTGTTGCCTTAATTTCATTAAGTTAATATAACTTAATTATATCATGTAATTGTTTTTCTTACTTAATCCATTTAAGTTGGGTCAACTTAATTCTATCTGTGATCCGAGGAAGTGTAATGGTAATGGTCTAATTAATTAAATTCTATTTTTATTTTTTATTTTATTATATATATATATATATATATATATATATATATATATATATATATATATATATATATATATATGTTAGAATGTTAAAAGATTATACTATGTATATAAAGTTAACAAAAAAGTTTGTAGTAAGAACAATGTTAGATTTTACAGTGTATTATAGTTGACACATGTAAACAGTGGTTTGTTTAATAATTTATTGGTTATCTTACTGTGAGATCCAACAATTTAAAACGGAATTATAAATGTAATTGTTTATAGATAATAATATAAATCCAAGTGCCATTTATGTTAAGAAAAACAGCATAAGAACACATTTGAACCATTATATTTCACAAAAAGAAGTCAAATAATAATGTAATAATCCATGTTCTTTTTCAGCTCCTTAAGCTAATATTATAATAAGCTTATATTCTAAAATTGTGTACCAGAAATCCTGAATGGAGGCGTGTATGTGGATCAGAACAAGTTCTTGTGCCACGCTGACACCATCCACTGGCATGACATCATCAAGAACCCGCGTTCTGAACTTCTGGTGGTTCCGTCCAACAACAGTGGGAACACATGTGAGTACCACTGAGAAGATTTGACACTTTCTAAAACAATAATGTTCATATCATCAAACATAAGATTTATGACTGTTTATGACAAATTGTTTTTATTATTAAGCATTATTATATTTAGTATTGCTGTTATTATTATTATTAATTCAAAATAATTTGTTATTAGTATGAAATCCCTGAAGATGGAGCAGGTGCCCTTTCTGTTTTTACCCTTTTTTTCACTCATTGTAATTATAATTTTCCAATAATGTATTCCATGAATATTAATCCAGGTCTTTCAAACTCAATTCGAAAACTATTACAACTACAATAGGGAACTAGTCTGTGCAGAAAAAAAGCCCCAGCTGTCAGTAGTACAATTATAAGGATGATTGAATACATTTAATACCAGTAAAATGCAAGATGTGGTATAATACAGGTTCAGATAAATACAATTTAAATCTTGATTATTTGGGGTTTTTTCCGCAGGCAGACGGTGTCACAGATCTTGCAATGGACGTTGCTGGGGTCACCAGGAAGACCAGTGCCAAAGCTGTGAGTTTTTATCCATCCTATCTACATCCTCAATATACCACAGCATTGTGTCTTCCACACTTTAATGACAATTTAGCACTTTTAAGAATTGAAATTACCATTGAATTACCATTTGTTCAATTTTAAAGGTGCTATATGTACTTTTTACCAACCTCTATCAGTGATGTTTCAGATTGCAACCAATTTTTACACAAGAGCGGGCATTGAACTTGAACGAATGCTTCATGCTCATTTGCGCATTTGACGTTGAACTAATGCTTCATGCTCGTACCGTGATAACGTTACATTTGTGGTGTTATAAGGCATTTCACTAACTGTTCGTGTATCTTTCAACATAGGTGAATGTATAATATGATAATGGAAACGGTTAGTGAATAAGACTGAACAATTTCAGTGTAACAGTAAAACCGATGGATTTCGCAAAAAATTCGACCCGGAGACTTCACATAGAAATAGGCCTTCAGAGGTAACAGCAAAACCCGACAAGTGGATTATTGTAATGTGTGATTACAACCCCTTCACACAGGCAATAAAAAAGATTCTTTTCAGAAGAAAAGTTACATATAGCACCTTTAAGTTGCATATAAATGGCTAAAGTCTGATTACACTATTCAGTAATAACTGGGCTACAATAATATGTCAGCAACATGTACATGTTTACAATTTTGAAGGAGGAGAAGTAGACCCTTTACAATTTTAAATGATGCATCTGTATGACCATAAATGATTATTTGTAATTTTTATGAGGATTATGAGTCGATTTTGCTGCTGTTCAAATATATATATATATATATATATATATATATAAATTATAAAAGCCAATACTAGATTTGTGTGACAAACAGATTGAAATTGTGATGTTGAAGTTAGATGAACTGTCTATCTAAGAACAAAAATTTGAGACCTCACACATTCCTCTGGGAATGATTGGTCAAATCATTATTAATATTTTAAGCATTAAGATGCGCTTTTGAATGCTAGGTATTTGTTCCCAGACAGATTTTTCCATTTGATTGTTTTACGGCTACAGTCATATGTAATTAATTTTTCTTTGTTTTTCAACGTGGTTCTGAAGTTATGAATTTTCATTTCTGACACCATTTCTAATAAAAGGCAAAAGTCTGCTGTCTGTTATCGTCAGTCTGAGCCTCTGGGCCGATAGCTGTGATAATCAGCTGGTAAGGGTTATCAGGGTATCTCTACTGTCTGGAACCTGCTGGTGATACAGCTCATAGTGTGGGTGGTAATTAGCTTAATAAAAGAGTGACAAAAAGAAGGACAGAGAGAGACAGTGATCATATTCTCTTCTGGGTGTCAGACTGATGTACTTTAACAGCACAAGACATTTCAGACCGCTGCAGACGCCGTGAAGTATTTCAAGTCATGGAGTTGGAGGTCTAATAAGACAGAGTGACAGACTTGTTATTTGAATATGTCTGTTTTGGTTTTGCACACTACCTCACTTAACTAATTCAGCTGTTTGAAAGAGTGTATTTGTGTGAATATAAACCAAACAACTAAAGGCTGGCCCCCAGTAAAATATTTTTGTAAATGTTATTAGATTTTTAGACCAAAAACATGACGATAAAAAATAAAAAAAAGAATAGAAACAGCTTTTTTCCCGCCTATAGTGTGTGGAGGGCTGTGATGTGAACAAGACAGCACAAGCACAACACCCTCTAGTTTCCATTCACAAACAAGACTGTGAACAAGGGGAAATCTCAAAAAATCTCTCGTGGTCAAATGTTACTTTAGAGTAAACCAACAGAGCGGACAACTGGCAAGAACATACTGTGGCGATGATAATGCTTGTACAGATAATTCACTGGAAAAAAAAAACTAACAAAGGTTTGTGTTATGCTTCCGTCAGCTCGTTTCCTGATTATGTATCCATTTGTTCCACACAACAATCTACAGGGTGCATGTGCATTTGTCCTCGGGGTTCCCCCCACACAAATGGATCTCGGATCGTACATATTCAGCATGTTTTCCAATTTGAGATTGGTGCAACCCCGGCGTGCTTTTCAATGATTCAATCACTCTTAACACACATCACACCTCAGGAAAATCTGATCAAATAATCCGTAGAACCGTTAAAATAATCGGCACTTTACCTAGGATTGCCAGCAGGGAGGAATTTGGCCCAAACCCGGCCCGGTTGTCTTGTAGTGTGTGCTTGCCTTTTCTCAAGTATACTAAGTATATGATTTGAATGGATAGTATATTAGCAAGTAGATATTTGACTATTTTGAGATTTCAAGTTTAAGTGAATAATGAGTAAGCATTGTTAAAATTATTTGTTCTTTTTTATTCCAAGCAGTAGGGATGGGTAACGATTAGGGCTGTCAAAACGATTAATCGCGATTAATCGCATCCAAAACAAAAGTTTGTGTTTACATATTATATGTGGGGGCACTGTGTATAATTATTTTAGATATATAAACACACACACATGCTTGTATATATTCAAGAAATATTTTCATGTATATTCTGTATATAGACTTATATATAATTTATATTATATATAAATATAAATATTTTATATATAAATAATTTTGTTTTCTTAAATATACATGCATGTGTGTTTTTATATATATTCAAAATAATTATACACAGTGCACCCACATATATCATGTGAACACAAACTTTTATTTTGGATGCGATTAATCGCGATTAATCGTTTCGACAGCCCTGGTAACGATTAATCGCGATTAATCGCATCTAAAATAAAAGTTTGTGTTTACATAATATATGTGTGTGTGTGGTGTGTATAATTAATTTGTATATATAAATACCCACACATGCATGTATAAATTTAAGAAATATGTGCATGTATATATATATATTTATTTATTCACAATTAATAATATATATAAATATAAATATTTGATATATTAATAACACATTTTTCTTAAATATATACATGCATGTTTGGGTATTTATATATACAAATTAATTATACACACTACACACACATATATTATGTAAACACAAACTTTTATTTTGGATGCGATTAAACGCGATTAGTCGTTGCCCATCCCTAAATTGTTTACTGTATTATGATTACATAGATAGATAGATTTATAGAACGATTTATTCTCAATCTTCCTCTATCTATATTCATAATCATACAGTGACAAAGACGGTGTGTGCAGAGCAGTGTGATGGACGCTGTTTTGGTCCGTACGTCAGTAACTGCTGCCACAGGGAATGTGCGGGAGGCTGTTTCGGACCCAAAGACACAGACTGCTATGTATGTCAACTTTTTTTAATTTTACCTGATTCTGAAAACGAATCTGTTCTCTTCATTATAGTCATGTTTTATTGATCTAACACATATGTACGGGATTATTATTATTTTTTTTTTTTGTTCTCAGGCTTGTACCAACTTTAATGACAGTGGGGCCTGTGTGACGCAGTGTCCTCAGCCATTCGTCTACAATCCGACAACCTTCCAGCTCGAACACAATCCCAACGCCAAATACACCTATGGAGCTTTCTGTGTCAAGAAATGCCCACGTAAGTTAGCTTTCTTGGAGGACGGCATTACTAATTTAACCACTCTAATGAACTACTCTTCATGTGCATAAAGTATAGGTGATTTGGCCTGATCCCATTTCCATTTTGAGATATTATATTTGAGACTATCATTGCACAGCAGTCTATTTTATGCTCTAATATTTTGCTGTCTGGAACTCAGATAATTTTGTGGTGGATCACAGCTCTTGTGTCAGAGCCTGTCCGAGCAACAAGATGGAAGTGGAGGAAAATCACATCAAGATGTGCATCCCGTGCACTGACATCTGTCCGAAAGGTCAGTGCTATTCATAAAGGTTGTTCTCATGTTGACATTATGAACATGATGATGCAAAAATGTCCCAAGGCAACCTTTTTCTCTGCAGGTAATAGTAAATTTAGCTTCCTTAGCTCAAATAATATTACAAAAAAGCCATAACTTTGGGTCAGTGAGATTTTTTTTCTTAAAAAAAATAATTAAAAAAAATCACCAAGGCGACTTTTATTTGCTTAAAAACATGGTGAAAATGCAAAATAATGGATATCAATTTTATTTCACTTTAAAATTTAATTTATTTCTGTGATTGCAAGGCTGCATTTTCAGCATCATCACTCCAGCGTTCCTAAAATATGAAACGAAAAATATTTCTTAATAATATAAGTGTTAATATATATAATTATTTTATTTTATTTTATTTTTTTGTGGAAACAGTGATACATATTTTTCAGGATTCTTTAATAAGAAAGTTCATAAGAACAGCATTTATTTGAAATGAAATATTTTGTCATATAAATGTATTTACTGTCACTCTTGATCAGTTAAATGCATCATTGCGGAATAGGAGTATTGATTTGTTTTTAAAAAGAAACCTAATCTTACGGACCCGACAGAACGTTCATGTATATTTTGTCCAGCTGATCTAGCAAATGCATATCCGCATTTGAGAGTAAACAAACATGATCAAAAAAGAAATTGGCTATTTAACTGAAAAGCTGGACTTTTTTCCCCCCTACATCCGCCAAATTAATCATTCCGCTTTCTTGCATTTAGTTTCCTTTCACTGGTTCCATCTCCCCCTTCTTATACAGCCTTTGAAATGAAAGTACCAGCATGTGTTGCTTTGGATACTGGTCATCAGGATGGGATGCTTGTGTTATGGGGTCTCAATCAGGCTTCTTAACCATCATGATCAACCATATAACATTCTAGTTTCTAGTCGATCACCCAAACCAGCACTTGTTACCAGCCTCTTGTCAGTTTTAGATGGTCTAAAAAGCAGGCGTACTGTTGCATGTGTACAACCTTTATATATATATATATATATATATATATATATATATATATATATATACTGTATATATATGAGAGTAAACACATAACAGGTCAATTCTATAATGATTGTAAAAAGTGTGTTGTTCTTTCAATAGAGAAAAGATTAATGAGGGATGACCACAAAAGAAGCAGAAGTGACAATGGGCCCAGACAACAAACTGGGTCAATATCAATATGACTCGCATTTAATCATAATTGAGCTCACAATGAGGGAGAAATTGATGTTTGAATATCTCTCTCTATCTATCTTCAGTGAATTATGATGAAGCCAAACTCATTTTACAACAGAGAAATGTATGTCAACATGTTATATGGTAAACATATGCTGCAGATTTTCTGCAGAGTTTGCATAAAGGCGCTATATAAAGTAACTTATTATTATTACTTATTTCAACCATAGAGGCAGTGTTCTTTCATTATCATTTAACTTTTTTAGTATTTATTGGTTGTTTGAATTAGCTTTTATTTTTATATTCCGGTGTTATGATATTACTTTAAGTTTGAGTAATTTTGTTGTGTGCTTTTGCCATTTTTATTTATTTAAATGTCTATTTTGCTTTAATTCATTTTTGTTTTAGTACTTCAACGTATTTTATTTTAGTTCTGTTTTCATTTGTTTTTAATACAATTTCTTATTTTTTATTTTTTTTAATTTTACTATTATTGAGAACGAGTTTTAGTTACTTTAGCAGCACACTGCAGAGAAGAACACTTTTCATGGGTTTTCACTTTTCAAATTAGTAAACAAAGGTTTAAGTAATTTTTGCTCCCAGTTGTGTTATTTAAATGGGTTATTTGTGGTGTTCAGTGTGTGATGGTATAGGTACCGGCAGTCTTCAAACGGCTCAAACTGTAGATTCCAGCAACATTGAGAAGTTTGTCAATTGCACCAAGATCAACGGCAACCTCATCTTCCTCATCACAGGCATCAAAGGGTGAGTCCAGTCTATCTATGGCTTAACTTTTAGACTTGAAGGCTTTTTAAAAGTGCAAAGTTTTTCTTGGCAAGGCTTTCCTTTTCCTTAAATGTTTAAAAATGCATTTACAAAACCTACAACTTAATATTAAATAAACATTCACATTAAACATTCAGATCATTTTAGCAATATCATGTCTAATATGGTCTCATTTTGAAGATAAAGTGAACAATGCCATCCTAAAAATCTAAGTTGAACAAAAAATTGCCGGTTTGTGATGTGAATTCACTGATAAAAATGATTTTGTGGTGAAGTAAATACTACAGAAAAAAACAATGTAATTTACATTAAAAAAGTTAGTTCAGGCAAGAATTAAAAAAAAAGTAAATTCTATAGTAGTACTCAATTCAATCGTGTTGAAATGAAAGCGTAAATATAAACATTATAAAATTAAGGAAAATTACTCAACTTTTCTGATACTGGTTTTCCCATCATGCACTGGGCCATGAATAATTAATGAGGTTTATTTTTCACTGTTTTCCATATGTATTTACACACTGTAAAAAATATTGTTGGTATAACTTAAAAAAAAAAAAATAAGTAACCTGGTTGCCTTCCAATTTTAAGTTCATTGAAATGGAAGATTTGAGTTAATACAATGACGGAGATTGATTTAATCATCAGAAACTCAAAATATTATGTTATCTGAACTATATAAATGATCTAAGTTGATTTGACAAAAGAAAAAATGTTGTGATAACAAATCATGAAAATATTTTTATTTATATTTTTTGCCTAACCCTTTTTCTGGTTGGTTTTGTGTATTATTTTGAATAGGGATATGTTTCATGGTATCAGAGCTCTGGACCCTGATCGGTTAAATGTATTCCGCACCGTCAGAGAGATCACAGGTGAGCGACAGTCACCATCCATCACATCACAACCCATTAAACCTGTGTAGCCTTGCGTAAAACCATTAACTTTCTTTATTTCTTCATACATTAACTTTTTATCCTTTGTGTTAGGGAATATTCTCGTCACAAATCCTCATGCGTATGCAATATTTATGTGTTTATGAAGCCTCAAAGGAATGAACTATGACTCACGCTAAAAGCCCTTTGTCACTTTCAACTTGTTCTTATGATTGTGCCAAATAGTTAATGGAGTGAAGCTGCAAAGCAACGTTTTCCAAATGAAACTCGTGCACTAAGAAACTGCTCTCTTGTGCACCAACGGTGCACCCTCAGTTTAGCCACATTTCACCCAATACGACAACAAAATGATAATTTAAACAATGTGCGTCTGAAGAAATGATGCTCGGTGCTAATGGAAGCGTTCTTTTAATTAGCGCAGTCATTTCCCCGAATATACTTTCATTTCAAAATAATGGGGTAATTTTACTGTCAGACAGACAGGAGTAATATTGCACTCATTGGACCTGCGGCAATATCCTCAGCCGATGTCTACTGTCATAGTAACAAACTTGTTTATCTGTTTCATATGCTGGGTATTTAAAGAGATAGCTCTTTTTGAAATTATTTTTTGGTATGTTTAACTTACCGCAAGGCCATCCAAGATGTAGGTGTCTTTGTTTCCGCAGTAGTTTCAATTTTGATATTTTTTTAGGTCAAACCGTTCTTGTCTGTCAGTCATATAATGGAGGTCTATGGTCACCACCTCAAAGAGCATGCACAGAGAAGTCCAAATTAAACATGATTTAATGACTCGTGAATATAAGTACACATTGATGGCCTAAGACACGAAACGAGCGGTTTGTGTGGGAAAACGAACAGCATTTATATCGTTTTTACCTCTTGTAACCACAGCAACATTGAAGTGATCTGAGGGCGAGGGCACTTCGGTCTCCACGTCCTCATATCACTTGGACGTGGTTACAAGAGGTAAAAAATTATATAAATACTGTTTGTTTTCTCACACAAACCGCTCGTTTCGTGTCTTTGGCCATCAATGTGTACTTACATATATACGAGTCATTAAAACACATTCAATCTGGTCTCTTTGAGGTGGTGACCATAGACCTGCATTATATGACTGACAGACAAGAATGGTTTGATCTAAAAATATGAAAATTAAAACTACTGTGGAAACAAAGACTCCTACATCTTGCATGCCCAAAAATTAATTTCAAAGTGAACAATCCCTTTAAAAGCCTAATTTGAATGAGCAAAAGCTGAATATTTTTTCTTTTCTATTTTCGTAGGTTCCTTAAACATCCAGTCCTGGCCAGAAAACATGACGGATCTTGGCGTTTTCTCGAACCTTGCCACCATCGGAGGACGATCTCTTTATAGGTAAAAGCTGTGGACATTGTGGACAGTGGACATGTGGTAAAAGCACAACAGTTGTGAACATATGCGTGTTTGTTTTTACCTTTTTGTTATAATGATGATACATCCTGATTATTTTAAAAAAGGGAGTTAGAAATGTATGTCACTTTATTTCCATGGTCCACTTCAGACATTCTACTAAGTCAACTACTGTATCTCTCATTAGAGTTTTAGTAGACTGTTAGGTCTAGTTCAGTACATAATCCATATATTTTTAAAGGGATACTTCACTTTTTTTGGAAATAGGCTCATTTTACAACTCCCCCAGAGTTAAACAGTTGTGTTTTCGAATCAATTTAGCCGATTTTCTGATATTTAGACGAATATCTGTAACAAGACAGTTTCTGGTCTCATTGACTACCATAGTAGGGAAAAATATATACTATGGTAGTCAATGAGACCAAAAAAGGTCTGGGTACTGATATTCTTCTAAATACCAGAAAATCAGCTGAATTGATTCGAAAACGGTTAAACCGAACTGTTTAACTCTGGGGGGGTGGTAAAATGAGCCTATTTCCCAAAAAAGTGGAGTATCCCTTTAAAGGTTTTAACATGGGGTTACTTCAAGTACATAAAGTCCTGAGCCTAGAATCCCAGTGCTGAATAAATAAAAGGCCTGCTTTGTGTCACAGTTATGTGGCTGATGGGTGTATTGATGCTTCCCATGGGTAAAGCCTTTTTTCTTCACCCAACTCTCAAACTCATGTCCAGAATTCACTCCTGGACTAGTTTAGTTTAAATCTATTAGGCCTTTTTAGTTTCAGAGGGTTGGCGAATATGTGTCGACGCCGTCCCAAGTGTACTTTCCCTGTTCATTTTTGGGCTGAATCTTTTCACAGATTTGCTCATACTCTAAATGTCTCTTAGTAATATATTCAGAAGTGTCCTCATTAACTACTTCTAAGAATCCCCTTGTTTCACATTAGATCCAAGTGAAAACTGTTCACTCCCTCTGGATGTGGCACTCAGTTCCTGTAGCACTGTTGTCATTTATCAGAGGCGTCTTCAATTATATCTCACGTTAATGTGAAGAAGAGTGAAGCAGTCTTTGCTGTCTGTGTCTTCTTCTCAGTGGTATTTCTCTGCTGATCCTGAAGCAGCGCTGGATCTCTTCACTGCAGTTCCAGTCTTTGAGAGAGATCAGCGCCGGGAACGTCTACATGACCAACAACAGCCAGCTCTGCTTCTACAATACAGTGAACTGGACCGGTCTGTTCCGCACCAGCACCCAGAGAGCTCTGATCAAGAACAACAGGGACACCAGAGAGTGTAGTGAGTGTCGCACAATCGCCGCTCTCATCTACACCTCCATCTGTTCAGTAACTGATTTAAATAAGATGTTTGAAGCAGGAATAACAATCTTGGCATGCAATAGTGATGCATTTGTTTGAAACGCTTCCATTTCCAACGAAGACCAGCGAATCTCAAAAACAGACTTTAATTAGACTGAAAATTGAGGATCAGATTTAGTTGCTAAAATACAACCAATTTAATTGCATCTTATGATGTCTTATTGAATTTTGTAATTGGTATAAAGTAAAAAGAGAATACACTTGCAGTTCAAGACGTGAGGAAATATACTGTTATTCGTTTATAGTGTTAACAGCGTTAATATTTTCTTTCCCTGTCCACTTGTGATTTTAGCCAAGTGTTTTTGCTCCAAAAAGATTCAATTTAGGTACTTGATTATTAAGAGTTAAGCGAAAAAAGTATTTTATACACACACTAGCATTTATACCACATTTATTCTCAGGCCAAGCTGCTGGATATTGAGTTAACATATGTTATGTGAGTGAACATATGAAAGTTATTTAAATATGAGACTCCTATGTAACCAATACATCATAGTTAATATAATTAATATACACTACTCTTAAAAAGTTTGGAGTCAGAAAGATTTTATTCAGCAAGGATCCATTATATTGATAAAAAAGGACAGTAAAGATCTTGATAAAGTTCCAAAAAGATTTCTAAATCAAATAAATGTTTTTTTGTAACATTTTATATTCATCAAAGAATATATCAAATATATCATGGTTTCGCCAAATAGTAATAATAACAATATATAAATTATCTATCTATCTATCTATCTATCTATCTATCTATCTATCTATCTATCTATCTATCTATCTATCTATCTATCTATCTATCTATCTATCTATCTATCTATCTATCTATCTATCTATCTATCTATCTATCTATCTATCTATCTATCTATCTATCTATCTATCTATCTATCTATCTATCTATCTATCTATCTATCTATCTATCTATCTATCTATCTATATATATATATATATATATATATATATATATATATATATTCATACAAAAACATTTAATTTAATTCTTGCTCTTAACTAACTGTTAACTATGACTTTTGCCTCAATAAACTCCTAATTATTGCTTATTAATAGTTGGTAAGGTAGTTGTTAAGTTTAGGTATTGGGTAGAATAAGGGATCATGTATATGATCATGTATAATAAGGCGTTAATATGTTTTTTAAAGTACTAATAAACAACCAATATCCTAGTAATATCCATGCTAATAAGCAATTAGTTAATAGTGAGAATTGGACCCTAAACTTTTGTTTTAAATTGTAATAATATTTCAGAATATAGCTGTTTTTATAGTATTTTTGATCAAATAAATGCAGTCTTGGAAGGGACTTCTCAAAACTGTTAATCTCACTATTGTAGCCCAAAAAAATAGCTTTTTTAAATCTTACAAACCCATAGATGTTCAATAAATGACAACTCTTTACACCATCATTGAAGATAGCCTAAAACTGGAAATAGGCCATTGAAGTAAGATGTTACTTGTGGAAGAAAGGGCTAATGAAGATGAGCCATTTCCAGTTCACACCGCCAAGCTGGATATAATTAGTGTGCTAATAAGTTTGTAGCGTGAGGGGATCAATGGCTCTGTTAGCCGGCTCATTCATTAGCCTCTTTTCCACACCATCGATCAAAGTGAGCTATATCTACACAACTGACCAACAGCTCAGACCCGTACACACACACATATCATGTGTTTATCCATGAAGGACAATGTTTTTACCAGTCCAATTGTGGAGTAATGATAACTATCTTATGTGGTTGGTGAATTTGAAACATATTTAGCCACTTAAAGATCATCAACGCAACTAACCATAACCAAACTCGACTCCTAACCCTAAGTACATGCAATTAATTAATATTACTTAGTACTTAATTGTATAATTACACTGCATTGTCAAAAAGAAAGTGTAACCAAATCTCCCTTCAGTGTTGCAGTAGAGCACATGCATTTATGTATTTGTTTATGCACAAATGAAAACTTTTGTGTGGATTTTGAATACACATTGTGTAGAAAATGTACCATTTCATTTGAATTATTTTGTGGACTGGGAAACATTTAAACATTGTTGAAATTGAGAAAAACTTAAATGGTCTGTTTCAGGATCTTCAATTGCATTTTAATTTAATTAAGATTATTGCACATTTTATTATTATTATATATATGGATGGAAATATCCAAGTTCCAAATGCATAACGTAGTTGCAGTGTGTTCTTTCTTAATGTGTGTGTGTTTTTTCCAGCTAAAGAGCAGATGGTTTGTGATCCGTTGTGTTCGGAGTCAGGTTGCTGGGGTCCTGGCCCAGAACAGTGTCTCTCATGCAAATACTTCAGCCGAGGAAGGACATGTGTCAAGTCCTGTAACTTATATTATGGGTGAGTATGTGCGCAAACAAATCATTTATGGTGTCACTTTGCTTATGTACACAGCTTTTCATGTTTGTCTTTTTAAGACTTCTGTCTTTTTGCTCTTCTATTTCTTAAACCACTTTAGATTGAAGTCGCCTTAATATGAATGTGTGTTTTGAAATGCAGATTTTTTTTCTTCAGATGGGCTGCTGGCTCTAAAGATATATCTTGAGTATGACTATCATGATCAGGCTATCAAGATCAAGGGATCAAAAATGCTTTTAATGCTATTTATAAATCAAAGGAATGGACAGACTCTCATGCTTTTCTGGCAGGCTGGAAAAAAAATACATAGAGACATGGAAACAGGCTTTGAAAAAAACAAACAGGCAAAATGTCCAATGCTTAGATTTTGTTTGCAAATGCATACATTTCTTTCATTCAAGATTTTTTTTTTCTCCTAGAGCTATTTTTGAATTCCACAAATTTAGCAGCTTCTCTGGTTTCTGTTTTGTATGCATTTATTTGAACATTTTTATTTTATTTGATGAACTACTGACAAAATTTCTTCCAAAGTTCAAATAGAAATATTGTCATTTAGAGCATGTATTTGCATAAAATGACTACTGATCAAGACAAACAAGCAAAAAAGATGCCATTTTCAGACCTTGAGTAATGCAAAGAAAACATTTAATTCATTTATTGGAAGAATTTGGAAGAAATGTTGAATAAAAACTTAAATGGTAGCCTTTAAAATTGCAAAATAGGGGCACTTTAAGTTTTATGTCAGGATTTCACAGATTGACGGTAAAATTAAACTAACCATGTGTACTTTATGGCAAGAACATTGTGTGTGTGTGTGTGTGTGTGTGTGTGTGCTCTTATATTTTAAATTTATATAAAAAATTTTAGACGTATGCATTTATTCTGAAGAGACATCAATACAGCTAGAGACATGCATTGGCTGGGTGATGTTTAGTGTGTGATGAAAACTTGCAGTTTTAGACTTTGAGCACTCATGCACTGGAGGTTTGATTCGTTCACGTCTTAGATGCTTCTTTCAGGTCTTAATCGACAAGCTTTCTTTGTTCTTTTCTAAAACTCTCAATGAAACTATCAACAGAACGATCACCAACAGAAACAGATGAAAGTAGCATTGACAGCTCCTTAAGCTGTTTCCACTTTCATTGATTTGTATGGCTTTTCTAACTGATCTAGATTTGGATTTAATCACACTAGCCCCTGGTCGATGTAAAAAAGTACACTAAATCTTGTAAATAAATTCTGTATCCAATACACGGCTCAGCACACATTGTTCTTTGTCTGTTCAAGGGATGTTCGAGAGTATGCCAATGGCTCGGTTTGTGTTGAGTGTGACAGCCAGTGTGAAAAAGCCGGAGAGAAAAGTCTGACCTGCCATGGCCCGGTAAGAGTCTAAAAGCCATGTGAGAACTTTTTGTTGCTGGATTTGATTTCGCTTCGAATAAAGCTTGATAGACTTATACCAGAAAGGCCTAGTCGAATGCGTCCTAATCTCAGACTGCATATAAAAAGATACATAAGTTGTGTTTAGGGACCAGAAAGTCCTTTAGAGGCCAATTCACAATGTGTCGACGAGCCCATTCTCATCCCAAGACGTCATCCAACTGACGCTTTTGACCATACGTCAACATCCGATGTTTTAGGGTACCCTTTAATGTCAGTTAGATGACACTATCCAATCCTAACCCTACCCCAAACCCAAACCTACCCGCGTCATGAAGGTAACACGTCAGTTAAATGACGCCCTAGGATAGCGCCATCTATCTGACACTAAAGGGTGCCCTAAATCGTAGGATGTTGATGTATGGTCAAAAGCGTCAGTTGGATGACGTCTTGGGATGAGAATGTGCAACACTATCTCACGCCCAATTCGTACGAATTCGACGAATGATCAAAAAGTGTTTAATTCGTACGACCTCACTCGTACGAATTTGTCTAAACCCACGTGATGATTAATTTTAGGGGCGGGGTAAGGGGTAGGTCATTCGTACGAATTCATACGAATTGGCCAATTCGTAAAATATGTACGATTTGGCAAAATCATACTAATTCGTACGAGTGAGGTCGTATGAATTGTTACGAATTAGCCACTTTTTAATCATTCGTCGAATTCGTACGACTTGGTCGTGAGATCGGGTTGGAATGTGGATTGACAGATGCTGAACAACACCGAAAGTCACCAGCTTACAGCACGTCACTTCTTTAGGAAGTTCAATCAGTGAAAACAAGCTCCAACACACACCACACTGATCCGACGAAGTGTCTGTTGCCGTCGGTGCGGTGTCAATTGGCCTTAGAACTTCATAAGATGTCGTTTAAGTTGTTGAATGTGTTAGAAACAGTATGATGATACAAAATAATGCATCCTTGAAGTTATATTACACATCTGTGCTTGTTTGATTACATTGTGCTTCAGTGCTTCAGTCTTTCGAGACACATTTCCTAACCTTCTGTCTTTCTCTTTCCTCCCATCACAGGGTCCAGATCACTGCGTGAAATGCTTGCATCTGAAAGACGGGCCCAACTGTGTGGAGAAATGCCCTGATGGTCTGCAGGGAGCAAACAGCTTCATCTTCAAATATGCTGAGACCAACAACGAGTGCCATCCCTGCCACCCCAACTGCACCCAGGGGTAAGACTGTTTGCTTGTGTGTGCACTTGAATCTATTTGTTTCCTTCCTTTAACTGCATCAAGCTCAATATGCCCAGAGCACGAACCTAATTGCCCATGTGGGTAAAGCTGTCGTGCTCACCGCATTCAGTCTTAGACACGTGGGCCTGGGGGATTTGAGAGCAGAGAGAACAGGTTCCTGACTCCACAGATCAGTGGTCCGAAACTGGTTTTGCTGCAGGACCCAGATTGTGTATTGGACATCAAGTGTCCACCTAACACTGCGCCAACATTTTTATATAGACTTTGACATTAAACATTAAAAATTGAGTTTTAGTTTGTTTTAGTTCATTTAAAAGGAACCCCGACTAGTGTGGCATGTTGACCTTATAATGCCTGGTTCAGATTACACGATTTTAGCCCGATTTTGGCAGCATCCGTTTGACGTAGGGTGTCGTGGGGATTCGTAAACGAAAACGGGCGTCGAGACGCAAGATTCGATCTCGTATAGTGTGTCATAGTGGGCGACAACCTACGACACATCTGCGATGCTTCACGACATCGTGACAAAAAGACTAGTATTTAATTTTTTAACAGTCGTCCACGACGGGTTCCGTCACATGGATGAGGTTGACCAATAGGAGCGCAAGCTTTTCTGTTTTGTTATTTATTTGACAGTAAAACAGATCGACTCATTGTTCTTCATCTGCAGGAGTCCTGTTACAAAAGGACATATGGGTTCGATACAAGTTAAGCTCAGTCAAGAGCATTAGTGGCATACTATCAATATCAATAAAGCAAAAATCAAAGTTACGATAGTACACTAGTTTCAACTGAAAGTAATACCTGGTTCACATTACACGATTTTAGCCCGATTTTGGCACGACCCATTTGACGTAGGGTGTCGTGGGGATTCGTAAACGACAACGGGCGTCGAGACGCAAGATTCGATCGTATCATCTCGTATAGTGTGTCATAGTGGGCGACAACCTACATCGCGTCTGCGATGCTTCACGACATCTCGACAAAAAGTCTAGCATGTTTAATTTTTTACGGTCGTCCATGACGGTTACGTCACATGTATGAGGTTGACCAATAGGAGCACAGAAGCCGTACACAACTTTCAAAAATGGCGAAACGAATGGTGCTAACGTTAAAACTAAAAGTAAAAATATATAAGGAAACAATATTTTACATCAAGTTCTCTTTGGAGGATTGACAGCCCATATTGTCCTCTTCGGCAATCCAGGAACGTGTCCATTGTCGCGTTTTCTTTCTTTTTTTTACTTTTTTCTCAACACAGGACCGCCAATACAACACTCACCGCTTCATCCATTGTTTGTTTACGTTCGTTTCTGGACATCACTCGCTACTAGTGTCACCTTCTCGATGACATCACGCTCGCCGTTAAAGACCGCACGCGATGACTGGTCAGAAAGCAACGTGTAGTCTGACATGCGTCTTTTCCACGACACGACAAGATTTTAGGAGTCAAAATCGCGTAATCTGACACCATGACTATCGTAACAGACAAAAAAAATGGTGTAATCTGAACCAGGCATCAGATTAACGTGGGCGTCAGCTATAAAAACACTCCAAGGCCCTATTTTAACGTTCTGAAGCGCTAGTACCAAGTGGGCGGGTCTTGGGCGCTGTTGCTATTTTTCCGGCAGGATAAATGAGTCTCGCGCTCGAAGCAAGTTTAAAAGGGGTTGGTCTGAAATAGCTTCATTATTTATAGGTGTGATTTGGGCGTAACGTGAAATAAACCAATCAGAGCGTCATCCAACGTACACTTTAAGAGCAGGTGCGCATGTTGCGTGGCGGATTGGTACCGTAACTGTAATGTACCTGGTCTTTGTGAGTGTATCAGATTATTATCGCATTAATACAGTAATAAAAAAAGAGGATAATCATTTTGTTCTATTTTATTTATTTGAATAAATTAAACGCAGTTTAAGAAATACTACCATAAATAATTTAATCTACTAGTCTGTTACAATATAACTCAAATATGTTGATTGTCTGTGTTGCAGTTGTACCGGACCCCGAGTGCAAGATTGTGTTGGCATGTTGGACAGGTAAGGGATACAAATGCAACTTTGGTCAAGGTTAATTTGCAAAAAAAAAAAAAATATATATATATATATATATATTATATATATTATATTATATATATTAATGTGATATATTTGATCACATAAAGGATATTTTAAAATAATAAAAAAATAATGACCTAATAGAATATAATACAAATATTTTTTATAGTGGTATGCGGTGGGGTTTTTGCTTTCGGGGGAAAAAAAAAAAGCACATACTATTCCAACTTATTTTCTTGTGATCTTCCAGGACTCCTCTGATTGCGGCTGGGTTAATAGGGGCTCTGTTTGTGATGGTCATCATAGCTCTTGGTGTGGCCGTTTACGTCCGCAGAAAGAGCATTAAGAAAAAGAGAGCTTTACGTCGTTTCCTGGAGACTGAGGTGAGAGATGCCATGAGTAAGCACTCACTAATACTGGAACATTCCATACATTATGCATCATATCTTGTGTCCCTCCTGTCTGTCACCTTGCATCAATTTCCTCCCCTGTCCACAGGTTTTTCATTTCTTTTTCGTTTTGTTTCTTGGACCTTGCATGCTTAAAAAATCCCCAGCATACAGCACATAAAGTATTCAGCGGAGGGCCTTCCTTAAATGTGTGGCAGGTTTGTTGGGTTAATGCATAGCCCTGTTGCCCTGAATGACTGTGCAGCCTATTAAAAAACATGGCCTGTCTATGCTGGTTTGGATAATTTGCAGGTGGAGCAACAGTGTTATAGACAGCTGTCAGCTTGAGAAGATGCCCTGTATCCAAAAGCTGACAGAGACACTCACGCACTAGAATCCTGAAATCCGTTTTAGCAAACCTGAGACCTCTGTTCAAGTAGAAAGTGATGTGTTTCTGCCAAGAATAAGAAAAGGAGAGGTCTAGACCACCCGAATGTTTGCCGATTACAATGTTTTGAAAGGGTAGCTAACTTTACAGATCAATTTCACACTAAAGAATTAACAAAAGTGGCATAAAAAAATACAACCGGCCCCAGATACTCCATATATTTCCATTGTATGTGGTTTTTAATGCTTGTTTGCTTAAACTAAGAGAATTTTAAATTCTGTTGATAGCTATATTGAACCTGTAACACTCATTTACTTAAGCAGAAAGGAAAGCTCTATATTATTATTCTACCCATAGACTGTCCTTTAACAGTGAATGTTAGACAAATGCTATTTCAGCACCACATATCTGGACAGCTCCCTCAAATGATCAGTGTAAATGCTGTATTTCAGCACCACATAGATGGACAGCTCCACATTGTGTATGCTCCACATGCATAAAACCAGGCAAAAGTGACAGCCTTCTCTTTTGTGCTGTGATTGGTCACTTAAATGACCTGTTAGTCCTGAGTAATCGATAACCAAATTTACATGTTTATAGATTGTTAAAATGTCACTATAAAAATGCCTTTTTCGTTAGGTAAGATTGAAAGTTCCGAGTGGGCTGTCTGTATAGGGTGTGATGAGAGATACAATCTTTCTTCTCATAAATAAGAATATTAATAAGCCCCAGGTTTAACAGACACATTTTTAGACTAGTCCCAGACTACAATGCATGTTTGAAAAAAAAAAAAAAAACATTTGCACAAAGCAAGCCAATCCACTTTTCCATGTTGATAAGAGCATTAAGGTGAGAAAAAATAATGGGACAAAAATAAATCAAGAGACATTTAGAATAGATTAAAATGTGCGATTAATCGTGAGTTAACTATGACATTAATGCGATTAATCGCTATTAAATATTTTAATCGTTTGACAGCGCTAGTTCTAAGTGAACTAATGTCTAATTCTGGCTTAATCTAAGCCCCGTTCGTGAAACCAACCCGATCTCACGCCAGTTCGTATGAATTTTACGAGGTGGCTAATTCGTAACAATTCGTACGACCTCACTCGTACAAATTAGTACAATTTTTGCTAAATCGTACATATTTTATGAGTTGTACGAATGACCTACTCCTGACGCCGCCCCTAAACCTACCCATCACGTGGGTTTAGACACATCCTATGAATTCGTACTAGTGTGGTCGAACGAATTAGTACAAATTAGCCACTTTTTAATCACTCGTACAAATTCGTACGAATTGGTCGTGAGATTGCGTTGGTGAAACTGCTATAAGGGGTTTAATTCCTTAATTCAGTTGTTAAGTTGTAATTAAGTTGTTAATTTATTCGTTTATTTTGGTGCACTTATTACAGAGAGAATAGATTAAAATGTGCAATTAATCGTGAGTTAACTATGACATTAATGCGATTAATCGCGATTTTAATCCTTTGACAGCACTACTTCTAAGTGAACTAATGTCTAATCCTGGCTTAATCTAAGCCCTGTCCTTGAAACCAACCCGATCTCACACCAATTCGTACGAATTTTACGAGGTGGCTAATTCGTAACAATTCGTACGACCTCACTCGTACAAATTAGTACAATTTTTGCTAAATTGTACATATTTTTTGAGTTGTCCGAATGACCTACTCCTGACACCGCCCCTAAACCTACCCATCACGTGGGTTTAGACACATCCTATGAATTCGTACTAGTGAGGTCGAACTAAATAGTACGAATTAGCCACTTTTTAATCACTCGTACGGATTCGTACGGATTTGTCATGAGATAGCGTTGGTGAAACTGCTATCAGGGGTTTAATTCCTTAATTCAGTCGTTAAGTTGTTAATTTATTCATTTATTTTGGTGCACTTATTACAGAGAGAATAGATTAAAATTTGCGATTAATCGTGAGTTAACTATGACATTAATGTGATTAATCGCGATTAAATATTTTAATCGTTTGACAGCGCTAGTTCTAAGTGAACTAATGTCTAATCCTGGCTTAATCTAAGCCCTCTCCTTGAACCAACCCGATCTCACACCAATTCGTACGAATTTTAAGAGGTGGCTAATTCGTAACAATTCATACGACCTCACTCGTACAAATTAGTACATTTTTTGCTAAATCATACATATTTTACGAGTTGACCAATTCGTACGAATGACCTACCCCTGACCCCGTCCCTAAATCTTGACATGACATGGGTTTAGACAAATCGTACAAATTCGCACTAGTGAGGTTGAACGAATTAGTACGAATTAGCCACTTTTTAATCACTCGTACAAATTTGTGCGAATTGGTCGTGAGATAGTGTTGGTGAAACTGCTATCAAAGGTTTAATTCCTTAATTCAGTTGTTGTAACTAAGTTTTTAATTTATTAATTTATTTTGGTGCACTTATTACAGAGACAATTCCCCTGTAGAAACCTGAAATGAATAGTTCCCCCTAAATATTATTCAACTTATGTCATTCTAACCTATAAATATTAATTTATTCTGTGTAACATAGATGTTTAGCAGAATGTACACACTATACTTCTGCATACCTTGTAGGTGTTGTATTATATCATATTAATTACATTATTTATTTTAAGTTATATCTGCGTTATATCCGTTGGAAAAGTTCTCCATTTGGGATCCACAAAAGAATCAAAATCATATGGAATATGAAGTTTAAAGATCAACCAACAATTTAAAATGTGCCAGTTTACAGTAGACACAATGATGGTACCTCATGGATTATCATTTATGGGGGTTTAACCTGTTATCTTTTGGTTGTCAGTTAAATCTAACACACCTCATCACACTACTGTTTACTTTAAAAAATAATTTATATTTTAATTTCCTAACAGTCACATTATCTGAAGAACACTGGCTCTTTTTTCCCCACAGGTCTACAATCTGTTTATTGTTGAGCATAAACAACTGAACGAGTCCAAGACTGACACACACTCACACACGCACTGCAAATGTCACTTTGTATTTTGCAATTATGTCTTTATTCATCCTTCTCAACCTTTCCTTCTTCCCTACCCCTCTCATCTTCACAAGCTCCCTTTGCAACTGTTTACTCTCCAAATATCCAGTAACATCTTTTATTTTCCCCCTCCTGAGGCCCAATAAACACTGCATAAACACATTTAGTCCAAAAAAATGGTTAAATGTAACTTCTAAGAGCTTGTTTTGAAGCTCCGTGGTTTTGTGCATTCAAACGTTGTGACTGATCGAAGACTTGTGTTGTTTAAGCAGTTGGTGGAGCCGTTGACGCCCAGTGGTACAGCTCCAAACCAGGCTCAGCTGCGGATACTGAAGGAAACTGAGCTCAAGAGGGTCAAGATTCTGGGAGCTGGTGCCTTTGGCATGGTCTATAAGGTAGCACCTCTAAGTTTTGTGTGCGTTGGGGTGTCTACCTATCAGCATTTGTGATTTTATATGATGTGGGGTGTTATTGACGATGCTGATGTCTTCTTTTAAAGGGAATCTGGGTTCCAGAAGGGGAAACAGTCAAGATTCCAGTGGCTATAAAGATACTCAATGAAAGCACAGGACCTAAAGCCAATGTGGAGTTTATGGATGTGAGTTTTAATCTTAATAATACCACTATAATTGCTTTTTCAGTCTGTTTAGCTATTAATGTTGTGACAAAATAAAATGTACTTTCTTAATAAACATTGCATGTCTTAATTTTGCATAATTTGGTGCATGTTATTCCAAAAAAGAAAAAAAAAAGTCAAATATTATATATTTATATTCATTCACCTCTGAAACAAGTATTTGGCTGATTATTGCATGATGTTAACCAATACCCTGAAAAGTTTAGGATCAGTTAGATATTAATATATATATATTAGGGCTGTCAAACGATTAATCGCGATTAATCGCATCAAAAATAAAAGTTTGTGTTTACATAATATATGTGGGTGCACTTTGTAAAATTATTTTGTACATGTATAAATATATAAATATTTATATTTAAATATAATATAAATTATATATACATCTATAAACCATATATACATGAAAATATTTCTTAAATATATACAAGCATGCGTGTGTATTTATTTATATATATATATATATATATATATATATATATATATATTTATATATATATATACACAGTGCACCCACATATATTATGTAAACAAAACTTTTATTTTGGATGCGATTAATCGCGATTAATCGTTTGACAGCCCTAATATATATATATATATATATATATATATATATATATATACATTTAAATTGATCAAAACTGACAGTAAAGATATTTATAATGTCTCCAAAGATTTATTTAAAATAAATGCTATTCTAATAATTACAGAAGTAATTAAAGTGGCAGTTTGAATAATAAATGTTATGGCAATAATAATAAATACATTATTATTCTTTCCATTGAGCTGGCTCACATTCAGATCTTTTTAAATATTTAGTAGTAATATACTTAAAGGCATCATATTACAGACATAACTTGAGTTGTAAACGTAATTTATCTTGACTTTAAATATAGTAAAGTAGTATTGGAAATAGGAAGGGATGATCAACAGTGATCAGTCATATATAAGTTCAGAGAAATGTCAAGTTTTAAAAAGCCATCAAAACGTGTCCTCACGTGCTGCGGCTGACTGTGATTGCCTGGGAATCCCTTTGTTTGTGCGTTCTGATATCTGTGCACATACATAAGCAGGCAAGATGCAGAGCTACTCATCCCTGTCTCCATTGTAACACATAAAACTGTATATAACATATGGCTGATTGAGTAAGACAGGCCAGCCGTCACTAATGGAGGTCATCGTCGCTGTAGGAGGCAAGAGTAGAATGGCATTTGCAGAGAGACTTGTTATGCTTTATATGCACCTTTTTCCCACACCCCATGATGCTTTATGCAAATTATGGGAGTAACTTCTGTTAAACTGTAAACAATCAGTGAAGGGTTCGCTCTATGAATGCAATAATAAGCAATGCACAATGAAGTGGCATTATTCTACTCACCCTTCAACCATCAAACATTAAAAGGAAATGTAAAAGTGTAAAAGCAAATTACTAGAACAGACTACGGATAACCTCAAAAGCTTGATTATTTCTGCAGCAATGTTACAGACATGTTAAAAATCACTGAATTGATAAATGTCACTAAAATATGTTGCTTTAATCAACTTTAGCATTCAGTGATAATATCTCAAAAGTGCTTTCCGTCATTTTGACAGATTTAGAAACATTCCAGTAAACACTGCTAATGGCGATAAGGAGTGAAAAGGGGAGACAATTACATTTTAAAGCATCTGTGTGAAAACACCTGGATAGAGATGTGATGATTTGGAGAGAAAAAAGAGAGAATCTCCAGTGAATTATTCATATATCATAAATTAAAATGGGGAGAGCAGGCTAAAAATGAGCCGTATATGTTGTCTCTTTTCATAATGTTGCAGCGGAAACAAGAAAATATTCAGGAGGAAAAGAGTGCAGTGAATGAAACCATACACTTTCAGAAAAAAAGGTACAAAAGCTGTCACTGGGGCTGTACCTTTTCTAAAGGTACACTTTTGTACCCAAAGGCTGCGTATTGGTACCTTAGTGGTACATATTAGAACCTAAAATGTACATATTAACACCTGAAATGTACATATTAGCACCTAAAATGTACATGTTAACACCTGAAATGTACATATTAGCACCTAAAATGGACATATAAGGACCTAAAATGTACATATTAAGACCTAAAATGGACATATTAGCTCCCGAAATGTACATATTAACACCTAAAATGGACATATTAGCTCCCGAAATGTACATATTAACACCTAAAATGGACATATTAGCTCCTGAAATGTACATATTAACACTTAAAATGTACTTATTAGCACCTAAAATGTACATATTAACACCTAAAATTTTCATATTAACACCTAAAATATACATATTAGCACCTAAAATGTAGGCTACATATTACGACCTAAAATGGACATATTAGTTCCGAAATGTAACACTTAAAATGTACTTATTAGCACCTAAAATGTACGAATTAACCCCTAAAATGTACATATTAGCACCTAAAATGGACAAAAGTTTACCTTTCGAAAAGGTACAGCCCCATTGACAGCTTTTGTACCTTTTTTCTGAGAGTGTAGATTGTCATGTGATACCATATCACATTAAAATACCAATTGGTAAACTACCAATGAAATTGACAATCAAACGGAATATTTGTTTCAGTCTTTTTGAGTGGAATTTCCCCAAATCAGATTCAAAATTCAGCGGTGACCTTATCTTTTCTGTCTCTGTCCTCCAGGAGGCGCTGATCATGGCCAGCATGGAGCATCCTCATTTAGTGCGTCTGTTGGGGGTCTGCTTGAGTCCCACTATTCAGCTGGTAACTCAGCTCATGCCCCACGGCTGCCTGCTGGACTACGTCCACGAGCACCAGGAGAACATCGGCTCCCAGCTGCTGCTCAACTGGTGCGTGCAGATCGCAAAGGTAAGACTGATTCACTTGTCGGTGTTATGAGTGAGACGGCGTCCCTGTGAATACTGCAGGATGTTGTGTGTTTTTGTGTACAGCCTTGGCTTTTGAAATGAAGAATTTCAAATTCTGTCACCTTCTACTCTTCTGTTGCTCAAAACATCGATTTTTCCCATCGAGTTATTTAACAGAATATTCAGGCTGCTCATTCCCAGATCATGAATTTATAGAGTGCAACAGTCGGGTTCCGGTTATCCATTGGGAAATTGAATTTTTTCGATAACTTATAAACCTTTAAAGACAGCCTTACTGTGAGCTGAATAGTTTTACCAGTTATTTTAAACAGTTTTTAAAATAATCTTGTTAGACAGCAGAATTTGTGAAAAACTACATTTACCCATGATGCTGTACAGAAAGTTCAACTAATCTGAACTCGAAACAAGCAAAACGTGCCATGAGATCTTTTGTTAGCTCTTCCCACTCCCATTGCGAAATACATAATCGAGTCAGCCTTCCTATGCTCTTAAAATACTTCAATATTTAAATAAATGCATATTTTGCAATACGCCATGACCCAAGCCAATCAGCTACGAGGTGAATCATAACTTTAAAAACTTTGATTTGAAGAAAAATAGTATTTGAAAATCTGACAAAAATAGACGGTAAAAGACTGTGAACTTAACGGCTTTACAAATAGAAAGAGCTACAATCCCATTAAGCTTTGCGAACAACATAAACAATATTTTCAGTGATTGGTAACCCAATGTAATTTAAATGGTTCTCATAATTTCAATGTAATTGAACATTAAACACAACTCCGCAATATCAAGTCTTCCCCTATTCCATTTTCTCAAAAACACATAAAATAACACTTAATTTCAACATTTATATTTCAACATATGCATGCTGGGAACAAGCACCGCTCAGTTTCAGTTAATGCAACACAAATCATTCATGTAATCCAACACAAACAGATTAAGTAAACTTAAATTTGACATATATTTAAGCAGATTGAACATAATCAAATTAAGTTTGGACAAAATGTATAGCAATTGTGTTGCTTAAGCTCATTTTAATTTGAACAAGCAGCAAAAATCTTTTTTTTTTCAGTGCACAATGTCTTTTTTGAAATCGCAATGGATGAAACTAATGGAAAAATACCTCAGCCAAAAAAAAAACAAAACAAAAAAAAAGTCCAATAAAAATGTAGTATATTCAGTCTTCTGAAGTAGATATCAAAAATAGTACTCAAATACGATGTACTTACGATGCATGGGATCACTTCGCCCATTTTCTAGAAACTGGATGAACCAGTTTTGATAGTGCCACATTTTCTAGGAAATAATAACTTGTATATAGTGCAGTATTTTAAATATACACAAAAATAAATATACACAATAAATATACACTTTTAAATATACACATCGAGTGCTTCACATCGCCACCTAGCCACCTGGAGTGCATACTCAACCCAATCTCACGGAAATTCATACGAATTTTACAAGGTGGCTAATTCGTAACAATTCATACGACCTCACTCGTACGAATTAGTACGATTTTGCTTAATTCGTACATATTTTACGAATTGGCCAATTCGTATGAATTCATACGAATGACCTACCCCTGACCCCTAAACCTACCCATAACGTGGGTTTAGACAAATCGTACGAATTCGTACGAGTAAGGTTGTATTAATTAGTACGCTTTAGCCACTTTTTAATCACTCGTACGAGTTTATACGAATTGGTTCTGAGATAGGGTAGGTAATGTATTCTCCTTCATTCACTATGATCGTGTTAATAAATTAAAAAAAAGCAGTATTCAAATTATGTTGTTGGTCTACTACGTAATCTTGTATAAAAGGGCATGCTGGGTAAGTGAAGAAAGCATGTATTTAAAGACAGCCTAGAACTAAAAATACTGTGAGCTTTTAAATACTTTATATCTGTATTCAGGGATACAATTATTTAATTATTTTTTAATTTTATATGATGTCAATATTTTGCTTTACTGGTATGGTTCTGGAACTTGTTATCCACCACATCAGTCTCTTTATTATTATTTTTTAATAATATATGAGTGGAAATGTCATGGAATAGTCGTGGGATTTCCCTGGTCCAAATGCCTGAGAACTCTGCGTTCTATTTCACAGCATTCCCTCTGTTCCACTGCCTTAAAAACATGAAATCTGTCTGCTGTAAATGGATTGGCTGAGTTCAAGAGATGGGTGCTGGTTTGTTGTAACTCACAGCTTTGGGCTTTGGCTTAATGGCACCTATTAATCAGGTTGTAGGTTGAGCAAACCGCTCGACAACCTTGCCTATTCCCGTGCCGGAGTTTTGCTGTGACACACACCCGCTGCTAGAGGTTTTCCCGGTCACGCTGTGAAAATGTTAAAATGCGGATACCGGCCAAATTCTCATTTAGCTGCCAAACTGTTCCTGCACACAGTGAAATAATAACCTCGGCATGAGGATGAGATTGCACTCATTATGGGATGATGTATTTAAAGCAGATTACGTGCCTCAGTTCTCAATTGAAATATTAACTGGTGTGAATCCTTTTCACGTCACAGTAATCAATCCTTTCCGATCTGCCAAGCAATGGCTACTGTTACTTTGACCATGAGAATCAGATTTGCACTATACATATGACAGTGGGGATACCCCCAACACACACACACACATCTTTCCCAGCATTCTTTGATCACTATCATCCGCTCTGTGTGCCTACAGTTCAGTTGTTCTTTTATTGTGCAAGAGGGAGTTGCAACAAATAAGCAAATGTTAATTGATATTTTCCACCCACAGTATTACGGAGCTATTCATAACTGTCCAAAACATCATTTTCTTATGCACAACAAGGCATCTTGTGTAATTTGTTTTTGTCTGGCGTTGTCTTTGTGAATCTGCCGTTGGGTTTCACTAGTTAGGAACCCCTCATCAGAAATTTCCCTTTGTGCCGAAGGGATCTTCTTCCAAGATTCCCTCTTTTGCATACTGTGTGTGTTCTCCTGAGATGCAGACTTGGAAACGCAGTGTACTCTGTGAGTACCTCTGTGTCTCTTCCCCGCACAAACGGCTTTGGTTTGCTGCAGGCTCATCTCCTTTGGCCTCATTAACAGAGCTCCAGGTCACACACAAATCTGAATTTTTCATTCATCCACTATTTTTTTTATGTGGAGTATCCAAATGTTTCTACGTATTTGCATACAACTAAACCTGATGTTGTTGTGCTGAGCAATTATGACTGGCTTTCGAGATTAATTTCCATACATGAACGCTCTAATAGATGCGCTATCGACATACTTTCCATATTTAATCACGGAAGGGACTTTTCTGGATCTTTTCAGCTAATGACAACAAAATGAATTCTGTTCCACTATGTATATACGCTCACTGGCCTCTTTATCAGAGACACCTTACTAGTACAGAACTGCCTTAATTCTTCTCAACAAGGTGCTGGAAACATTCCTCAAAGATTTTGGTCCATATTTACATGATAGCATCACACAGTTGCTGCAGATGTGTTGTCTGAACATTCATGATGCAAATTTCCCGTTCCACATCCTAAAGGTGCTCTATTATATTGAGATCTGGTGACTGTGGATGCCATTTGAGTATAGTGAACTTTGTCCCTACACTCTAAAAAATGCTGGGTTGTTTTAACCCAATTTTGGGTAAAATATGGACAATCCCAGCCATTGGGTTACATTTTTAAATGACATTTTTAACCCAATGGCTGGATTTGTCCATATTTTACCCACTCTAAAAATTGCTGCGTTGTTTTTACCCAACTTTGGGTCAAATATGGACAAACCTAGCCTTTTTTTTAATTAAATTTAACCCAATAACCCAACATTTGGGTTTGTCCATATTTGACCCAAAGTTGGGTTAAAACAACTCATCAATATTTGGAGTGTAGATCAAATATTAATCCAATAAACTTACACTCTAAAAAATGCTGGGTTGTTTTAACCCAATTTTGGGTCAAATATGGACAAACCCAGCCATTGGGTTACATTTTTAAATGACATTTTTAACCCAATGGCTGGGTTTGTCCATATTTTACCCAAAATTGGGTTAAAACAACCCAGCATTTTTTAGAGTGTATCAACTTTGTCTCAGATGTTTCTCTTAAAATTCTTGAGAAGACAATAAATAACAAACAAATAATACACTCTAAAAATTGCTGGGTTGTTTTAACCCAACTTTGGGTCAAATATGGACAAACCTAGCCTTTTTTTAATTAAATTTAACCCAATAACCCAACATTTGGGTTTGTCCATATTTGACCCAAAGTTGGGTTAAAACAACTCATCAATATTTAGAGTGTAGATCAAATATTAATCCAATAAACTTACACTCTAAAAAATGCTGGGTTGTTTTAACCCAATTTTGGGTCAAATATGGACAAACCCAGCCATTGGGTTACATTTTTAAGTTACATTTTTAACCCAATGTTTGAGTTTTTCCATTTTTGACCCAAAAATGGGTTAAAACAACCCAGCATGTTGATGCAATTAATTGATGCAAATACACTCTAAAAAATGCTGGGTTGTTTTAACCCAACTTTGGGTCAAATATGGACTAACCCAGCCATTGGGTTAAATTTTTACATTACATTTTTAACCCAACATTTCGGGTTTGTCCATATTTGACCCAAAATTGGGTTAAAACAACCCAGCATTTTTTAGAGTGTAGCAAATCTCAGATTATTTATAGTGCTGGAAGATTTTTATCATTGTTTCTATGACTTTTGATCTCAGATTTATCTGGGCAGAGTTTAAGGCTTTGATTAGATCTCCTGAAAAATTGTTAGACACAGTTTATGGACAGTGTTGTCCATTTAATCGTATTGGCATTCAGGAGAAGCATTTGACTTTGTATCCAATAGTTCATAATGAAAAGCACTGAAAGATCAGATTCAAAAAGTGAAAAAGAACTGACTCATAAATCATTACGTAATGTTGATTTCTGTGTAAACAAGTTTGCTTTATGCACATGTATTGCAATTTTCCTCATTGCAGTGTTAAAACAATTCCATGGATGTGACTAAACTTAAATGTACACACCTACACCTAATAGTTGTTTAGAGGGTCACATGGGCAAATATACCAATGGATTCTACTCATTTCAAAGATCATAAGGGTAATGGTTTCTTACCGATTTGGAAAAAACTGCTAAACGAGATTCTTCTTGTGAGCTGGTTAGAAACACTCTCCACCTACATTAATGAGTTTGTAAATGTGTGTTTGTCTATTAAACTGTAGGATTTGGTGTGTAGGGTTTGGGGTTGTAAGCTGTTGACACCACTAGTGACACTAGGCGTAATTTGTAGATAATTGCAGTTTGTAATGGGAACGAAGAGCTAAAGCCATGTCAGTGAAAGTGTCATTGAAATTGTAGCCATTACCAGTAATGGAACATGGAAATTAATGGCATTCTGGTTTAATTTGCACCTTCATCTTTCCATGGCATTTAATCTTAGCCTCTCCTTGGCTTGGGACTCGAAATGTGGAAGAGGTTCTCGAACCTTTCATTACAGCCCACAATTACTCTAACATTTCTCAAAACCAAATGGTAATAATTTCTCCTTTTGTATTGTTAATGAACTCGGAGATCACAACTACACAAATCAATTTAACCAATAAATTGTAGATAGAAGTATGATGATGACTTATCAGTGAAAACCAACATTTATGTTCTCTTTGCATTGCACATTTAATTTAGTTTGTTGTCTTTTTGTGTAATGACAGCAAAGCTGCATATAATTAATTCATAACTATTTATTATAGTGGCGGTGAGCTCACCGTGAAACTTATGATTACTTATTGTTTGCACATTATTTATTGAATCTACACTTCATATTGAGTTTTGGCATCGTATTATTAATAGCAACCCTTTTCTTTCTTCCTTCCTTTAAAAAAAATCAGGGTTACTATGTGATATTTACTCTCCTAAATATCAAAAAGATTTATTATTTTATTACCTGAGTGGTGACATTTCAGCAGATGCCATGTGAGGGGCCAGTGGGGCGCTCTGGGAATAGAGAAGCTCACCTCTGCTCTTTAGATCCTGGAAGTCTTCACTATTTGGTCAGAATCTGGCCAGCTGTAATCCTGAAAACCTTGTGTAAATGGATGCTGAATTAAATCAGATGCTCTTTCTCATTTCTTCTCCCTTGTTCAGTTTTGTGACATTGGTTGTGGACAGCAGTGTAGAACTACAGTAAGGCCGTTTGTTCACTGAAGAGTTTTTAGCCTGCTGAAACTGGTATTCTTCTGAAAACTTCTAGCTTGAAAACGTTAAAGTATTTTATCGGATGTGCCTTTCGTTTACATGGCGACGGCATTTTGGGGGCTTAAAGTGAAACCATCCACCAGAGTGAAAATCGTAAAAACGCTCCACCGTCGTGTTCCCGTCTAAGGCTGGATTCACATACTGTATAGCGCCTAAAACACGTAGAAAATGCTGGGCGCAATGCATTCTCCTTTTATTCCCTTTATTTATCATCCCTTTATTTATTTATTTTATTTTTATTTTTATTTTTATTTTATTTATTTGTTTCAAGGATAGCCCCTTGAGATGAACCTCATTTCGAAGTTCATCTCAACCAGATCTCATTTTCGAGGGAGTCCCTACTTTACAACAAACAAGATCATAATAGAAATTCATAAATAAAGTAAATAAATAAAGTAAATTTCAAAAGCGCTTGGGCGGTTGCGCTCCAGTTGGTTCTTGTCACGTGACCTACAATGCGCTTATGGTGAAATTGCGGCATTCTGAAAAGTTGAGATGTTTTTATCTCTCTGCGCCGTGGACGCGCTTGGAAAAAAACGAGCGTGTCGCACCGCGACCGCGTCGCTTCCAATATGAGCGCGCATTCTGGGCACCTACATTTGAAATAACGAACTTGAGCACGCAAAAGACGTGATATGTGAACGGCCCCTAAAAAGGTAAAAACTCAAAAGTCTGCTAGACAGTGAAGGTTGTACGCAGGCGCGTGGACTTGGTGTTGTTGTGTGGCAGTGCTTCACATCGCCACCTAGCCGCCTGGAGTGCATACTCAACCCGATCTCACGGCAATTCGTACGAATTTTACGAGGTGGCTAATTCATAACAATTCGTACGCCTTCACTCGAACGAATTAGTACGATTTTTGCTAAATTGTACATATTTTACAAATTGGCCAATTCGTATGAATTCGTACACATTTCCTACCCTGCCCCTAAACCTACCCATCACGTGGGTTTAGACAAATCGTACGAATTCATAGGAGTGAGGTCGTATGAATTAGGTCGTATGACTTTTTAATCACTCATTCGAATTTGTACGAATTGGTCGTGAGATAGCGTTGGCATACTAGGCTACATCGATTTTCACACACTTTTGCGTCACCAAATGCATGTGGATATCCCAGTCATAACGCTCATCTAAAAAGTCATAATGCAGCGCCACTTTTGCGTTTTCTCTTCAGCTCGTAAATTCCCTGAGAGCGCTTCAACGATGTAACTTTTTTTTTCAGTTGAGACGCTTCAGTTGCTATGATGAGGGCCTTAGTTGCAGTTTGGGGATAGTTCAGATAACTCTAGGCCACACTTCTGAAACACTTCACGCTGCCGCCATTTACACTCTAAAAAATGATGGGTTGTTTTAACCCAATTTTGGGTAAAATATAGACAAACCCAGCCATTGGGTTACATTTTTAAATTACATTTTTAACCCAATGGCTGGGTTTGTCCCTATTTTACCCAAAATTGGGTTAAAACAACCCAGCATTTTTTAGAGTGGTAAATATCCATCTCTCCCATTGAAAACCATTAAAAACTACATTACCGGGAAAAAAAATCACTTCGATTTTTTTTTCTTGTTTTATCACGCTCAGATTATGTGAAGTACACCTGTATCAGGGCCAGTGAATCTATTTATCTCAAAACTTATTACTGTTAGATTAGTGCCCTACAATGCCCCTGTGTTTCTGTAGACTGAGTACAGGTGTCGTTTGAGACTCGTCCGGATGATGTACAGTACATTCTCACCACTGTGCTCTTGCCAGTCCAAAGGTTGAGGGTAGAGACACGACTAGGAAAACAATGTAATGCTTCAGGAGACTCCACAAGAGGATTTTCATCCTTGTATTCCCATTGCATGTTTCAGTATGTAGAGTCTATTAGTACATCTTCTGTTTTATTCATGCAAGTCTAGGGGATACAGTGGCTCTTAGTGCCATCTTTTCTTTTGAGATTTACAAACATGTTTGTTTGTGAGTGCATGCAAATGCAAATAAAATAAGTGCTCAGTTGTGGATGTTTTCAGATGTTTTCCAACAGTGTATTATATTCCAGTTCTATTTTCTGACGACGGCCATCCCCATATGGCGACATGTCACTATTGTCAATAGTGTACAACACAACCATGTTTTACGGAAACAGTGTGAGTGCAGCACTATCAAAAGTAGGCTAGGCTAAGAGCAATATTAAAGGATACATCAAAATAATTCAGTAATGACTGACTCACTTTGACCTTGTCAGAGTTCTAAGTGTGTAAATATATCAGTTCATAAAGAAACATCCATTTCAGTTGGAGTAGTATTTGTATTGATCCCTTTTTTATTTTGGAGTTTCATTATAGCAACATTTTTCTAAAATAGAGAATATACTGGTGCCTTCAAGACTGATTGCATGTTTGTGGTCAGCACAAATTGTCACACTAACTAATGGAAAGCTCTTTTGAGATTTGTCATTGGCGTGGATATTAGTTGCCATTGATCATCAGGTTATTCTCTGCATGTCTTCTGCTCTTGAAGAAAAGTGATGAAGAAAAGAAAATTCGGTAACGCTTCCTTTTACAGTACAGTACTTACAGTGTACTTACCTAGAAAGTACTGGCTAATATAAGGTAAGTACATGGAACAGGGGTAGGTTTAGGGGTAGGTTCAGGGTTAGTACTAGTTATTACCCAGTAATTGTAGTTAGTAAAATAAGTACATAGTATTTACATGGGTAACTGGACTGTAAAAGGAAGCGTTACCGAAAATTCTGGGTTGTTTTAACCCAACTTTGGGTCAAATATGGACAAACCCAACAATTGGGTTAAAATTTTGTAATTAAATTTTTAACCCAACGTTTCGGTTTGTCCATATTTGACCCAAAGTTGGGTTAAAACAACCCAGCATTTTTAGTGTAACATGCATATACCTTTGATTGTATCTTTCATAAGATTGAAAGATTTCCATTGTGATGCTGTCGATGTACGTTCCATGTCGATGTACGTTCGATGTCTTCCCTTTCGTTCCAGCCCACTTCCCCTTCCCACCCCTGTCAGCGTTATTGTCTATAGAATTAAGCATGCTTTCACCATGGCGCCTTGTTTTATTCCCTTTCTTTTCACTCTCTAATTAGTTCCAAATAATCAAGTGAGTCTAATTTTCGTTATTTGCCTATCCAGAGGCAAGAATATGTTGTAATAGGGCACCGAGGGACCCTCTTCTCTTCCGTTCCAAGGAAACTTTAACCTTTATTAATGCTCACATAAAAGCTGGCGCATAAAAGAGTGAGATGAGCAGACGCTCTATGAATGCCCCCGAATGCACCTCACGCCGGCATTAAGTCTCGCTCCTGCATCGGCATGCAGATGACTTGTTATGCTAAACGCAGGCAGCGTTTTGATTAGGATACTCCTACTTTCTTCTGCGTGCTCTCAAACATTGCAGTGGACACAAAGGATTGCTCTTTGCTATCTTTTTTTTCCCCTATGTGTTCTCTCCCTCTTTTATTTTTCAAGTGAAGTTAAAGGTATAGAGAATTCAAGTCCTAAAAGCAAGCGATGCTTTACAAGGAAGTCTAGAATACCTGAGTTAAGCCATTAGCATTTAGTGTCTTGGTTGGCTAGTGATATAGTTAGACCAACTGGACCATTCAAACCATGACATTTTGTCAACAACCATAACAGTTATTAAACCCATGATCTGATTGTGTTCATTCAAAATAGACCTTTACCATGTCAAATCACTCTCTGTTGAGTCAATGTCACCATATTTTCTATCTTTATACTGTGTTTGTTTTTGGTTTTATTTTAGCATTTTGGATCAATTGGGAATCGATTGTTGTCGTTCTTGTTGAAAATAGACATCGCGTTACTCTGATTCAAAACTAAACAAAATAACATGCAATTTTCGATTGTTTAAAATCAGTATGAACAACTCACTTATAATTACTTCATTCATTAATTACTGGATGAATCAGTGTTCTTGAACGACAGATTTTGCTACCTAAGATATCACTGTTTATATCCGAACTATTAACTTTTGTATACTTGAGTGTTCATTTGAATTATCGTAACACTGAAATAATGATACTGTGTGGTTGAAAAGACTATTTGTGAAGCTGTTTCAAATCTCTTCATGACATTGGCTCTCTCTGGCTCAGTAGCAGCGCCAACACAGATTTGAATGTCCGTTGTCATTTAGGAATAAGATAGTGTGGGTGTTAGAATCAACTTTTCGATATTTTAGAGATTAATCGTGTTGCTCTATTCCAAATAAATAAATATTGCATCGAAATATATGTAATATATGTTGAGGGAACATCAAAATACTGTTAGCCGATATTACCCAAATAGTAAATAAATACTCTAATAATAATAATAAGGATAATAACTTTATTTTTGTACACTGTAAAAATGAATATGGTTTATCTAATCAATAAAACTGTGGCAACAGATTACAAGCAATATTATTAATTAAATTGAACAAATTAGAATTGAGTAATACTCCTCAAAATATTCCTTAAAAGTTAACCATTTAAAATGAGTGAAGTTTACACCAAAAAAATTGAACAAAAATATCTGAATAACAGATAGACATTGAAGATTAATTAGGTTATATTATCTTTATATTATATTGCCAACATTGAAGACACCTGATGTGAACAAGCAGAATCACTGAAGGAGAAAACCATCATTTTAAAACAAACCTAAAACAAACACCGATTACCATAATGGTGACTTAAACATACTACGGTAACGCTTCCTTTTACAGTCCAGTTATCCATGTAAATACTATGTACTTATTTTAGTAACTACAATTACTGGGTAATAACTAGTACTAACCCTGAACCTACCCCTAAACCTACCCCTGTTCCATGTACTTACCTTATATTAGTCAGTATTTTCTAGGTAAGTACACTGTAAGTACACTGTAAGTACTGTACTGTAAAAGGAAGCATTACCCATACTACAACTAAACATACAACTAAAAAAAGTTTTACTCATTTTAAATGATTAACTTTTAATGAATTAATTTGATTAATTATTACTCAATTTTATTGTTAAATTTAATTAATAATATTGCTTGTAATCTGTTGCCACAATTTTTTTTTTTTTTTTTGGATTAGATAAAGCGCATTCATTTTTAGTGTATAGTGCCTTTAAAGCAGCTTCTCAAGGCACTTAACATAATAGAACAAGCTACAACACACAGAATAAAAGAAAAAAAAAAGAAACAAAAGACTAGAATATAAAAGTCAGGACAAAGCAAAGAGAACCCAACCTAAAAAAGTTTTTTAAATAAGATTTATATATTTTTTTTTAGATTCTCTGCATCTCTAATATAAGGAGGGAGTGCTTTCCAAAGCCTATGAGCATAGGATGAATAAGCCCTGTCCCCTACAGAGCGCAACCGTGTCTGTGGGACTGCCAATAGACCAGCTTGTGAGGAGCGTAAATGACGTTTGGGAGTGTATAAAGTTAAAAGTGCAGACAGATCCTGAGGGGCCAGGATATATGAGACTTCAGAATTGACTTCAGAATTGGTGTAATATGCTCATTTCTCCTGACTTGCCACTGAATGTTGCACATCTTGCAGTTCAAGCTTGTTTTTAGGCAACCCGGTCTCATCCCAATTCGTCATATAACTGACATTTTGGGACGTCTTTTGACCATTCGTCAATATACGACTTTTTAGGGCCCCCTTAAACGTCGGTAGATGACATTATGGGATCCTAACTCTACCCCATACCTAAACCTAACCCTAAACCCAACTCGTCACCTAACTGACGTTAAAGGTAAAGCGTCAGTTGTATGACGACCCGGGATCGTCATCTACCGACGTTTAAGGGGGCCCTAAAAAGTCGTATATTGACGAATGGTCAAAAGACGTCCCAAAACGTCAGTTATATGACGAATTGGGATGAGACTGTGTTATTTTAGGAACCCCATAGTGCATTGCAATAGTCAATGTGAGAGAACACAAAGGTATTAATAAGCCTTTCAGTCACAGAGGGATATCATAGAGCGGATTCTAGCAATATTTCTGAGATGAAAAAGGGAGTTCCTAACATGAGATTCGAAAGACAAACTTGAATCGAATATAACTCCTACATTTTTTTTAATTTAGCTTGTGAGTCTTATTCAGTCTTATCACTAATGACTGGTGGTTGACATGTAGTTTGAAGGTTATTTTATGTAGCAGACTATATTAGAGATCTATCGAAATCAAGTGTTATCTTTTTTATTTTTCAACATTTTACAGATAGAAGAATGTTTAAAATGGAGCACTTGGCTTTAGATGTCCCAATACACATTTTTTACTGTTTATTCTCTAATTTGGCATGAGAAATATGCACATTCTCCAGTCACTTAATGGCAATAAAACATACCCAGTCCACACCATAACTGTGTCAACAGCAGTGCAAGCCCAGCATCTCTCAAAGGATAAATTACACAGCACTATTCTAAATGAACAGCATCTTTCCACAGTCTTACAAACCATCCATTTATTTTTTATTAACCATTAAATAGAAATTCATTCCCTCAGGGCTCGCTCTGCTCTTCCCCTGTGCCATGAGTCCATGACCGCTGCTTTGGCGCTGAAGAAGAATCAAGTGTTTAATGTCTTACACGCTCCATGGGTTTTTAATTCTTTTTAACAGATACAGGACAGGATGAATACTACTTGGCTCAGGTATGCTGAGGTTTGTAGTAATCAACATTCCCATTGATTGACTGTCCAATCCCAGAAGTAATCTATTTTAAATACACTTTCATTTTACTGTGCTGTAATTGTATTGACGTGGCTCCATTCTGGCTCTCTTAAAGTGGCCAAATAAATGCGTACATTGTAAATTGTGTTTTACTGTTTTGGGTGATTGGTCTGCTACCTGAAACATTTATTATTGGCATTGGTTGTATTTTGTTCAGTAATGAAAAAAATGATTTTTTGGTAAGGTAAATACTACTGAAAAAAACCCAATGTAATTTACAAGAAAAAGTTAGTTCAGGCAAGAATAAAAAAAAAACTAAGTAAATTCCATATCAGTACTTAGTTCAAGCGAGTAGAAATGAAGCATAAATATGAACTCAATAAAATAAAGAAAAAATTACTCTACTTTTCTGACACTGGGGTTCCCATCATGCACTGGACCTTGAATAATTAATTAGGTTCATTTTTCACTGGTTTCCAGCTGTATTTACACTGTTTTATCATTTCTTTTGTTGTCAGGATTAGTAACTTGCCATTTTGTGACATTTTGAGGAAATTTTCAAACACAAAAACGATCCATCAAATGTTACCGTCATTGTGTATTGTCTACCAAGTATTGAGGTCTTTGTATTCACATCATACTTAACATCTGACATGATGAAGTTTAAATTACTTAGATGGGCTAAGTAAAACACATACTATAAATGACTAGTATAATTCAATAAAATTGTTTGAGTGAAATGTAATGCAAAGAAAATTATAACTAAATCGATATTAATCAACCTGTTACTAGCCAAGTTACTTATATTCTTTGTTACTTTCGCTTAACTAAAGTAAAGTTTACTTAATTCCATATCCCAAGTAAATTTTAACTTAAGATTTCTAATTAAAGCTACTGATAAATATGTTTAGGTTTTTACTTGGCAAATCTTTGTAAATTTACTAGCATTTTCTGAGTGGAAAAAGTTGCCTAGCTCTTTTCAAGTAAATCCTACACCACATTTTTTTTCAGTGTATACAATCATTAAAATGTACACTTAATATTTTGAGTAAAAAGTATGTGCTCATATTTAATAATAATTATGAATTAATCATTTATTACATGTAAATATAAAGTCAGAATACATTAAACCATGACGTGGAAATGTGTACAATTGTTTAGGTTTTAAATAAACACTGTAATACAATATACAAACTATACACTCACTTAAAGGATTATTAGGAACACCAGATCAATTTCTCAATAATGCAATTATCTAATCAACCAATCACATGGCAGTTGCTTCAATGCATTTAGGTCGTTTTGGTGTAATGGTGTGGGTGATGTTTTCTTGGCACACTTTAGGCCCCTTAGTGCCAATTGGGCATTGTTTAAATGCCACGGCCTAAATGAGCATTGTTTCTGACCATGTCCATCCCTTTATGGCCACCATGTACCCATCCTCTGATGGCAACTTCCAGCAGGATAATGCACCATGTCACAAAACTTAATTTAATTCTCGCATTTGTCTATAATGCCAAAACGTTTCAGGACAAAATTTGTAATTATTTTAACACAATGTTCTTGATTCAGCTTTTCTCTGCTTTTCCATTGCTTCTGTCAAACTAATTTTGAGCAGCTTATTAAGCAGGGAAACATATCGTCCTTCAAATGATGGATGGTTTGTGCTACAGAGAGATATGTTCCTCATTTCTCCTCATTTCAGACAGTTACTGTTTTGACACAGCCCGCCGGTCACTGTTGTCTTATTCATAATAAAAACATTGGAAAAATTCAAACCAGTCCTTTCCTAATTGTCATCGTATACCTAAAATGCACCCTTGATATGTTTTTGTTGTCCCTTAGGGTATCTTTTTCCACTTTTCTTTGTTGCAAAATATCACTGACTGAAATGAAAGCAATTTTATAACTGTGCCATTCAATCTTTTTCCGAGTAAAGATGAGCGGCAAAAGAAACACAACTTGCAGGGACAATTACTCGCTTCAGAATTCTCAAACATGTCAGTTTGATCTCATAACTGCACAATGTTGTTGGTATAGATTTTTCTTTAACAAAGAAACAGTTTCTGTTGAAACAACACTGCTGTGTGGTTTTCAGTGCACATCACCGTCACCATTTGGGTGCAAACATTGAAGGACCTTTGGAAAGATCTACAAAAATATGCTCTGTTGTACTGGATTTAACAAAGAGCAAGGCGTTGAACCCTTGAAATCGTGTTTTTTGTTTGGTAAATTATTGGCAATAAGCCTTTTTCATCATCTCATTTCTCACAATCGATCATGCTTTTCCAACTTCTGCAATGAAGTGCACTAAACCTTCTACCAAAAGTAATTTTAGTCAAAGTCGGCAAGAAATTTGTGATTTTTTCATATGTACAATTGCCCATCAGGCAATTGTTTAAGCATATATGGGTTAGAAAAACGAGTATTTTTAACATGAAATGTTGCGCAATGCACCTTTAAAACACCACCGTTTTATTGGGTTCATTTCTGAATTTAATTATTTATAGTTGTATTTATGATAATCATTGTGTTTTGTAAAGAAGCACTCCGATATTGTTTTCGGCAGGGTATGATGTTCCTGGAGGAGAGGCGGCTGGTGCACAGAGACCTCGCGGCACGTAACGTCCTGGTGAAATCTCCAAACCACATCAAGATCACTGATTTTGGACTTGCTCGACTGCTTGATGCTGATGAAAAGGAGTATAATTCAGACGGAGGCAAGGTCAGTGTTTAGAACCTGAGACACACTGGTTCTGACAAACTCATTCAACTTTTAACAGTTGTGAACAGTTCCATTGAACTAATTTGTATTAGTTTCGAATTTGAAAAAAAAACTTCATTAATCAGTGAGAATGGTAGTTGCTTGATTGTATTTCTAATTTATAATCACATTGCAGTGCTGTTTCTGTCCAAATTGGACTGATCTTTTTTTTTTTTTAAATGCATGTTTTTAGTTAAACATGATTGCATTACTGTATATTTCCAGATTATTACATCCTGATTAGAATGTTCTTTTATGCAGATGCCCATCAAGTGGATGGCTTTAGAGTGCATACATTACAGGAAGTTCACACACCAGAGCGATGTATGGAGTTATGGTGAGTAAAACACATTTGCATTTTTTTTTTGTTGCAATTTCATTCAGCGAAGATGCATTTAAAAGATCAAAAGTGACAGTAAAGACATTATATATATATATAGACCATTTCAAAAGATGTAAACAGCACTGGTCCAGAAGCACTTCCTGTTTCAGTTTGTAACTGTTTTCTTTATTTCACATATAAAGAAAACTTCTTAAAGATGTTTGTTTAACTTTTTGATTCAGTTTTAAATGTTCTGTTGGTTGTATTTTATCCCAGCTTTTATGTAGTGTTAAAAAACTGAAACAGGAAGTGCTTCTGGGCCAGTGTTGTTTACATCTTTTGAAATGGTCTATATATATATATATATACTGTACACACACTATCTCTATACCAAATGTGATGTGTTGACTTATATATTTTCATTCAGGGGTGACTATCTGGGAGCTGATGACGTTCGGAGGAAAGCCCTACGATGGGATTTCCACACGTGAGATTCCAGATATCCTGGAGAAGGGCGAGCGTTTGCCCCAGCCGCCCATCTGCACCATAGACGTCTACATGGTGATGGTGAAATGTGAGTGTTACTGTATGTAGAACCCTGAATCAGCAGCTCAAATCTTTCAGAAACACACTAGCACACATACAATTAAAGGAGTAGTTCACTTTTGAAAAAAAAAAAACTTTGCTGATAATTTACCGAAAACATTCCAGCATTTTTCTCCATATAATGCACTTAAGTGGGAACCAAACGATTCAAGGTCCAAAAGACACTTTCAGTGCAAACTGCAAACTGTTCAAAGGGCTTTAAATGATTCCAGACGATGAATAAGGGTCTGATCAAGCGAAACGATTGCTCATTTAATAAATAGATAACAAAGTTTAAGTTTTATAAGCTTAAACGCTCGCCTTGCTCTGTTCTGTGACGCACATTTGTGACTCTACTGTTCGAACTCGTTCATCAAAATGAACAAATCTTTTTCTGAGTAAATTCATTCGTTTCGTTCGTTGAATGAACCAAATGACTCGGAAAAAGATTTGATCATTTTGATGACCCTTATTCATCGTCTTGAATCGTTTAAAGCCCTTTGAACAGTTTGCACTGAAACTCTTTTGGACCTTGAACCGTTTGGTTCCCAATGAAGTGCATTATATGGAGAAAAATCCTGGAATGTTTTCATCAAAAACCTTAATTTCTTTTCGACTGAAGAAAGAAACACATGGACATCTTGGATGACATGGGGGTGAGTAAATCATCAGCAAAAGTTTTGTTTTTTGAAAAGTGAACTACTCCTTTAAGTTCAGTGATTGTACTGTACATATGTCTTAAAATGATTCGTTCATTACCCTAGTTTTTAAAAAAAAAAAAATACTGTAAGGTACTTCAAAAAAACCCTTTAATTTTCCTGATTTATCCACATTGCATTTGTATACGAAGTCTATTCAGAACATGAACACACATCCACTCGCCATGTTCGGCCAGACAGTCGTGTGGACTGTGGAAATGAGCAGCTGGGTGAGCGGTGGGGTTTCTCAGCTGGCTCAATCAAATAAACACAAAGAGATGAAATGAGACGCGGATTGAACCCATTAGTTCTAATTACATTTTGACTGTAAGCTGTTGTTTGTGATTCTACGTGCTGTGACATCTGTAACCCCACGGACAATGAAATGCGAAATATTGACGGAGATGAAACGTGGTGTGATTGCGTGAGTAATTGCTGCTCATTTGGTTAATGTGTTTGAGCGTGAGAAGTGAAAGGAAATTAATTGGGAGGAAATAAGGAGCAGGCTGCTGCAAGGTGAGGGCATGTTACTTCCTGACAGAGACGTAATGGGACTGTGAGAAGTTCAGCAATTTGGAGACATTTTCTAACTCAATGTGAATCTGACTCTCCTGTTCGAACTCGTTCATCAAAATGAACAAATCTTTTTCTGAGTCAATTCGTTGTGAATCTAATTTTCTGAGTCAATTAGTTGTGAACAAATCTTTTTCTGAGTCAATTCGTTGTGAATCTAATTTTCTGAGTCAATTCGTTGTGAACAAATCTTTTTCTGAGTCAATTCGTTGTGAATCTAATTTTCTGAGTCAATTAGATGTGAACAAATCTTTTTCTGAGTCAATTCGTAGTGAATGTGAATCTAATTTTCTGAGTCAATTAGATGTGAACAAATCTTTTTCTGAGTCAATTCGTTGTGAATCTAATTTTCTGAGTCAATTAGTTGTGAACAAATCTTTTTCTGAGTCAATTCGTTGTGAATCTAATTTTCTGAGTCAATTAGTTGTGAACAAATCTTTTTCTGAGTCAATCCATTGTGAATCTATTTTTCTGAGTCAATTCGTTGTGAACAAATCTTTTTCTGAGTCAATTCGTTGTGAATCTAATTTTCTGAGTCAATTCGTTGTGAACAAATCTTTTTCTGAGTCAATTCGTTGTGAATCTAATTTTCTGAGTCAATTAGTTGTGAACAAATCTTTTTCTGAGTCAATTCGTTGTGAATCTATTTTTCTGAGTCAATTCGTTGTGAACAAATCTTTTTCTGAGTCAATTCGTTGTGAATCTAATTTTCTGAGTCAATTAGTTGTGAACAAATCTTTTTTTCTGTGTCAATTCGTAGTGAATGTAAATCTACATTTTAATTTCTTTTTGGTTTTTGAAAAAAAAAATATTTTGTTTGGATTCTCCATGTGTCTTTTATGCATTTATTTATTTATTGCAGTGTCCATTTGACAAATGTAGTTACTACTGGCGTTTTGTCTGTGTTGACCTCCAGGCTGGATGATTGATGCTGACAGTCGGCCTCGGTTTAAGGAACTCGCTGCAGAGTTCAGCCGCATGGCACGAGACCCTCAAAGATACCTCGTCATACAGGTGAGAATACGGTTATTTTCGTATCTCACCTTGAAAATCAATACTTTTGTCCTATACGCCACCCGTTAAACTCAAGGTGATCGCAGAGAGTGATGGTGTCATTTCTCCTCTCAGGGGGATGACCGCATGAAGCTGCCCAGCCCCAACCACAGTAAGTTCTTCCAGAGTCTTCTAGATGAGGAGGAGCTGGATGACCTGATGGACGCTGAGGAGTACTTGGTTCCTCAGACCTTCAATATCTCTACCTCTTCTTACACGTCAAGGCCACCGATGGATACCAGTAGGGTAAGAACAGCTCTTTGCTTTCTCTTTCCAGTTCCAGAAGTATCTTATGCCTGTGTTTATTAAAATACAGTCCAATTGACCCTTCGCTAAGCCCCGCCTTACTGTTGAAATGCAATTGAGTAATAATTTCTATACTCATAGAAGCATGAGAATGATCTTTCTTTATTTATTGTACCCTCATATAGACACAACTGAGGTGTCGTGACAAAGTTTTTAGCCCGGAAGACGGCATGGGAGCTTGTTCCCATGACCCTTCTGGTTCAGCAAGTGCCGTCTTCATCCCTTTAAGCACACAATGTGCGGGTCTGGATGTGCTTGATGAACAACACTGTAATGGGAGCTTGAAGAAACAGCCCGTGTCAGGCTCAGGAGACGACTGCGACAGCCAGCGCTACAGTGCAGACCCAACTGTCTTTTTTGGAGAGAGGGGTCCAAAGACTACTAGTGAAGATGGTTACATGAGCCCTATGAACAAGTCAGCCTCAGGTAAAAGCACAAATATTTGATGTCTTTAAAGGGATAATTCACTTTGAAATTAATTTTTGATATGTTTTAGTTTACCTCAAGGCATCCAAGATGTAGGTGTCTTTGTTTCCACAGTATTTTCAATTTTGACTTGCCTGTCAGTCATATAATGGAAATCTATGGTCACCACCTCAAAGAGCATGCACAGAGAAGTCCAAATTAAACATGATTTAATGACTTGTAAATGTAAGTACACATTGATGGCCTAAGACACGAAACGAGCGGTTTGCGTGAGAAAACGAACAGTGTTTGTATCGGTTTTACCTTTTGTAACCACAAAGCAGGCGCTTTGTGGCTGTGGTAACAAGAGGTAAAAATGATATAAATACTGTTCGTTTTCTCACACAAACGGCTTGTTTCGTGTCTTAGGCCATCAATGTGTACATTTACGAGTCATTAAATCATGTTTAATTTGGATTTCTCTGTGCATGCTCTTTGAGGTGGTGACCATAGACCTCCATTATATGACTGACAGACAAGAACGGTTTGACTTAAAAATTTCAAAATTGAAACTACTGCGGAAACAAAGACACCTACTTCTTGGATGCCCTTGAGGTAAGCTAAAACATACCAAAAATTAATTTCATAGTGAACTATCCCTTTAAGGAGTTGCATTCAAATCCACTTGGATCAAAAATATGTGGTGGGCATGGACATGACGCTTCAGGGTATACATGAACTAGTTTGGTGTAAATCACCTCTGAAAGTCTTTTATTACACATTCTCGTCAATAATATCCCAGTCGTTCCATTTCAAACTAAGATAGTTTAAAATAAAAGGGTGTCTGGAGTAAAACATTAATCCAGTGTGGTGGGTTGAGTAGGATGATAAATCAATAGATTCTGAGTTCCTCCATTAAAAATGTTGGCAGCAGTTAATGGTCTCATCCTTCACCTCAAACCGAAGAGTGCCAATGAATTGTGGGTGGTTAACTGGTTGGCCAGTCACTTGCAAAAAAAAAAAAAAAAGTTTTTTATCCTAGTATCAGTAGTTAAATACAGCCAGGAGGCTACTGTATATGTTACTAACACAAAGCAACTAAAGCTGTTTAAGAGGACAGAACTACAGTTCATGATTTTGGGGTCAGTAAGATGTAATGTTTTTGAAAGAAGTCTCCTATGCTCACCAGGGCTGCAATTATTTGAGCAATATTGTGAAATATTATTACAATTTAAATATATTTCAATATATTTTAAAGTATAATTTATTGCTGTGAGGCACAGTTGAATTTTCAGCATCATTACTCCAGTCTTCAGTGTCACATGATCCTTATAAATCATTCTAACATGATCAATTGGTGCTCAAGAAAAAATGTATTATTATTATCAATGGTGGTAAAACAGTGAAGTTCCTTTATATATATATATATATATATATATATTTATTTATTTATTTTTCTAATTAGGAAATTTTGACATTAAATACAGCTAACAGAGCTAAAAAACAACCTTTGGTTTAATTGATATGCATCGTCTGAGACGTCAATTCAGTAATGTTACTCTAGAGACTTGCAGATTAGAAATTTACAATACAATACGACACAAACACCAGTGAAGAAAATCAATGATTAGCTTTCCGCCGTGCTACACTGCTGTTGGAGTACACCAGCTTTTTTACTGGTAAAGCTAAAAACAGCTACCGAAACCTGTAGCCAAGAAGTTTCGCTACTTTTGGAGACCGTATAATTTTTCAATAAAGTTATGTGTTCTGTTTAAGCCTTTATTCTGAAGATGTTTACATGCTCTACAACTGTATGAATATTCCTGGTCATGTGTGATCAGTTTTTTTTTTTTTCAGAATAAACTAAAACTGATGTTCTCTTCTGGAAATACTGATTTATTATGCTGCATTTTTATTATGCGAACAGTAATTTAATCAGCTCATTAATTCTCATTCATTTTCTCAACAATAACACACAAGAGCGCAATGAATTGTAAAATGTAGGTCTTGAGACTCGTACAAATGTAGGCCACGATGTTCCTTTTAACATTTGTAAAATGGTTTGAGTCTCCTTTTTTCTCCAAAAACGTGTTTCTTTAATAGTTCTATGTATAATATCACTCAAATTGTCTTTGTTTGTACATGCACTGTGTTACATGTGTATCAATCAAATTACTTGTAGTACACACACTACAGTATATCTTATTTACATTTCCAGAAGATGGAAAATTGACTTAACCTGGTTAATTTGTTTACATGACTCCCTAAAATTAAGTATAAATTAATCTTACAGGTTTCTGAATAATATTGGAATGTGTATGTATCACTGTAATGATGTTGTATATTAGTATTATTAACTAAAACTAAAACTATTAAAAATAGTTTTCATTAATTGCAATAAAGCTGAAATAAACAATTACAAATTTAAACATAAAAAATAACTGTTGCCGTGGCAAATAACTCAAAGTACTAAAATTATTAAAATGCAAAATTATACTATTCTATATTATATTTAAAAATGAAGCTAAATATGAACAATAACGGAAACAAAAATAACAAGGACATAACAAAATTACTAATAAAATAAATTAAAAATGGAAGAAAAAATAAGCAAATTCCAAATATTAATAAATAATATAATTGTATATAAATAATACAAAAACAAGGTTGCAGTATGGGAACTTACAGTACCATATACTTACAGTGTACTTACCCACAAAAGTACTATAAGTAATATAAGGTAACTACATGGGTTAAGTAAAGGTTTAGGGGTAGGTTCAGTGTTAGTACTACCCAGTTAGTGTCATAACAATAAGAACATAGTATGTTCATGCGAAACATGACTGTAAAAATAACACAGGTGTATACTATTGTAAATGTCTGTTAACGGTATGTAGTTTTTATCAGGCTTTTTACATTGTATTTTTTATTTTTTTGTATTGTATCTACAGACCATCTTAGTCCTGTCGAGGAGAATCCTTTTGTAAATCAACGGAAAAACGGAAATATTAATGCACTGGACAACCCGGGTTACCACAGCACCCCTGATAGGAAATCCAAGGGTGAGGATGAGTATATCAACGAACCCCTTTACCTCAACACATACAACAACACCAGTGGCATGAACCAGGAGGTCATGCGAAAAACTGGATCTTCCATCCCACTACAGATGACTACAGCAACCAGCACCGCAAGCAGCCACGTTATCCTCTCCACACAAACTGGGAAAGCCCACCACCATGGCCAGGGAACACATGTTCATTTCGCCGTTCCACCTGTTCAGCCCCCCCAAACGACATCGATGAGCCAAAATGGCCAGCATTCCCAGTCGCCACACGGTGTCGAATCCAATTCCTCAAGCACGTCTGGCAATCCTTCCTTATTAAACCAAATCTCCATTGTCAGCCAACAGATCCAACCTTGTCTGGCAAGTCAGTCCGTCCATTCTTCCCATTCGGCTCAAGTGGTGAAATCTGCAGTCACAAGTAAAAGTGTGTCCGGCCTTCCCGGCCACCTTGTCTACCCAGGTAATATGCTTCAAACGGGTCATACCGGGACTATAATGGTCGACCGGAAGTCGAAGAAGAGTTTTGATAATCCTGACTACTGGCAGCATAGTTTACCGCCCAAGGTGACCCAACAAAACCCTCAAGACCCAACGCAAGCGTGCAAAGGCAAACACCTCTATAGGCATAGCATCCGAAGTCGCATCGCTGTGGCGGACAACCCTGAGTATCTTTCTGAGTTTAACAAGAGACCAGTTCTGCCACCTCCACCGTACCGACACAGGAATACAGTGGTGTAACGCCACAGTCGTTATGGAGAGCCAGATTCGTCTACCAGCACCGTACGTTCAATTGGAATTACTGAAGTGTACTCAAGTGGAATTACTGAATATACCTGACGTCTTGGGACGTCTTTTGACCATACGTCAATATCCGCCTTTTTAGGGTACACTTAAACGTAGGTTACGTGACAATCCTGGGACGTCATACAACTGACGCTTTACCTTTAACGTCAGTTAGGTGACGGGGTAGGTTTAGGTCTGGGGTAGCCTGGATGCCAGCCCGAACTCCGCCCACAACATTTTTTGGACGGGAAGTTCGGTCTGGACTCAATCCATTGAGGAGAAATTATGATCTGTTCAGAGATCATCGGCCAATCAAATTGCCAGGGCGGGCTTTATACGATGATTGACAGGTGGTCTTCAGTAACGTAATCCTCACGTCGTCAAAGAGCGCTTGTCAAAGATGAGTGCAGCTGGAGAATTGAGATGTATAGATTCCGCTGTAGCGTCATTTTGTAAAATAAATAGACAGTGCATTCATTTTAATAAACAAACAGAGAACTGCAATCAAGGCATTTGTCGATCGGAAATATATTTTTGGCGTCCTTCCTACATGATTCGGGAAAAGTGTAACTTATCAGCTGGCTCTGACGGTCGTTAAGAAGACGGGACGTAATGAAAAGCCTGTGGTCGTTGTGGTTTCTCCTTTGTTGGCACTCATGGAGAAGTAAGTAAAAGAAGTAACACTTGTTATTTAACTTCTAAAATAAATAAAGTAGGCAACGTTCTGTATTTGAAAACTGCGCTATGCAAAGGAGTTGACCTATGCGTTGCTCTGATTGGTTGGTAGGTCTACCAACTATCCAATTGAGTGCAGAGGGGTTTTTTTGTCCTGGTTCGGTTACGACACGCCTCATACTTAAATTTCAATTGAGTGATTTCAGACTCATATTCTCATTAGAATATGAGTATGACGAAGTCAGGCTAGGTCTGGGGTAGAGTTAGGATCTGATAACGTCATCTAACCGACGTTTAAGGGTACCCTAAAAAGGCGGATATTGACGTATGGTCAAAAGACGTCCCAAGACGTCAGTTATATGACGTCTTGAGATGAGACTGCGCTGGAAGTGCAGGAAAACTCCTACCATCAGTGTTTCTGTCGGAAGAATTCAGGAAGGAGATTTATTGGACTTTAAAAGTAAAACCGACCAACCAAAGTGCCTCTAAACTGTTCCAAAAGCTATCCCATCTTTTCCATTCCAACAAATCAGAATGTATCGAGATGGATTTCCCTTAAAGGGATAGTTCAACAAAGATAACAAATTGTCACCATTTACTCACCCTCATGTCACTCCAAACCCGAGGACATCTTCGAGTGAGATTTCTGTCCTTCCATTGAAAGTCCATTGCACGAAAATAAAAATACTGTATGAATAATGTCTGCAGTCAGCAACTGTTTTGCACATCAACACTCTGCACAAATACTATTTAAAGTGTGTTAGAGCCTGACTCCACCCACTGGCAATATTTGAAAAAATGCTGAAAAAGTGGCCAGACCCCAGCGGAGATAGAGGGGACGAAATAGATGCTGAAACACTCTATCCTGATCGTTTTCAATACTCGCAATTCCAACTCCTGACTCGCAACAGTGGTTTTGACGAAACAAGCTGGTTTTTATACTGCCAAAGGCGTGGTGAGCTGAAACGTGCCTACGTCACGAAGAACCGCTAATGACATCCAATTGGAAAATTCAACTGCAGGAGCCACCGTTCAACCTGGAGAGGGCAGCACTAAGATGTTTTTTACCATAGATATCTATATAAAGGCTAGATGTCTCACGACGGAGTATTTATCGTCATCACCGGTGGCCATCTTGTCACAGACAGGCTTTCTGGCGGGCTCTGTGGTATCTGATGTAAGAAATACTCTTATCTCGTTGAAATCTCGACGGATTTACAAACGGTTTGATTTCTTACAAACGTTATTAACGTGGCTATAATTCTGGATGATTATTTATTTATACACTGATTATTCATAAGTATGCAGTATCATAACTACATCTCTGCCGTTTATAACAAACCAGGTCGTTTGAAAATCGGTAGAGAATTGAGCAAGTTACGGTGATTTAGAAAGTGCATGGACCATTAAAACAATGTTACCAGTGAGCGAGCTGCCTGTGACAAGATGGCCGCCGGTGCTGACGTCGACCTCCATTGGCCAGCAGTGCGGACGAGATATCTAGCCTTTATATAGATATCTATGGTTTTTACACCATATATTGTAGAAATAAAACACTTTATACACAATGACTCAATCAATGACTGGTATTAATAAAGATCCATTCGTAAAGATCATTAACTAAAAAAGTTGGTTTAGGGTTTAGTTACTTTTTAAGCAAATTAGTTTCTGTATTTTTTTTTCTATAGGATTTTTTTTTTTTGGTTTTAGCTAAACTGCACAAAACCCTGATTATTTTTTTCTGAACGAAATAAATTAGACATTTATTTTCAAAGAAGTCATTTCACTTCTTTCGGTGTACACCAAAACTTCATAAACAGTGAAGAAAAAGTTCATAAAGACATCCCATTTACCATATATGATGTGCGCATGTATATGCATGGATCATGGTTTATAGGTGAATAAAATATGAAATTAAATTACTAGGGGTGTGCCGGTTTCAGAATTGGTGATGACGGTTATGACTTGAGTCAAATGTGACGGTTCGTCACATAACCGTCGCCGTTTGGGGGGGGGGGGGGGGGGGGGGTGTTGCGGAGGAAAAAGACTTCCTCTTTAAAGCTATTAGAATTCCATTCCTTATTTTATGTAATATTCTAATAATATTCCTATTATTAATCCTATTATTTTTCTATTATTAATATTTACGCCATTACTTATGGATCGTCAATGCCACTATAGCCTGCTGTTGTCAATCCCCGCGCTATATACAGATGTAATGGAGTGCACGTCACCGAAAGTAAAAGATTTGAGCTGCATTATTGATCATCGGCTAGCCTAATTTCAAAATCAGCAAAGACAGCAATAAGGGAGAGCGGCAACAGCCCTGGTAATATCATGTCATTCCTTTAACTTATTTTTAATGAAGATGGTAGTGTTAAACGTCTGTGACTTACTTTCACTTTGATTTGCGATAGATTGCGGCGCATTGGCTTGATAAATAGGGGCTCAGATCTGAGGTGATGTGATCGTCATATCGCGTTGGAAGTTCCGGGAGTCTCCCGCATATTGATAGCGTCTCCCTGATGGCCGCAAATTAGTTAAAGTCTCCCAGAATCTGCGCATCACATACATAGCGCGCGGCGCGTGCATGGCAGAGATGAAGTGAACGAGACGAGACCTTGCAAATATGTGCCACGCGAAAGCTAGTCCCGCACTCTCCTATTGTTAATAAGAGAGATTGGTAGTGTTGGCATTTGTAACAAATACCGTTTTCCCGCATATTCTGCACACAAGCTCATCAAGATTTTCTGGTTTTCCGTTGCCATCTGGTTTAAACCCGAAACGTGCCAATAAGCGATTTAACATTGTTTAACATTATTTAACATTATTTAAAATTATTTTTCGCAACGAGATCCATCTGTTTTACCTTTATTCACGAAGTTCTCACGTGTAAAGTGACGGCTCCTGTATACTCCTGCAGCAGGCAGCGCGTCCCATGCACCACGCGATCACACGCTGTGCTTATGGGCACCAAAAATAGCCCCACCTCAGTGGTCTGTTGGATCGTTAATTGTCCTTTTTAATTAGTATTTAAACATTCTCTATGACGATTTTTTTTTTTGAAAAAAATAAATAAATATATATATTACACGGTTTTGGCGGTTATAGAGTTCTAATGACGGTTTTCAACTACAACCGTCGGTCTCACGGTTATATAATAACCGTCACACCCCTATAAATTACATAAAGTGATCGTGTCTGTTTAGGAGACTGGATTAAACTGCTCGATTGGAGCATCGAGGTGCAATGGACTTTCAATGGAAGGATATTAGTCTCTCAGGTTTCATAAAAATATGTATTTGTGTTTTGAATACTTATTTGGAGTTTGGAGTGACACAAAACTATCAATGATGACAGAATTAAAATTTTTTGGTTGAACTCTCCCTTTAATTTTCAACCTCTGATTGATTCTCCTACAGTTAGGAAGTTCACCGTGACATTGTGGAAACTGGTGTCCAACTCGACACAATGGTGTCCCCGATGGTGAGGAAAAACACTTGCTCTTGTGGTTTTATCAAAGGAAACGGACAGTTTATTTCTGGTGTCGTAAGTTTAAACCATCTGTCTTTTTGACCACGTTCTGACCATCCTGTATTGTTGCCGTTGATGCCGTAAGCTATTTTCTCTTCTGATTTAAACTAACGTACAGTATCCACGAGCGCCTTCAAGAGAATTGGGGTAACTCTTTTATGAATGAGACAACGTTGTGGATTGTAAAATGATGCATTCTCTTTTACTGTTGTGGATTTATTAATGGACTACACTGGTTGGATACTGTTTATTTTCAGTGATGCTCTTCTTCATGTTTTTTTAAAGATCTTGCCCATGTCCCCCAATTTTGTACTCGTATACAAGAACTGAAACAGGCAGAGAAAGAGCACATGGGGCTCACATACCGCTTCTTGAGCTAACAGGAAATAAGTGCCTTCCTCAGTGGCACAAAAGCACCGATGGACATGCCCATTCAATCTTCACTTGCTGTACATATGTGAAACCGATTTGAACGTTCATTACTGAGCCATCCATGTGCAAATAGACTCACTGGAAACCGTGTATTTACAATATGTTGTTGTATTTAATGAATCAATTCACGAATTTAACGGCAAGATCGGTATATTCTATCTAGAAGGCAATATTAAAGATAACGGAGGGCACGATACAAACTCAAACTACTGATCTCCAATGGAGAATTTTTCAATGTACTGTGACAGAAAATACTTTTGTCTGAAATGTATCCTGCTCTCAGTGAGAGTGTGACTGTATTGTGGCCAGGGAGAAACTGTTCATATGTTTTATAAACTGTGATGGACATTGTCATTACTTATGTCAGAGTGTCATCGCAAATAAGTTGTGACTGTGCAAATTTGATCCTAAACGTATACCATGCTGATATTATGAGACTTTGGTTTGCTTTCGACTGATGGGAGATGTAGCTAGATTTGTTTGGCTTTTTAAATTTTTTTTTTTCATTTGCCTTGTATTTTGTTTGTCTGTTTTGATTCGCAAAAGATTCATCTCATCCCTGTTGTAATTCTATTTGATGGAATGACACAATAAAAGTCTTGTTTGAAATTTTGAACATGTTCATAATCATAAGTTTCCAGAGTGTGACATAGGGATCTTTTGTTGTTGCAATATACAATCACACTTTGTTCATCGCACTTTAACATGTCTGAACTTGACATCGGACTGCAATATTGCCAACCACCAGTATGTGATATTGTTAAAGACACTCCTTTCTTTTTGTTTTATTTTTAAGTTACTATTGTTTTAGTTTATGTAATACAGAGCCCCTAAAGGGACCTTCGCAAAAATAAAAATATACAGTCTTTCACATGCTCGCGAGAAACGGATTTCGAGAAACACAAAAAACAGACTGTGGGAGCCATACACTGGGTTTGTTCGGGCTTTTATTATGTTTTCTCTTTTCTTTGCACTGTTTTACAGAGGAACACATAGTATTACATTCATAATAGCATCAAAGAAACAATAGACAGAAAGAAAAAAAAAACCAAAACAAACAAAAAAAAATTAAACTATATAGGGGAAACATTACAAAAAAATCCCAAAAGAAAGGGATTCAAAAATAGTATAGGCCTACATCCATTTTGCTTTTTTATTTCTTGCATCTTTTAGGCCTTCAATATAATGTTTAAGCTCAATTTTTAATAATATGATGTTAGGTTTATTATTTGTCCATTTCTGTTTGTGAATATGCTATTTTACCATACATAATTATTAAGTTAATCACCAAATTTTGCTCCACACTTGTTATATTTTTGTATAACAAAAAAATATCTTTGCCAGATAGACGAATCTTTATCTTTTCTTTGCACTGTTGTGTACATGCACGCGCATGGTGACGTCGTCGTTACAGTGAGTGTGACCGGGGGTGCGGTGTGACCTATGGGTGTGACACAGGTTGCACCTGTTGGCACTTGGCAAGCTTGATTTTGGATTATGGCTGCAGGGTGAGCATGGGGAGAAACTTTCTGTTGACCGTTACCACTGGCGTTCGTCGTCATCATTATTACTAACATCTTTCACTGACGTCTCTGATGTACCTTTGCACTGCCTACAACATGCATCACTCAAAGTAAGTAATTGGTTTTCTATGTAAGTCAAATAGCGTAGCCTAATAAAGAGACTCAATAGGCTATACAGTTCAGCGTGATGCGTCTCTAATCCTCATGTCTTTCTCAGCCCGCTGTGGCGTTTTAGTTGTTTTGGTTATGTTTGTTTGGTTTTTGTTTTAGTGATACGCTGCAATACAGACCCTATGGTTGACAAACAATGCCTTCTCATCTGTATGATCAAATGACAGAGTAATTTAAGATGTTTCTGCTGTTATTACGGAATCATTAGGCATTATGCCGGTTTGTGTTGAGGAAGTGATGAAATGTGCGTGTCCAGAAAATGGGAAACGTCAGGTGTCGCCTCAGTGGGAAGGTGAAGTATACGTAAATGAAGTAAGACCATTTTACAACTTAGTTAAACAAAACTGGTCCAGAAGCACTTCCTGTTTCAGTTTTTTTAACACTACATAAAAGCTGGGATAAAATACAACTATCAGAACATATAAAACTGAATCAAAAAGTTAAACAAACATTTTTAAGATTTTTTTCTTTCCATGTGAAATAAAGAAAACAGTTACAAACTGAAACAGGAAGTGTATCTGGACCAGTGTTGTTTACATCTTGCAAAATGGTCTGTAGGCATCTTTTCTTGTTCTCGCTCATTGATTTCTTGAAAACGCGTAACTTTGTGCATCCACTATTGACAACACAGGTTAAAGGGATACTTCAGGATTTTTTAATGTTATTAAGCTTTGTATAAGTAGGAAACCTGTATATTTTCCAATTACCATGCTTTCCACCCTCATATCCCGCTGAGATGAGAGATTTATGTATTTTTTGTCAGGAAAAAATCCTCCAATGACGCAAAAATCGTCATTTTGCATCATCGGATGATTTTTTAGTAGTAGGGTCTGTCCCGCATGTTCTCAATCCGCCCATAGAGGGTGGGATCTCACTCACAGAATGAACACATAGTGTCGGCCATTTTTTTTTTGGAAGCTAAGCTAGCAGGCTCTTGTTCTGTGGAGAAAGCTGAGTAGTAGGGGTTACCATCCTCTTTTTCCCAGACATGTCCGGCCGTCGATGTCCGGGATTCAGCTTTTGCTTTCTGCGGTCCATTCATTGTTTACACACTCAGCTTTTGTTTCAATCTAACTGAATTCATTCTATTGGTGAATCTGAATGTAGTGTTTACATGAACGCTAAACAAGTGATCAAGGGTTGATGTACGTTTTAACATTGCTAAAAAAATTCCCGCTCCTCCATGAGAGATACGAGACCGGTGGGTTTCACAGGTGTCGCTCATCGGTAATCACGCCACCGGCCTCGTGCCGTTCTCCCGCGGCCCTCACTCATCCTGCTCGCCACAGTAAACATAATGAATGACGACTGTAGAACGCAAAAGCCGAATCCCGGACATATTGGGCGATCTCGAAACACGTTTTCGGGCAGACTCATCACGGAGAGTCACTAGTAGCCTAGACTTGTTGTTTAACTACTGCGCTCTGTTACATGAAGGTTTACTACAACCAATGTCATTCCCTCGGTGTGAAAATGCTTTTGTGTCCTCTCTATCCGTGCATCAACAAAATGGATCCATAGTTTTAACCAAAATACCATAGTGTTTAATTTAGTAAGACAAATGTTGCTTTTATTATTGCTCATGCAGTTCAGGGTCTGTAACTCATCCTGCGCTCCAGTGATGTATGTTTATTTGACAGGATCAGTTAGAGAGACATTTCTTTCTCGCTCGGTACATTGTGTATGATGATCTTCATGCACCGTGCCGGCTGAGCCTCTTTGTCCTTTTAAATGTCTCCTTTTGTGTTGGTGACCTGTAATAAATGAGTGTGCGTTTAAAGTGGCAGTTGTGTGAAGTGATTAGGGAGAGAGGGAATTCCAGAGGAGAGAACACAGTATCACCAAAACTGTGGCTCTGTTCCAAACCCTAATGAGCTCCCTATATAGATGGTATGATTTGGCATCACATGCATGCTTCTCAAAATTATCTGATTTATTACCAATCAAATTAGCTATTTGTGAAGGGGAATATCAATGCATTGAGGATACAGCAATTCTAGAATGCACAAGTTTGTGAACTTTTTAATTCAAGATGGCAGATGGAGTCAAGACAATGTTTATTCAGTGCTGAAAATAACTAACAAAAAAGTTCACTGTGTTATCATGATTTAGGCTATTGTACGTGGAATATGGTATTTTGGACATTTGTTACTACCTGTTTTTTTGTTTTTTTTTGTATTATTTATTTGTGTTATTTTAAAATAGCTTTTATTCTGTTCTATTATTCTTAGTCATTTTTATTACTTGTATGTTTTTTTTTATATGTTTCTATTTAGCTTCATTGATTTTTATTTTAGTTCAAATGTATTTTTTTAAAGTAATTTCAAGTTTTTTTAAAAAAAAATCTTTAATTTAGTTTGTCTGTATTTAATTTATTTAATTAATAAAAAAACTTATTTAAAAGCTTAATTAAAAAAAGGAAAAATAATATTTGTTTAATAGTAAACAATAACAAGACTTGTTGGTAACATGGTGACAGTTGACAGGTAATTGCTTTCAATCTTACAATTCTGAATTTTATCTTACAATTCTGACTTTCTTTCTCACAATTGCGAGTTTACATCTCACAATTCTGACTATTTCTCAGAATTGCGAGATATAAAGTCAGAATTGCGAGCTATAAGTCAGGATTGAGTGATATAAAGTCGCAATTGCGTGTTATAAAGTCAGAAATGCATGATATAAAGTCGAAATGCGTGTTGTAAAGTCAGAATTAACTAAATTAATATAAACTATTCTGAGAATTGGCCTGATAACTCGCGATTGCGAGTTTATATCTCACAATTCTGAGAAAAGATGTCAGAATTTCGACATATAAACTCGCAATTATGTGTTATAAAGTCAGAATTGCGAGATGTAAACTCGCAATTGTGAGACAAAAGTCAGAATTGTGAGATAAAAAGTCATACTTCTATTATTTTTTCTCAGAATTGCGACTCTCACGCAATTCTGACTTTGTATCTCGCAATTCTGACTTTATATCTCGCAATTCTGACTTTATATCTCACAATTGTGTGATAAAAAGTCGCAATATTTTTTTTTTCTTTCTTTTTTTTTTTTATTCAGTGGCGGAAACAAGCTTCCATAGTTGACCGTGACACCACTGACTTTCATTGTAGGAAAAAAATACAGTGGAAGTCAATGGTGTCACGGTTCAGGGTGCTTCATCGGTTTCCCTGAGGGGTGAGTAAATGATGACAGAATTTTCATTTTTTGGGTGAACCATAGTAAAAAGTGTAGAATTATCATCCTCTTATTAGGACTTTGAGGCAGAGCCTTGTGTGTGTTTGTCTGTAAAAGTGTACACTCGATGTAGGTGACAGTGAGAGCACAGCTGTCACTTTGCTGCAGAAATATCTCTGCTGTTTTCCCATAAAGCTCTCTGTGAGGAGGTGGGGGTGATGATGTGTGACCTTGGATTACTGGCTCTTCAAAAGGATGTTCTGAGAAACCATCATGACTGTGCTTTATGCCCTCAGTAGGGAGTTTGATGTAATGTTCGCTCACAATAGTAAGAAATTGGATTACGGGGAGAGCGGATGTGTTTTAGTCAAGGAGGAGTTTAAGCAACTGAGACATTGTAAAGAGTTAGACAAGCGTGCCATTCAGACAGAGTAAAAACAAAATTTTTGGTCTACGTTTATGCTAATTAGGATACATTTGGTTTCAAAATTTGTTCACACCAAAACTGATGTTTCAGTCCAAATACAATTCAGAGCACCAGTGTGAACAACAAAACTGGATCTGTTTTAGGTCCTGTTTACACTTGGTATTAATATGCTGTATACACACAATGCTAAATACAAGATACGTGGTGTCCAAAACGTTTTGAGTTTGTCCATTTTCAACAACTTCCGATAGTGGTTAGAAATGCATGTGACATTGCTTTCATTTCAAGAACGTTCAGTCGAACAGCAGCAAAGGATCGCCTACTTACCTGTCAATCAAACACTGTGTTAAAAGGGTTTAAACTTTGCCGTTATGTCCATCTTTAAATAACTGTCTAATTTAAATTCCCAAAGACGCACTTATACAGTACATACTTACCGATGCAAATGTCAAACATGAAATAGTTTAGTCACTGTTAGAGATTTGCATCGCCATGTTTGATGTAGTCGATCAATGTGCTTCAATGACTTTTCAAGATTTTCACTGTACCAGTATGCAAGTCATTATTATTTTTATGTTAGTTTCAATATTTTAACTTGAAAAATAGCTGAAACTTTCCTCTAAACATCTTATTTTGTGTTTGGTAGACGAAAAAAAAATTGCATAAAGTTTGGTAGAAGAATGACACAAGGGTGAATATATATATATATATATATATATATATATATATATATATATATATATATATATATATACATATATATATATATTAGGGCTATCAAAACGATTAATCGCATCCAAAATAAAAGTTTGTGTTTACATAATATATGTGGGTGCACTGTGTATAATTATTTTGTATATATATAAAAACACACATACATGTATATTTAAGAAAAAAAATATTATTTATATATAAAATATTTATATGTAATAGAAATTATATATAAATCTATAAACAGAATATACATGAAAATATTTCTTAAATATATACAAGCATGCCTAAAATAATTATACACAGTGCCCCCACATATATTATGTAAAAACAAACTTTTATTTTGGATGCGATTAATCGCGATTAATCGTTTTGACAGCCCTAATATATATATATATATATATATATATATATATATATGTATATGTATAAAAAATAAAATAAATATATATATATATAATACATACATACATATATATATATATATAATTTATATATATATCAGCACAGAATAAAATTACATTAAATACTTGAAATAATTTTAAACCTTGTATAATGAACGTTCAGTGACATTCAAGCTGTCGGCCAGTGCTTTGGAGAACCTGTACGTGTCCTCACACACACTCACCTGCAAACACAGTTATGCTCCCCTGTGTCTTCTTTTAGCACCACACACACACACCATGATGAAACACTTTCCTCCTGGCAAGGTGAAACTGTGCTGAAGCTCTATTATTAATGAGACACAGTGAGAGATTCTAGCAGTTAAGACCAATAAGTGTGAGTGTGTGTGTATTCAATATAAAAATCATCTTGTCTATGGAAAGTCTAAAATTAAAAATTCAAATGCAACGTGTGTGTGTGTGTGTGTGTGTCTGGTCAGTGCTGGTTCTCCCTGGTGTGCAGTGGCCACAAAACCTTTCCAAGCACAGTCAGACCAATTAATCAGATTCATTCTCAGTGGATCTGTGTGTGTGTGTGTACACTTACCAGCAAAGAGACACATTGAAGGTCTTGTGCATGCCAGAACCCAAAGTGAACTCAGTAGAAACACAACTGCTTTTGTATTCATAATGCCATGGGCCATTAGTGTCAACTCAAATCTTATTTTAATTTATTTATTTTATATTAATAGTTATCCTTGTGGTTCAGAACCAAAGTGAGTGATTACACTTTCAATACATATATCGAACATGTGATTTCATTGCTGTTTACATTTACAGACATAACCGACGGTGTTTGTGAACTTCTGTGTTTTTGACAACCCCTTTGTGGTGTGTATTTGACAGTTTAAGCGCAATAAGACATGAAAGAGCACTCAGTTTAATACTCACGGGACGAGCCAGCTTTCTGTGTGTGTGCTCAGAAAACCATATATCAGAAGGCTTTAAAATGCATGCCGGTAATAAACTTTTTATGATGATAAAGAACTGCAACATGATGAAGATAATAAAACCAAACAGATGTTTTAGTTTTTGGTAGAGTATCCAAGGCGCTGTAAAGGCTCCGCCCTCTTCTGGATAGGGGGCGGGCAGCAGCAGCTCATTTGCATTTAAAGATACATGCACGAAAACAGCCACTAAAAAAAAATACCATTTATAGCATGGTATAACATGATATGTGGGCTATTTTGAGCTGAAACTTAACAGACACATTCTGGGGACACTTGAGACTTATATTTCCTTTGGCCAATTATGCTTTTCTGTGAGAGCCTCTGGAAAGTGGACATTAGAAATTCCGCCTCATATATTCTCACACTGTCTTAAGGACTGGGTATTGAGCATACACTCTAAACAATGCTGGGTTGTTCGAACCCAAATTTGGGTAAAATATGGACAAACCCAGGGGTTAAAAGTGTTATTTTAACCCAACTTCAACTTTCACTTCCAACTGTATTTTTTTGTTGCATTTTTTTTAACCCAACATTTGGGTTTGTCCATATTTGACCCAAATTTGGGTTGAAACAACCCAGCATTTTTTAGAGTGTACAAAAATGTGAACACCTCTCATAATATTTAATGTATGTCTGCCTCCATGTTCAACCTGATCTCACGACCAAATCATACAAATTCGACGAAAGATTAAAAAGTGCCTAATTCGTAACAATTCATACGACCTCACTCGTACGAATTAGTACGATTTTGCTAAATCGGACATATTTTACGAATTGGCCAATTCATATAAATTCGTACGAATGATCTACCCCTTACCCCGCCCCTAAACCTATACATCACGTGGGTTTAGACAAATCGTACGAATTCATACGAGTGAGGTCGTACGAATTAGACACTTTTTAATCATTCGTCGAATTCGTATGAATTGGTCGTGAGATAGCGTAGCTATGTTTTATCTATCCTGCAAGTTATGGTATATGCATGCTAAATATATGGATAGATGGTTATTTTTTTTTCAATTCACATAACTTTAAACAGTTGTGTGGATGGGTGGTTATATGTTTTATGGTGTTATGTTTTAATGGAGCCAGTGCTATGGCATTATGTTTTATTGCTGTTTATTAATTGCTGTGTGATTTATTGTGCCTAATATAACATCTTGCCAATGGCTACAGTTGAAAATCATTCAAAATCAGATGAAACACTTATAACTGGCTAATCTTTAAATTTGACTGCAATAAAATATGATGTAACAATATAATAATGTTGTTAATATGAAAAATATTGTTTTTGAATGTATGTAAATGAACTGCAAGCAATGTTTTAACGCCTTCAGAATATATTATAATATGAATATGTAGTTCTACATGAAAAGTTTGCACAAATTAAACTGAATTCATTCTCAAATCCAGCCATGCATAGAAGCCTTGCTACTTTCATTTTATAGTTTTCTTTTCTCAGACTGATAGTGTTTTCTGTTCTTCCATTTGTCGGCACAACTTTTGAATTTCAGCTTAATTAAGAACATAATGAAATCCTCTGTTGTGCATCAGCCGCCGCTGTGACAGCTCTGATTTGCCCAGATTCTGCGGATTCGAAACCCCGGTCAATTATCGCAAATCCAGTTGAACAATGAGTATTAAAGCGATTAATGGTTTTGAAGGCAGGCTGGTGTCTCACATGCTGGTTTCGGGCACATGTGGCGTCTGATCTGTCTCCTGTGATCTTGGTGTAAGTCTCAGTCTTATATGAAGTCTGTCATCTGACCCCCCTAATTGATACGATGTTTGGTGCATCTGTTGCCGTTAATCGTACACTACTCAGCAGTATTTGCTAAGGCGAGTATGATGTTTATACTTAAGGTTAGGGATTTGAACAAACCTCTAATCAATAATACAAGCGGGCATGATTACTTTCTAAATGTTTGGATTGGCGGCTGAAAAATTCCCTAGATATGGAGAGATTGAGCCACGTCTGGACATCAGAACATTAGATAGGTTGGGTTTTTTGACTTTAGGCCAATATTTACCCATCCAGTAATCAGCCGACAAAGATATACTGTAGTTCTAAAACATTTTTAAATATAAAAGAATAGCAAAGTCCACACCACAACGATAACAGCACAGAGGAACGATATTGGAATCTGTTTCAGAAGGATTTTCCCCCCAGATGATAAAAACATTGAGAGCCAATCAGATTCCATCCTGCTTTAACCCTTTAGCTGTCATGCCCATTTTTGAGAATGGGGGTTAAAATGCACTATTCAAACTTAAATGGTTGTAATTCAAGAATGCTTTGGAATATATACCTAAGTTTGGTCTTGTTTTAAAGAAAACACTCAGCAGATGATTTCATACTTGAAAATACAAAAAAATGAAAGTATGGAAAAGTTTAAATTTACAGGAAATCAAATATACTGTACTATATATTTTTTATTTTATATAAAATATATATTTTATACTCTAAAATTACTCTAAAACCAAAGCCATAAATCTAACCAAGTTATGCTCCAAATTTGAAGTTGATATCACAAAAATTAAAGTTCCCATGAGATTTTGTTTGGAAGTAGTACCAAAAATAGCCACTGGGTGCCATTGAATTCCATTGAATTTAGTTGTATACATTATGCCTTGACAAATGAATAAATTTCTGTCCAAATATCAATTTTGTCACACAATTTGGAACCTTGAGACACAGACCCTTCTGACAATATGTGTTTAGTCAAGATTAGAAAAGGTTTTGATGAACGAATCTTTTCCCGAGTCAATTGAATGAACCAAATGACATGAAAAAAAAAAAAGATTTGTTCATTTTGATAAACGAGTTCGATCAGGAGAGTCATGAACGCGAATCACTGAATAGAGCAAGGCGACCATTTGAGCTTGTAAAACTTAAACTTTGTTATTTTTTTTTAAATGAGCAATCGTTTCGCTTGATAAGACCCTTATTCATCGTCTGGAATCATTTAAAGCCCTTTGAACAGTTTGCAATTTGCACTGAAACTGTCTTTTGGACCTTGAACCGTTTGGTAGCCAGTAAAGTCCATTATATGGAGAAAAATCCTGGAATGTTTTCATCAAAAACCTTAATTTCTTTTCGACTGAAGAAAGAATTACATTGATATCTTGGATGACATGGGGGTGAGTAAATTATCAGCAAAAGCTTTTTTTTAAAAAGTGAACTACTCCTTTAAAACTGAGCGAAATATGCAGGGATCTTTCAAAATCAAAAATTGTCCATTGTTTACGTTTCATTTGGGTTTAATAAGAAATTTTAACAGCTTTATGAAATTACAACTATTCCACTACTAACTAAACTGTGTTGGTTTTGAAAGTGCAGAAGTGCGTAGAAGTTTGGAATGGCGTTATGAATACAGAGCAGAAGAGAGGAAGGTAAATAATATTCCGCATCGTTCTAAGGGGTCCAGAAATAATATGTTTGGCTTTCAAACAGTCTATAAGACCAAGGGACTTTTCACTTTGACGGGACTTAAAAAAGGATGGCTGACCGGAATGCAGAGTGCTAACTTTTGTTTGGGATGACTAGATTGGGGTGCAGTGTAACTTGATAGCATTGGAATTATGTCTTCCCAAATGGACTTGCGTTGGATAATTATGCTTCAGACAGGAAGTCCCATGGAAGGCTGGGGCAGCTAATTTCAATAAGGGTAAACAATCGCTGGCACATCTTTGACGGGCATGTTTTAATTAGAGGCAAATCCAACACATGCGCTGACATTACTTTGGAGAAGGACGAGAAAATGAAAGCCTGCCTGAGGTTATTTATGACTGCCAGTTGGCACAAACACATGCACACAAACAGCCCTGTCTAGAAATTGGTTTTGATGCATTATTCGTGCATATACAGTGTCAGTCTCACTGTCTAGCTTGGATTAAGAACTCCTTTTTGGCTTGTTCTTGTTGAATTGATCTAATGATTTCTAGATTGACGGTCTGATAGATTAGCATTGCACATCAATTTTTACAGAGAGTTTTTGCTGCATTCATAGGATGTCATTATTACTGTAATTTTGAGATGACAACACATGACATGTCATGAGCGCTCAGAAAATGCCCAGTTTACAAGGTGTTTTGTTTTACGAGTTCGATGAGGACGTGAACGCTTTTAATTATGGCATGGCATTGAATGCACCTTATGTTCATTTAACATTTGCATTAAAAATCGTTTAAAAAAATGATTACTTTTTTAAAAAATAATTGACTTTTTTTCTGGCTGTTGACAGTATTTTCGATTTATGTAACTCTATATGTCAAAAAAATGAAACAAGGTTATGTTTACTCTATTCATCCACAGTCTTGCCTTGAGTTTGCATTGGTAATATGAGCTGGGTTAACAAATGTGTTCTCAGGGTACTTGTGTTATTGACTGTAATACACCTTGAAGATGCTAAGTTAAATAATCACAACATGTCTAAATGTAACAGTAAATTGAAAGAGGCTGAAAGTCTGCCAACTAATAGTCTGCCTAAAGAAGTGTGGGATACAGCCCACATCCTTGGAAAATATTGCTATTATTCATGAAGGTTGACAGCAACTCTGTCAGGAGCGCAAAGTTGAGGACTGTACTGGAGAACTGAACAGTGACAATGTTAATTTCAGATATCATGAATGTGATTGTTACTAGTAAGAAAGCCATTTTAGATATCTGAATATATCTAATATTGTTAACAGAAATACATTTTTCAGATATCAAAAATGATAATACTAGTACCAATTGAATTGTTGATATCAAGAATAGACATTTCAACTAGTGACAATTTAATTATTGATATCAGGAATTCACATTTTTACTAGTATATCAAAAAAGATATTTCTAGTAAAAAATAAATTCTTGATATCAGAAATTTATTTTGAATGGCGGCCTATGGTGAAATTTCACTAGTGAAAATACAATTACAGATGTCCGCAATTAAAATGTTGATTCCAAGAATTGATTTTTTGATATCAAGAATTCATATCCTGGAAATGAATAAAAGTTAAAATGGCTTTCCATAGGCTATTTGCCTGTTGCTGCACACTTAAGACAACCAGTACAAGTAAATGTAAAGTCAGGTTCATTCTCAATGTAATTGACTTACACCCTTTTTATAGGTGAGAAAAAAGAGCGTTGCGGGAGGGTGAGCCTGAAGCTTCAGCCTGAATTATTCATTAAATAGCATATGTTTTTACATATTTAGGTCTGCTCTGCTCTCCTCTTTTCCCATCGCTCTCTCTTTGCCTCATGTTTACACCAGTGTGACAACTATAAAGAGCCATTAATGCAGTCTTGTAAGCACTTATGGCAGATATAGCATTGCTGAGATGTCATATTCCAGGTGTTTTCTATGTTAATATACTTAAAAATGTAAATGATTCCTGTGATCAAAGCTGAATTTTCAGCATTACTACAGTCTTGAGTAGTTTTGGGGAGAAAAAAATCGATTCTGTTCAGCATCGCGATATTTTATGGTCACAATTTTATCGGTACAGAAGCGCAAAGTATTGAAATATTTAATTATAAAATTATCTGTTTACTTTAGAGTTTTCTCCATTGGTTTTCTCGGAGTTTACTCCACTGATCTATTGATATTGTCATTATATAGATCAGTGGTTTGCTCTGATAATGTACATTTGCGTTTTGTATCCACAAGGTGGCACTTGCCGCGGTGCTTTGATGTCGTACATTCAACAGCAAATTCAAGTGAATATAGCTTCACCGTCACAACCTAGTTGTACACGACGATCGTTTCCTTTCTAATCGAAAGTGTGGGTAAATTTCGTTTTTCATCAAAAAGCGAATAGTGAAGTATTGACATTATATGTTTATTCTCAGGTTTATGTTACCCTATCATGTCTGCTTTATGTTACTCTATTGTTTCTAAATAATTTTAAGTTATGTGCTGGGACCTCGCCATTCATGTGAGATGCTCTCCAAAGAAAATAATTATGATAATAATAATATTGAATCGTGGCCCAACCCAGATAGCAAACTGACGTTGAATCAACGTGGAAACATGACATCGAAACAACGTTGATCTGGCATTGTTTTGCTCATCGAATTAACGCTGAAACAACATCAGACGCGCCATTCTTCAAAACTAACGGAAAATCAACTTGAAATCAACATCGTTTCAACGTTAGGAAAGCAAACCATTTGCGGCGATTTTCAGTTAGTTTTGAAGAATGGCGCGTCTGACGTTGGTTCAACGTTACTTCGATGAGCAAAACAATGCCAGATTAACGTTGTTTCGATGTCATGAGAAACGTCATTTCCACATTGATTCAATTTCAGTTTGCTATATCACAATACTATATCGAATCGTCACATTTTTGCCAATTCCAACCCATACATTTTTAAAAATATTTGACCCTTGGGTCAAATATGGACAAACCCAGCCATTGGGTTACATTTTTTTTTAATTACATGTTTAACCCAATGTTTGGGTATCCATATTTGACCCAAAGTTGGGTTAAAACAACCCAGCATTTTTAGATTATAGTCTTCCGTGTCATATGATCCTCTAGAAATAATTATAATATGCTGACTTGCTGTTCAAAAACATGTCTTCTTATCAATGTTGAAAACCGTTGTGCTGCTTGATATTTTCGTGGTATATATCATGATACAGCACTCTAAAAAATGCTGGATTATTTCAATGAATACAATATGGGTAAAACTTGGACAAACCTAGTCGTTGGGTTAAATCTTTTTACTAAATTTGTTAAACCAACAGTTGGGTTTGTCCATATTTGACCCAAATTAATTGTGCAGGTTTTATTTTACTATGCAATAATATATACGCTCTAAAAAATGCTGGGTTGTTTCAACCCAAATTTTGGTCAAATATGGACAAACCCAAATGTTGGGTTAAAAATGTCATTTAGAATGTTAACCCAACTTCAACTTTCACTTTCAACTGTATTTTTTTTTAAATGACATTTTTAACCCAACATTTGGGTTTGTCTATATCTGACCCAAATTTGGGTTGAAACAACCCAGCATTTTTTTTTACGAATTTTTACGAATTAGCCACCTCGTAAAATTCGTACGAATTCTCGTGAGATCAGGTTGCTGTTTAATAAGCTTTCAATTGTTTTATTATACCAAGTTCATATTATTCATATTTGAAACAAGGATGAATGTCAATTCACCGGATGTCACTTTTGGCCTATGGTGAATGTGCATTGACATGGATGACAATTTCATTGAAAACAGGTCATTTACATATAACCAATCATTAAGTAGTTGCCCAGCAACCGTCCAGAACACTAGCTAACCTCTAGCAATGCCATAATAACCTCTAACACACTAGCAACCGCCCCAAACACTCAATAGAGCCACACAGTAAAATGCCCATACATGAGAGATATGATATGGATTGTGATTATTGTTTTATATTGTGTGTATGTTTGTGTTTCTGCATGGCTTCATCTGTTCTCTGTCCTATCTGTGTGTGTCTTCCTTCAACATTTGATGGAAAGCTTCTTTCGCACTGATTCCTCCTGAATTATGAAGAACCCCATCCCTCACACACGACACGACACACCTCTCTCTTTCCTCTTGTATGTGTCTCGCCTCTCTTTTACTTGACAGAGGGACTCTTGGCTGAGCAGTCTCAGCATATTCCACACAGTCTGTTTGCAAACATATGATCACCATGTGATGAGCACAGGGCAGCAATCTTCCATCCAGCTTTTGGTGGTTATTGATTATTATCTATCTGTTGGTTAGTTGATGGATTGCCTAATTTGTAAAAGAAGTATTCGGTTCAATAAAAGGTGATCTCAGCATTTGTGATCATGTTTACCTCAGTTGTATGGTATATTAAGTAGCCCCTCCCCCTTTTTTTAAATAACCAATAGTGTTTAGTTTATATCACAGCTTGGCCAGAGCCGTTGAGCTCGGCATAGTCTACACTGTAAAAAATATTTTCAAGATTTGTTATCACAACATTTGTTCTTTTGTCAAATCAACTTTATAATAATTTATTTAGTTGAGATAACTTATTATTTTGAGTTTCTGATGATTAAATCAATCTCCTTCATTGTATCAACTCACTTTTTCCAGTTCAATCAACTTAAAATTGTAAGGCAACCCAGGTTACTTACTGTTAAGTTAAACCAACAATATTTTTTTTACAGTGTAATGTTTCCCCCTGTTATCAGCATAACAGTGACGATAATCATGCTAAGGATGTGTAGTGGTAAAAGTGTAGTTTGTTTAGATGTGGCATTTTGATGATGCATGGGTTATCCATATCACTTTAAATTCTAGAATTCTGTGTAGAACCGTTGGGGCGGGTTGTGTGATAACGCATAACAATACTTCCTTTGCGCCAATGGAAAGCATATTTGCACTGTCTGAATAGTTTCCTATCCTCTATATAGTGCACTATGGACCTTTTACCATGTATAAAATATTAATAGCTTGAACAAGTGGCCGAGGGATGCTTTAGTTTATAGACAGCATTTGATTGGACGGAAAATCGAATGAGAAGAGTGATCATCAAAATTATTGATCCATGTTGGTGAAAGTTATTTAATGCTTTTATCTTCTAAATTCAAATTTTGTCATTGTTTTGGAGCACATTAGCTTATAATAACATAGTCTCATCCCAAAAAGTCATATAACTGATGTCTTGGGGCGTCTTTTGACCATACATCAATATCCGCCTTTTTAGGGCCCGGTAGATGGTCGGTAGATGGCGATCCCGGGCCGTCATACAACTGACGCTTTACCTTTAACGTCAGTTAGGTGACGGGTTAGGTTTAGGTCTGGGGTAGAGTTAGGATCCCATAACCTCATCTACCGACGTTTAAGGGGGCCCTAAAAAGCCGAATGTTGACGTATGGTCAAAAGACGTCCCAAAACGTCAGTTATATGACGTCTTAGGATGAGACTGCGCTGCTTATAACAGTAAGGCTAACATATTATTAGAAAGCCAAGAAGCTTTAATTTTGACTTCATGGGACCTGGAAATAACATTTTAAGGATTTTAGGAATGTTTTGCATTATTATGATGCTTTCGGCATCGTTTCTATGTTACTGATCAAAAACCACCTGTAACCACCACTGATTTCAACTGACAGTGTGAAGGCGGCGTGAGAACACTTTGCCGGCCGATCATGGTCAGAATAAATGTTTCTCAGGAGAGGTCCTCTCAGATTAAAGACCATTTAGTAGTTCCTCACAGTGATTCTGTGCCTCATATATCATGCTGTTAGTGTATGTTTCTATGGTTGGTTTACAAACTCAATTACTAGGGCCTGTAGGTCAGTCTGTGTTCAATGATGGAATGAAAGAAACAGTATGTTTGCTTCCAACGACATTCCTAATCTAGTCTTTAATGTAATGTCTCATCTGCCACAATAATTTAGGCTAATGTCTTTGACTTATCTTCATTCGTCGGATTTTCTCAGCTAATATTATTATATGCAATTAATTCAGGTAATTGACGTGAGTGATTAATTTGGTCATATTTAGTTTTTAACAGATTGACAGCCCTGCTTATTATGCATCATTTCTAATTCGTATTCGCAGATTTTCCATGAATGTTAACTACTCTGCCCAGGCTATGAAATCATATAAAACAACATGACTTGTCTGTGAATCATTAGTATTTATTTATATTGTGCAAATGTATACCATCAGTATGATCAGATGCTTTCGTTACAGCTGGAAAGCGCACGACACATATTCATCTAAATGTCTGTATATCGCTGCAAAGTTTCCAATTTCTTTTGAGTTTTTAGCGCATAATGAAAAATAACTTTGCTGTGAGTATATTCAACGCTATCTCACAACAAATTAGTACCGTACGAATTTGTATGATTTGTCTAAACCCCCGTGATGGGTAGGTTTAGGGGCGGGGTCAGGGGTAGGTCATTTGTACTAATTCATATGAATTTTGTAACTTGTAAAATATTTACGAATTAGCAAAAATCTTACGAATTTGTACGAGTGAGATCGGATGAATTCGTACGAATTAGCCACCTCGTAAAATACGAATTGCTGTGAGATCGGGTTTGTTTATTGAGGCCTTGAGTCATGTTCAGTCTCTTGTATGTTACGTGTGCACAATCGCGAGCACAAGTAAGTGATGCGTTGCTGGCTGCAGTTCACTTATTGGCCACCGGTGGTGCAAATAACAAGGGTTGTAGCCCCTTCAAAGGGGACATATCATGCAAAATCCACTTTTTTAGCCCTTGAATGCATTTTGTTGTATATTTGGAGTGTTTATAAGTACAGAAAAGATGAAATTATTCTCTTCGGGTGCGTCATTTATATCTTTATATTCTGTTTTGGTCATATTTTTCAACGTGTTCAGATTTTTCCATTGTCTATGACGTTTTTTTGAACAATTACGTCATGGTATTTGCAGCGGAACTGACAAATAAGGACATTGACTACCGGCCCAACACTTCCAGCAATCCGCCATTATTATTTCTCGCTCCGATTTTGTAGTCCAAGCTCAATGATGCTAAAGTTACGAGAGGGCAAGTCAAAAAGTTTCAGTTGTTGGATGTAGTGAATAAAAATCTGAATACAAACCCTTTAAAGCTGGATCAAAATATATATTTTTTGCTCAGATGATTGTCATTAATTTACCATATTGTCATTAAGAGGCAAACCTTTGTGAAATAATTACTGTTTGCTCACACTTCAAACTGTTTGTGGATGTCACTGAGATTTTGTATGTGTGAAGAGGTCACAGTCACTGTGACTCTCCTGCCTGCGGATTGTCCACTGGTTATTTGCTAAAAGAAGCTGATGTAATGATGAGAAATGTCAGTTTGCTTCAGCGGATGATGAATTTATGAAGTAATACCATGCCTTTCCTTAAAAAAAAGTACTACAGCACCTTTTTTCTGTATTTTACTGTAGTTTCACACTCAAGCATGGCATGAAATCAAAATTAGGTAATACTGTATCAAGGGTAATATGAAAGCATGCGATGTTGAAAAGATGGCCTCTTACACAAAGGAAAGGAGAAAAAAATCACAGATTTGAAGATGTCTCATCTAACATTTCAACATTTCTTTACATTTGTATTTAGATTTTGACAAGCTACTAGAGACTGGAAAGTAAAGGATCTCAATATGTACACAAATATTTCTCATCAAGTTATTCCAACACCAAATGATCTTAACTATGCTATTAGTTTACATTTTATAGCTCTATATTCCTGGTCTAGGTAATGGAAGCTTGCAGTGTTGGGTAAGTTACTCAAGTTACATCTTCAACAGTGTAATTAGGTTTCTGTAGTGATTACTCTCTTTAAAAAAATATTGCATACTTTTACTTTGTAAATCTTATATCAACCTCGACCAGTTGAACGATACAATGGCATGGAACAAAAAATTAAAAAGGTAATTGCAATTTTTTTTATCTCACGATTCTGACTTTAACTACTGACTTTGTTCCTTATAATTTTGAGATATAAGCGTGGAATTTTATGGGGAAAAAAATCTGAATTTTGAGATATAAACTCACAACTTATTTTTATTAATTTTTTTAATTTTTTTTTTATCACAATTCTGACTTGATATCTCAATTCTGAGAAAATGATTTAAACTCACAATTCTGAGTTTGTAATGTGCAATTCTGACAATTCCCCTCAAAACTGTGCAATTTCCCCTCAAAACTGAGTTTAAAAAAAACCCCTCCCAATTCAAAGCTATAAAGTCTCGCAATTTCAAGAAAAAATCGAATTCGAAATTTTGGGATTTGAAGCACTTCACGTGTCCCTGTTTTTTTTTTCTCTCTCCAAAGACATTATAGGAAGACAAAGAGCAACCTTTGAGCAATACCATCTTCCTCTGCTTCATTATAACCCGAGATGCATTTGAAAAAAAATCTTGTTGAAAGTCAAAGAAATTGTTGGAACTGTCAGCATTTGCAATACACTAGGAGTCGATATTCAACATGCTTTAGCTTTAAAACCTGCCTGTCTTTTTCCTTCTTCTTTGTGGGCCTGTCTCCATCTCCCAGTGTACGCTTTGTCCCTGTTGTTTTCACCTCAACTGTCTGACTCTGGAATAACAAATGAGAGGGGAATCGTGCCTTTCTTGCATCTCCTGATCATCTCTGATTTTCTCAGACCTGTTCTCTTATTCCAACAGTCTGGGTTTGCAAGCCTAGTGAGTTTCTGACTGCACATTTGCTCTGAATAGACAGTTCAAAGGTTTCAGTTAAACATTGAATAGGCAAAATTATAAGCAGGCAGCTCAGGCTGAAATCCTATTGCTTAGAGGTTTCTCTTTCATAGCTCTCATTAAGTTTTCAGTTTTGCTTCTCCAAAATTTACTTTAATATATATTATAGTTTTTGTTCATATTTTGAATTAGGTCTTCTTCTCACATTGGTCATATATTGTCTTAAAGGGATAGTTCACTTTAAAATTAATTTTTGGTATGTTTCAGCTTACCTCAAGGGCATCCAAGATGTAGGTTTCCGCGTTAGTTTCAGTTTTATTATTTTTTAGGTCTATCAATCATATAATGGAGGTCTATGGTCACCACCTCAAAGAGCATGCATAGAGAAGTCCAAATTACGCATGATTTAATGACTCGTAAAAGTATGTACACATTGATGGCCTAAGACACGAAACGAGCGGTTTGTGTGAGAAAACAAACAATATTTATTTTATTTTTATTTTTTTCTCAAAAAACTATGTCTAAGTGATCTGAGGGCGTGGGTATTTGTGGTTGTGGTTACAAGAGGTAAAAATGATATCAATACTGTTCGTTCTCTCACACAAACCGCTCGTTTCGTGTCTTAGGCCATCAATGTGTACTTACATTTACGGGTCATTAAATCATGATTAATTTGGACTCTGTGCATGCTCTTTGAGGTGGTGACCATAGACCTCGATTTTATCACTGACAGACAAGAACGGTTTGACCTAAAAATATCAAAATTGAAACTACTGTGGAAACAAAGACGCCTACATCTTGGATGCCCTTTAGGGAAGCTAAAACATACCAAAAATTAATTTAATCCCTTTAAATGTGTAAAGCCATGTACAGGCATTCAGAGATAGTCCTTAATGTTTTGTTCTAGCAATGGAATGTTCTTTAAAACTTCTCTGAATACCAAATTATGTTACAAAGAGAAGCGTTTGAGTAAAGTACTACTGCATGATTACTGTTGCAGGGTTTCAACTCCTGTCTGATTATAAAGGACGGTGGTGCCAGGGGGTGGAGCTGGCCAAATGGATATAATTATGAACCTGAGAAAAAATGCCTTGCACTTAACCCCCGATTGTTCCTGGAGGGCATTTGGTGCAATTAAACTTCGGATAATGGTATCTGCTACAAGGCCAATAAGCAAAAAGAAATTAAAGCAGCAGTTGATACTTAAAAGGTAATCATGCATCACTTTGGATCAAGTGGAGAGTCCATTTGCAGCTTGTGTGGGGGTGCTTGAAAAGTTTATTGCTGGATCAGTCATTCGGATCATGTTAGAGGCTATGGTTTCTCAAAGGGAGGTTTGCACAAGTGTTATATCTAAAGTTTTGAATTTAATGTCCAGTTGCACAGATGCTTGTTTTCTGAAACAGTTGGTTTAAAGCATGCAAGGGTCACCTATATAATACAGGTTGATTCGAACTGCTGGCGTTGAGAGCAATGGCTTTTGAATGTCTAAAATAATGATTTTCTCTTGCAGCCAACCTTGATTAGATTGGTTCTTTTCTTACTTAATGCATATGCCCGTCCTGTGAAAGTCTATCAGGATGCATCATTTAAAGCTTTTTGTCAGCTGACAAATGCCTTTAACCTCTTCCTTATATTGCGCCGGGTATATTTTCTCTCTCTTTCTCTCTGTACTCCCTTAGCCCCCATATATACTCCGACAATCCAATGGACAGGTTAACTGACAAGCCCTTTTGTAGCTGCTGCAGTGCCTGGGGAAATCGCCTTTACACTGGCGTTGGGAAAGAGCTAATGCATCAGCACTGCACACTGAGACACCAGATTAGTCTACCTGAGCAATAGACCTCTTAATATAAAAGTACTGATATTTCTTTTATAGAAACCAAATTGTGTGTTTCCACAGACCCAGTCAGTACATTAGTTGCATCGATTTCATGATTGTATATGTAAGAAGTCCAATTTGAATTTGATTAATAAGGAATGTCGCCATTATGAAAGTATTGTTTCTCCCTCGGTTGTTTAATCGAGAGACCGGCTTCAGTGTGCTGAACACTCTTGTGAAGATCATAATTGTTTTCACTGGTTTACAAACTGTTAAAATGAATGTGCTTTATCTAATCAAAACAAGCAATATTATTAATTCAATTTAACAATAGAATTGGGTAATAATTAATCAAATTAATTACTTAAAAGTTAACCATTTAACCCCCCCCCCAAAAAAAAAAAACAAACAAACAAACAAACAAAACGTACATTTAAGTCACTATTATGGTGATAGGTGTTTGTTTTAGGATTGTTTTAAAATTACGGTTTTCTCCCTCAGTGATTCTGCTTGTTAACATCAGGTGTCTTCAATGTTGGCAATTTAAAATAGAGTTCTTAATCTTTGACGTCTGTCTGTTATTCAGATATTTTTGTTTAATTTTTTGATGTAAACTTTACTCATTTTAAATGGTTAACTTTTGAGGAATAATTTGATTAATTAGAGCCAGACATATATATCGGGAGGCCGATATTATCGGCCAATATTAGGCATTTTCTAAAATATCGGTATCGGCAGTTATAATGGCCGATAAATTAGTATTTCAAAAATAAAATAAAAAGGACGAATCACGCTTCAACCATGTCATGAGTGTTGGAGTTGTATAGTTTGTCCACCAGAGGGCACTCTACGTCGGTCAGAGAGAACCGGTTATGCATTATCATATTATTTTAGTTAAAACTCATAATTAACTACAAATAACTAATGTTAGGGAAATCTGTTAATGTTTTGTTGCGCGTTCCTAAAATAATAATAAAAAAAAATAATAATATCGGCTGATATATCGGATTTTAAAACCAACAAATATTTGTATCGGTATATCGGCCTTCAAAATCCTTTATCGGTCGGGCTCAATTCTAATTTGTTCAATTTAATTAATAATATTGCTTGTAATCTGTTGCCACAATTTTATTGATTAGATAAAGCATATTCAATTTTACAGTGTGCGTCTTTAACACAAAATCTTTAAAAAGAGCAAATTGCATTTAAAACAAAATCAACATATGTAATTGACTCAAAGGTGAACAAATTTGACAGCCCAACATTTCGCACCATAAACATCATTAATGAAGCAGAGATTTTTGTTCACGTTCAAGAGCTCTAATGATATCACACACTTCTCCTCTCTGGCTGTGGCGCCATGTGCACAAAAGAGCCCATGGCAGGGCTTGGGTGTCCCCGTTGGTTGCCATGGTGACAGGTGGATGGGGGACAATAGAGCGTCACAATGAATGCTGAGTCTGCTTGTGGACTAAAGAGATAGTGGAATAATGATGAAAGGGGTCTGACTGCCTCCCTCATTGACTCTTTCCCTCTCATTCTCCCCTGTGACATTTTTTTGTACTCTTTATAATTGCACTTGAACAAGCACATAGCCTAAGTCAAATCTTACAGTGATGTCATGCTGACATTAAACTGTCATAAATCAATTATACTGTATATATCAGCTAAGGTATGTTTTAAAATATATATTTAATCCTCATAGGAATTATTTTTTTTATTAAATTAACCTTAATTAATAACCTTAACCATAATTAATGAAAATATGTATCTTTTGCATGTAGTTCCTGGTCATGCATTGAATGGAAAAACATCTTTTGTGTGTGATGAAAGAGACTCAATACGGGTTTAAAACTTAAAGAGACTTATCAAGACTATTTTCTAAGATGGCTCCTGTCTGTATACACGAAGTGAACTGTCTTTATAAAGTATCTTTTTATTAAACGGTCTGTACACAAAGTTCTCAATGCTTCGTTTTGCATGTATGGACCCTGATTATGTTACTGTGTTAGTGTGGGGCTATTTTAAGCCTTGTTAGTGGTATAAACCAGCGATCTCTTTTTACTTAGTAAATGCTCGCAGTACTAGCGTTATACGCTAAACAGTTTTTAGAGATAAAACTCTTTAAATTCAATTTTTGTGAAAACAAATCTCAGAGAACGATTGACTAGGCACCGATGTTTTATTAGACCAAAGGTTCATATCTGGCTTACAAGACTACATCTGAAGAATATAGCAGAATTAATAATATTTATTTGTGAGAAAAATTGAATAAAAATACTAGACATGAAAACTTTGTGGTAAAGTCTATTTAAACCTCTGAAGCCCATCCCTGTTGATGGGATACCCTTGAAATCCATGAGCAACTATATAGAGGGAGAAAGAGGAAGGCTGACCTGAAAAAAGGAGAAAAGAGACGAGTACTTTTAGAAATTCCCTCGATGAGGTTAGGCTTTGTGAAAGCATCGCTTTTTGCTGACACTTACTTCAAAAGGTTTGTAGGATGTGTCGCTGTGTTTGTTGGAGCAGGAGAGACTGAGTGTGTGTTATAAAGTGGGTGAATTGCACCTTCCGGGCTGGTCAAATAGTGGCAGCCTCTTCCATTTCAGTGAGAGCCGTGTTTGATTGTGCTTTCCCAGAACTCTTCCCTGCAGGATCCTTTTGATTCTGTCTTTTCAGGACTCCTCGGAGACTCGTGCAGATCTTTGTGTGATCAGGCAGTCTGATACGCTCATCTATTTCCAGCATGAAAGTCCAAACTTACAGCATCTTTAGCTGAAACACACTTTTCTGGGGGAAAAAATCTTTAGATTCAGTTTAGGTTCAGTCATATAAAGAGCTTCACAATTTTTCAACAATTTTCCGATTTCCCCCAAAACATCTCACATCCCCATGGTATATCCTAAAAAGGTTTTCCTTTTTGCTTATTTTTATTTCTTAAAAAGACTCCACAAAACACACACTCTTGGTTTTCATATTTTATGGGGATATTCCATAGACATAAGGATTTTTATACTGCACAAACTGTATATCTCCTAACCCCAAACCTACCAATCACAGAAAACATTCTCATTTTTGGACATAATACGCATATTTTATGTGGATTCGAATTTATGGCTATACGAGTCTGGCGAGTGAATGATTACTATGTCAAACTGCACTGGAATCAAACGTGTGTCACTTAAGAAGCTGTATTTCAATTACAAAGCTGCCTTAGAGGGTAGACAATGAGACATTGTATAATATAGCACATTAATTCCCTTCTCTCGCTACAGATTCCCTGAATGATAGTTCGCTGCATCAGCAGAGGTTTTCCCTCGAAGGTCTACAGCCTAAGTAATGGGACAGAATGTCACAGGATTTACGACACCTTGATTTGGGCACCTAAAAGAAAAGTGAACCGTGTTTTAGTTCCCTACTTTTCTTGAATGATGCCCTATTATTTGCTTTCAAACAGTGTTTTTTATCCCTTATCCTTCTCCTTATTCTTTGCTGATGGCAGATGAGCCATGTGCTCAATGGCTACAAGGCAGGATTTGATTTGTAAAATCTTTGTCTCTCTAGTACTGTAGTTATTAAAATGAATGTTTTGGGTCACTGTAAAAAAATAAATAAATAAAAATTTTAACATTTTAGTCAAATCAAATATCCAAGTTGTACAATTTCACAGCTCAATTTGACTAGTTTGTGGTTTTAAGACAGCACAAACACTTATGCCTGGTTCAGATTACACTTTTTTTTGTCTGTTACGATAGTCACGGTGTCAGATTATGCGATTTTGACTCCTAAAATCTTGTCGTGTCATGGATAAGAAACATCAGACTACACGTTGCTTCCTGACCAGTCATCGCGTGCTGTCTTTAACGAGGCGCATGACGTCATCGAGAAGGCGAAACTAGTAGCGATTGACTTCCGGAAATGATCGTAAACAAACAATGTATGAAGCGTGAGTGTTGTATTTGCTGTCGTGTGTTCAGAAAAAAGTAAAAAATAGGAAAGAAAACCCGACAATGGACACGATCCCGGATTGCTCAAAGAGGACAGTATGAGCTGTCAATCCTCCAATGAGAACTTGTGGTAAAATCTTGTTTTCTTATATATTTTTACTTTTAGCACCATCATCTCTCTTTCGTTTCGCCATTTTTGAAAATTGTGTACAGAAAAGCTTGCACTCCTATTGGTCAACCTCATCCATGTGAAGGAAGCCGTCGTGGACGACCGTTTAAAAAATTAAACATGCTAGTCTTTTTGTCGTGATGTCGTGAAGCATCGCAGACTCGACGTAGGTCAGCGCAATCTCATCCCAAGACGTCATATAACTGATGTCTTGGGACGTCTTTTGACCATACGTCAACATCCGCCGTTTTAGGGTACCCTTAAACGTCGGTAGATGACGTTATCAGATTCTAACCCTACCCCAGATCTAAACCTACCCCTAAACCTACCCTGTCACCTAACTGACTTTAAAGCTAAAGCGTCAGTTGTATGACGTCCCAGGATCATCATGTAACTGACGTTAAAGGGTACCCTAAAACGGCGGATGTTGACGTATGGTCAAAAGATGTCCCAAGACGTCAGTTATATGACGTCTTGGGATGAGACTGTGTTACGTAGGTTGTCGCCCACTATGACACACTATACGAGATGATACGATCGAATCTTGAGTCCCGACGCCCGTTGTCGTTTACGACGGATCGTGCCAAAATCGGGCTAAAATCGTGTAATCTGAACCAGGCATTACTTTCAGTTGAAACTAGTGTACTATCGTAACTTTGATTTTTGTGTATTTTTGTACGAATTCGTACGGAATATTAAAAAGTGAGTAATTCGTACTAATTCATACAACCTCACTTCAGATTTGTCTGAACCCACATGATGGGTAGGTTTAGGGGCGGGGTCAGGGGCGGGGTACGAATTCATACAAATTGGCCAATTCGTAAAATATGTACGTTTTTGCACAAATCGTACTAATTCGTACGAGTGAGGTCGTATGAATGGTTACGAATTAGCCACCTCGTAAAATTCGTACGATTTCCCGTGAGATCGGGTTGGTCCTTTTGTATCATGCCACCTATAGATGAAGAACAAAGAGTCGATCTGTTTTACTGTCAAATAAATAACAAAACAGGCATTTGTTCAGTTGACTTAGCTTTGCTATTGAATAAAACATGGAACCTCCACTTTATTCAATGACAAATCCAGCATTCTAGATGCTTACCCAGCTTTAAAATTTTTGAAAGGTTATAGATACTAATCTACCAAGAGAAGATGTTTTCTACAGACAATCATATTTACCTGCTGGTAATGATTTCTCGTCTTATATTACTTTTATTCTGTGAGGCTGTGACCTTATCAATCATTATTACCTGATCACTCAAATGAAGTCTGATTTATCAGATGCAACCTCTGCGAGATTTATGTATTCGCTGTGTAGCTGCCATGCTCTTTGGCTTTGATTGTTATGCACCTACCTCAAAACTCAGATGGCCGGCTCGCTGTGATTTAAAGTGGTTATTAGAGATGTCTGTCCTTTATTATTGCACAATACTTATGGGCCTCACACCATTCTCATAAGGTATTTTATGATGGGGTTAATGGACAGTCCTATGCAGCCAAGTTTCTAATGGTCACGGACAGTTATCTGTTGTGTTTGTAATTTTGAAAAACATTCTCGTTTTATTACGTTTCTGGCTGTGATGAATGTTGTCTGGCCTTTTTGCCAAGTGGACCACGGAGATTTGTGTTTGGTGCTCGAAAAAGCATTAAGAAAAATCACGTAATGCATTGTTTTGTGCCTTCCTCCAATCAAACCCAGACTACAGCTGATGCTTCCTTTTCTGTTTATTACAAACAAAGGTAATGCGCGGTTTATGCGAACTAGCCCAGTCGTTTTGCACGATCCACCTTCTTTATGGTAGGGGCAATAGCCGTTGGCAATCACAGTGAAAGGCAACATTTCATGCTCCGGTGCCCTGAGTGGGACAAATGAGGGTGACATTGAACCCAACCGGTTTCAAAGCCTCATTAAGCTGAAATGTGTGTTCTGTGTCCAAGACCCTTATTTCCCTAGTCCAATACAATATTCCATTATAATTCCAATCTGATGTACAGCAATCCTTTTTCCACCTTTAACATTGGTAATCAGTCAAAATGCCCCCGCCCCAACTGCCATTTTATGCTTTGATTGCAAAGTGAATTACAATACAAACTTCATTAGTAGGGTTGTGTATCGTTTGAATTTGAACGATCCTGATTCCGATTCCAATTCCTTGTTTCGATTTCGGTTCCCATTCCCAACGATTCTCGATTCCGATTCTTTTAAGAGGCAGGGTCAAAAAAAGTTTTGCTAACCTTGCTAACCAACGGTCTTTCTGAAGGAAATACTCCTTTCTAAAGGGAAATACTCTGCATTTTGCCGAGATTTCGTTATTTTTAGAAAAGTGAAGCCACACTTTGGACCGCCGATGTAAGCTACTAATGTTCGACTCGCGCGGTTATGCCAACACTTCCGGTAGACGCTTCTTAGTTGGTGTTGTTCAGCGGTTTCTTTTTCTGGTCGGCGGACTGTGAATATCGAAACTAGGAATCGAAATTTTAACTTTTGAACGATTCCGGGAAAAACGAAAAGTTAGTCCCGGTTCCAATCGATACTCGATTCTCGATACCCAACCCTATTCATTAGTGACTAGACCCACTATGAGTTTCCTGATTAAAAAAAAAAAAAAAACCCACACACACATTAATATATATGTATTGTGCGTTAATTAATGCCATTACAGTAAAACTATCTATGAAAGGAATAGGAACATCTTTAACCATGTAAAGGATGTATGAAACAATAGTCAGATAAATCAAATTTTCAACCCTTATGGACAAATGTTAGTGAAATTTGATAGGCGTTTAAGGTTTTCTGTGTGTATGGTGTATTATTGTCCCTGAAAGCCTTTTGAGAGTCATACAAATGAGAAAAAGATATGGAATATGGAGATATGGAAATTCAATGAATGGCCTTTTGTTGTCATACAAAACCTTTTGGAAGGTTTAACATGTTCCTCTGGTGTCTTAAGATCTCTATCACTTCCATAATAGTTATGCTGCTAATGGATTACTCTGAAAACATAATATTGACAAATATTTAGTGAGTATAAATTATCAAAACTGCCGGGAGGATGTTTGTTCTTGGTTGCTTTGCTCTTGTCTGCTCATGGCAAATGAGCTATAAATGAAAATGAAAATGTGAGGTTGTGTGTCGTAACTGAAGCCCCTGGCACACTGATTCCATTTGCTTCTATTCACTCCAAATGCTGTCAGCTTTCCACTGTTAATGTGAATGAATGAAGTAAATGACTCTTAATGATACCGAATTCTTTTTTGCAGTGTGTAATTCATATTGTGCAATGGAGTTATTAGCATCTAGATGTGATTTAACAAAAGTGCACTTCATTTAGAAATGCACTCAAAATGCAAACCATATGATATGAGGTCTTTAATTTTAGCTTTTTCTAAATATTTAATAGGGATGCACCGATATGAAGATTTTGGCCGATACCGATAACCGATAATTCTTTATAACTGAAAGCCAATAACCGATATATCGGCCGATAAATCTAAATACAATTTTTTATATATAATTTTTGAGAGCCTGATTGCAAAAACAAAAGTCTCAAAATTAAAATCCATTTCCCAATCACACAATTATAATGTTCTCATAATTTCATGTAGCCGATATGACGGCACATTTTGCACTTGCACTTTATACGAAACTATATTTTCCTTTTTGATTACAATCATATTTCAAGCAATTAAGATCAATCATGTTGAACAGTGCGCATCTTAAGTGTCTCAAGTGTCAACTGTTGAGGGATATAATTCATTATTTATCAGCTTTAATATATCAGCCAAATTTTATTATCAGGCCAATAACGATAACATAAAAATGAACAAATATCGGCCGATACCGATGTGGTGGCCGATATAGCGTGCATCACTAATATTTATTCTTTAACCTAAAGTATAAATATGATGCATCAAGTAAACATTGGAGTGGCAGGGGGGTTGTATGGTGTTTTTATGCATAATGCGAAAGTTATGCTAATGAAAATGGTTTATCGTTTGCCTTATTTATTAACTAATTTATTAAAGAATCTTGCATTTGTGTTTCTCAGTTCTCATTTTTCCCCCCACACATTTCCTGACAGTTTGATTCATTCAGGAAGCATTTCTACTTTCCCGATGCTTAATGTAATGTTTATTTCTCCATCAAGCTAGCGTGACTCTGCACTCCACAGTTACAGGTTCCTGAGGGAGACGTTTGGAGGACGCAGATGTGTTCATGCTAGCAAAACCAAATGGGAACATGAGGTCTTTTGGCTACTCTCTACTGACAAACAGCCTACGGGTCTGAGATATAAAAGGGACTGAGATATAAAAGGGACTGAGATATAAAAGAAAAGGAAGTGAGATGTGGAATAAGGTATTGCATATCATATCTAATAGCAGCCCGTTCTCATCCCAAGGCGTCAACTGACGCTTTTGACCATACGTCAACATCCGACCCTTTAGCGTCAGTTAGATGACAGGAGTAGAAAAACTGGCTTTGCACAGACAACTTTAGTAAGTGATTTCAATGTGTTAAAACGTGTTTTGTTTTACTTTCCAAAGAGTGTTTTTTGGTGAAATGTATTGCCCAATAGACTGAATTGAAAGCCTCATACAGGTTTGGGTGGTGTTTATGAAGATCCTTTGCCATTTGCTTCACTGGAGTCATTCTGACATTACATTGGCAATGATGAGTGATGACAAATGCTATACACTCACCTCTCTGTGTCAGGTCTCCAGACATGGTCAGTAAACGAGGGCAGAAGCAAGCCCGTGGAGAGTGTTCACATTCTCCCACTGAGAGCAAAGAGCATTCACACAGTGTTGATTTGTTAGTCACAGCAGGCGTATCACAGCCTGTTATGCACAGACAGCAGGGCTTCTGTCTGGATCTGGAAATATGGAAAGCACTTCAAATTTCTGAAGCACAGATAATTGTGTTTCCTCTAACAGGTTAACAGGTTGATGTAACAAGTTCTCTCCTCGGCGATATAATGGCCGGCAAGAGCTATATCCTCATTGTTGGGGGTTAAAAGACAATTAATATTCTGTAGTATAATTGATTTGACTGCACTGACACTATCAGATGAGAATAAAACTTGAAATGAATTTAGCTGGGCCATGATGTCTGTTAGAGCCAGACCGATATATCGTCAGGCCGATATTATCGGCCGATATTAGGGATTTCCCAAACTATCGGTATCGGCAGTTATAATGGCCGATAAATGAATATTTAAAAAATAAAATAAAAACGGACGAAACACGCTTGAACCATGTCATGAGTGTTGGAGTTGTATAGCTTGTCCACCAGAGGGCACTCAGTCATCGGTCTGTTCTGTTGTGACAATAAAAGAAACAAGTTTCTTTATAAAATGAATTATCATATTATTTTAGTTAAAACTCATAAATAACTACAAATAACTAATGTTAGGGAAATTTGTTCATTTTTTGTTGTGCGTTTCGGAAAAAAAAAAAAAAAAATCGGCCGATATATCATCAGATTTTAAAACCAACAAATATTTGTATCGGTATCGGCCTTCAAAATCCTTTATCGGTCGGGCTCTAATGTCTGTAGAGCTGCTTTTTTCCTAATTCATGACCTTTTGGTACACTGACGCTGTTAATGAATTGACTTAAATCAACATTGAACTGACTTGAGCTACTGATTGAGCTTCTTTTTTGGTGAATTTGCTCCATAATTGATAAACTTTGCACTGTTGTTGAACCGAATCAAACTGAATGACACTATTGTCCTCTGTAGAGATGGTTTACAGACGAAAATTAATTTGTTTCATACCTGATGAATTATTATGGTAGTTAACGCTATATTTTACTGTGATGCTGCTTTAAAACAATCGGTATAATATATACAGACTGATCTCATGAAGTAGCGTGTGTATGACACGCCAATTCGTATTTCCATTTTTGGCGTGCTATCAACACATATAATTGCTTTTCAGCGTGTTTATGAATGCCGTTGACTTAACGTTATTACTGTGTATATAAATATATGACTTACCTCAACCCCGTCCCTAAACCTGCGGTTAATGGCATTTATGACTGTTCCCTTACCATCCTAGGAAAGAAAAAGATAGCTCCCCAGATGTAGAAGTACATTTTGCGTCGTTTCGCTTGGACATTTGACGGCGTGTACAGGCAATGGAGTAGACATTACTGGTGTCTACTCGTTAATGGTGTAGACATACACGCGGATAGCTCAAAATGCGTAGAGATAACACGCCACCTGACATAAAAGTGACATGTATGTTTACGCAAAAGTCATGATCTCATGTTTGTAGATAAATAAGTGTGACATGGCTTGTGTCATGTTGTGGTTTCCACCCATCGTCTTTAAACAACTGCATCTGCCAATGATTCCTTAATTATTCAGGACCTTGTAAATGTCCCCACTGGCCACTCTGTAAGGTTTGCGCTCACAAGCTCATTGACTAAACTACAGTATTTAGTCACGGTGATTTTTTTTTCGCCTGTGAGCCAGCACTGGATTCCTGCCCGCCTTCTCCACAAGAGAGGCACTTCAATCTGATCTCTGCTATTTGCTCACTTGACAGTTTAATGACAGTGTTTAGAACCAGAGCTAGGACAAATACAAAGGGAATATTTTCCTTTGAACGTATATTTTCACTATTGCAATTAAAGGTGACCAAACAGAATTAGATTTTTTTTAAAAATGGCAGAGCCGAAGAGTCCGATCGACACTGCAGGCTTTAGAGACCAAGGCAACGCCGCAGGGATGATTAGTCGAGGTGAAGCCAGGGCGCCAGAGGACTGAAGTGAAGCTGGAGGGAAGGTTGGGGTCGAAGGCCCGGAAGTCCATGCTGCAGGCGGAGAGATGACTGGAGGGCTGAGGAAGCCCGGTGGAGCCATCTGGCTGAGGTGGAGTGATGGGCACGGAGGTTCTAGATGGAGCAAAGGGTTTGACTTTCTAGGGGTGGACTGGCAAACACTCAGGCCAAGGCGAATTCACAAGTCGCCTAATCATGTAGTGTGTTTTTGGTCTTTGCTAGGGTTGGGTGTCGTTTGAATTTGAACGATTCCGATTCCTTGTTTCGATTCCGGTTCCCAACGATTCTCAATTCCGATTCTTTTAATTAGGGCTGTCAAACAATTAATCGCATCAAAAATAAAAGTTTGTGTTTACATAATATGTGGGTGCACTGTGTATATCAATTTTATAAATATAAATACACACACGTGCTTGTATATATTTAAGAAATATTTTCATGTGTATACTCTATATAGATTTATATATAATTTAAATGATATGTAAATACAAATATTTTATATATAAATAATATTTTTTTCTTAAATATACATGAATATATTTCTTGTATATTTATATACAAGATTTCTATAAATTTCTATAAATATACATTTTCTTACAATATACATTTGTGTGTATTTATATATATACAAAATAATTATACACAGTGCACCCACATATATTATATAAAAACAAACTTTTATTTTGGATGCGATTAATCGCGATTAATCGTTTGACAGCCCTACTTTTAATAGGCAGGGTCAAAAAAGTTTAGCTAACCAAACCAAATACTCCTTTTGTCACAAATTTGCCGACATTTCGTTATTTTTAGAAAAGTGAAGCCACACTTAGGACCGCCGACGTAAGCTACTCATGTTCGACTCGCGCAGTTGTCCCAACACTTCCGGAAGTCGCTTCTTCGTTGTTGTTGTTGTTCAGCGGTTTCTTCTTCCGGTCGGCGGACTGTGAATATCGAAACTAGGAATCGAAATTTTAACTTTTGAACGATTCCGGGAAAATGAAAAGTTAGTCCCGGTTCCAATCGATACTCGATACCCAACCCTAGTCTTTGCGCACATTCAAGATTCAGTATGCGCTGTTTTGATTAGTGTACATGTCAGCTATTCGTACATATACCAAATATGGCAAGACAAGTTGTTTCTATAAGGCTGGGGAAATGTTGGTGCTTTAAGGAATGGGCTACCAGTCTGTCAAAGGAGAACAAGTGGTGCAAAGGAGAGGAAAAAAAGAGGAATTTAAAAGAAAATCACTTGAAACACTTAAATGGATTACACTTCAGGGCCTGACTCAACATGGCTGGAACGGTGGATAAGCTTGGTGCAGATGTGACTTAACATGCAAACAAAGTCCAAGGATTATTTGAATAATGTGCACAAGTTGGAGGTGTAATTTTTTTTTTAGCAGAACATCCAGCTCAATGTCAAAGCAGTCCCTCTTGTTTTATAGCTATGGTTACGCTGACCAGTGGCCAATCAATTTGCTTAACACAACAAAAACATTTGCAATCAGTCAGTGCCAGATTTGGTGGGTACTGGCTGTTGAACTGAGTGATGGGAAAATTCAGAGGAAGAGAGAGCTTGGGGACTGCAGTCGTCTTCTCTGCATGCTTGTCTTTTTTTTCCGTCCCTGCCTTTCATTCTCTCTGTTCTGAGTGTTTTCTTTCCCCCAGGCCACCCCTCTTCCTCCCTGCATCTGATGTCTTTAAAGTCGGTTTGTGACAGGTTCACTCTGGTTCATTTAGTAAGTCTTAGCAATGATAGATTCTGTTTAACTGAACAAACTCGTTAAGTAAATGTACTTGTATGAATTACAGTTAATAAATATAATATATGCACACACATACACACAATGGCCATTGTTGCAACTGCTCATTAACGCCAATCACATGGCAACAACATGGTCAAGATGTTCTGCTGAATTCCAAAGGTGATTTAAGTGACTTTGAATGTGGCATGGTTGTTGGTACGTTTCCCGAAAGCATCGTTAGCCAACTATGGTCGCAAGTTCCGTCGTTAACAGCATAGCTCAACGAGTCGGTGTTTCCCGAAACAATCGTTCCAACGAACATTCGCAAACAGCATCGCAAAGTTGTGTGGTTTGAACTACAGCTCTCGACCTGGACGTAATAAATTCTTATCTTGAGCAAAATAAGCTAGCTGACATTCAGTACAACCGGTGCCTTTTATTTAGAATGCATACAAATGTAATTTACGTCTTTTAGTTTGTCAAACGATTTAAAGTACCGATTTTGAAGAGTGCGCATGTCTGAACATGCTCTGTAAGAAGGAGCCAAATATTGAGTCTGGTAATAAAGCAAAATAATTGAGAACAATTAGAAATAGTCCTCAGATGACACGTCTGTAATTTATATATAACATATCTAGCGCTAATTGGATCTCAAACAGTTTCATTAAAAGTAGTTATTACTCCAACACGTGCAAAACTAACATGGTTGAACGATACTTTGCGACAATGGGTTTTGACAAACGGTCTTGACTAGCTAGTTGATTTCTCAAAAAAAAAAATATTGTTGGTTTAATATTAAGTAACCTGGTTGCCTTAAAATTTTAAGTTGATTGAACTGGAAAAAGTGAGTTAATACAATGAAGGAGATTGATTTAATCGTCAGAAACTTCAAATTATAAGTTATCTGAACTAAATAAATTATTTAAGTTGATTTGACAAAAGAAAAAACGTTGCGATAACAAATCTTGAAAATATATATATATTTTACAGTGAGTGACACCATATGACATTTCGTCAAAATTCTACGCACATGACACTCTTTAGCGTCAATATAACACACTGTTATGGGTAGGTTTAGGACGCTAAAGGATGTCACACACCTGTATGACGCCTTGGGTTCTGCGTGTTATTGACGCGAAAGGGTGCCATGTGTGTAGTATTTAGACGAAATGTCATATGGCGTCACCTATATGATGCCAAAGGATGAGAACGGGCTCAATTTCTCCAACGATGCATCATACTTTGGTAGTGAAGCAACATTATAGTTGGACGGAAAACACATCCATGGTCTGAATATTTTAGAAATTTGCTTATTTACTTGGATTTTCAATTACAATCACCTCTAGGATTTACAGAGAATGGTATGAAAAAGATAAAATATTCATTGAGGTAGAGGAGAATGACCAGAATGGTTCAAGTTGATAGAAAGGCAACAGAAACTCAAATAACACTCGTTACAACCAAGGTCTGTAGAAGAGCTATTATTATAAATGTTATACATAAATGAGAATTTAATAAAAACAATTGCAGTTTGCAATATCAAATTCCCATTGACAGTATTTATAATAAGTATGTTCTTCATGTTTACAGCACATGAGTCTGTGTCACTATAGCAATGGAATCAGTGCCTCCTTTGCACCAGGAGGCTTTAGTTTGATTGACAGCTGCTCAAGCTACACAGCCAGAGATGGGATCTCTACACTGCTGCGCTTGTTCTTGGGTAAATGGGCAATACAGCAGGAGTCTCTTTCATTAGCCGACTCCTTTGAGAGAGACCCACACACAAACCCTCATTAATTAGTGCAAGACTATCACTAGCATCAACCGCTGAATGACAACTAGCTGTTTAGTCCCTCCTGAACTTTGATTTTCAAGTTGTTTCAAACCTGTATGAATTGCTTTCCTCTGCTGAACACAAAACAATATATTTTGAAGAATGTCAGGAACCAAACAGTTGATATACCCCATTGACTTCCATAAAATGTTCCTACTATGGAAGTCAATGGGTTCCAGTGTCAACTAGTGACATTCAATGGGGTCAATGTCAATTACCGACATTCTTCAAAATATATTCTTTTGTGCTCAGCAGAATAATGAAACGCATACAGGTTTGATCAGAATTCTAAATTGTAATAATACAACATTGTTACTTTTTTTTAAATCAAATATAGCCTTGGTGAGTATAAGAGACATTTTGGTCCCACTTTATATTAAGTGGCTTTAATTACTATGTACTTATATTGAAAAATAAGTTCAATGTACTTATTGTGCTAATGCTGTATTGTAAAACACTTTTGCTGGTATTGAGGTGGGATACGGGTAGGGTAAGGGACAGGTGTGGTGGTATGAGTAGGTTTTGGGGTGGGTTTAAGTATAAGTATGGGTCAGCTATGTAATTACATAAATTAGTTACATCTGTAATCACATGCTGCTATTTTTAAAATATAAGTACAATGTAAAAACATGTATGTACACAATAAGTCCATTGTATCAAATTATTTGTTTTAATGTAAGTACATAGTACTTAAAGCCACTTAATATAAAGTGGGACCGACATTTTAAATATGGAATTGTAGAGGCAAAACAAATACATGGACAAACATATGACTAAATAACAATTCTTCTTGAACCAAGCTAAAGCAGATTGATACTTTGTTTAAGTTGGATGTTGTACCAGTGATCCCAACAGGGATGACTTCATTGCCATGTTCTCATAGAGAAGGCAACATGTTTCAGTGGCAGACACAGCCATGATTTGGGCGCTCAGCATGTCCACAGATGGCTGGGAAGAGAACGGATAGGCTGACCATGTGTACGGCCTATGGAGTTGGCACAGAGCAGGAGTTACGTATTGCCATTGATGTGCATGTAAGACTACAGGCGGGCAACTAGTGGTCTTCGCAGACTCTTTGTTCCTCCATGTTGTTTACATTCAATACTCCTTACCCCCAAGAGACATTCAAGACCGAGGCTGTCACACTCGCAGCATCTTCCTCATTAGTGTTCAGGCTGTATAACCATGTGCCTTGATGAGCACTGACTTTTGCCTTCGGTGGTCCTGTTGTTGAGTTTCACTTTGCCTGTATACAAAGAGGGACAGATATGAATGACAGTTGCACATGTTTATTCCCAGCATGCCCGTTGATGCCACACGGCTGAAACCGTCTCCCTACTGCTGTCCAAGCTGCTCGAGTTTCTCAGACATGGTCAAAGAGTGTCAGAGGAAGGCTTTCCTATACCCTTAGCAAGACACTGTGGTCATACTCATTTAAATAATAATCGGGTTCTTGAGGTAAACATATGTTTCCCGCCACGGAATTTAAAAAATAACAAAAAGGTAATTGCGACTTCTTAATTCAATTCTGACTTCTTACATTTGCGAGTTCATTTGAAGCTTTTTATCCGCAGAATTGCGCATTTCTATCTTGCAATTGAGACTTTATTCCTCAAAATTGAGAATTGAGAATTCTGACTTCTATATAAACTCCCAATGGGGAGTTTTTAAGTCTAAAAAAAAGAGAGATCAAAACTTGCAATTAGGACAAAAAGGATTGTGAGATAAAAAGTCAAAATTACCTTTTTTATTTATTAATTGGAATATTTTGGTCCAGGAACATGTCTTACTTGGCAACGTCCGTGCTGGATTTTGCTTATTTGGGCTCATCGTTGACTTATATACTGTAAAAACTGAAAGCTCTTGGTTGTCGTGTGGTTTGCCAAGGGTCAGTTAGGGCAAATGATAATGTAGTACATGGCATTTCATTATGCAAGTTGGCTTTGTCTTACTGTCACTGGACTCATAGTTCACTCAAACAGATGGCCTGCACTTACACTCCTGCTCTAGGAAAGCGTCAGTCCTGCTGTTCAGACAAGAATTAATTATAAGCTGAGACAAGACAAGACCACCCTAGCGTACAGATGGGTAATATATTTGGATTGACCAGTTAATTCTGTTGGAGTCATGTAAGATAATAGTATTGCAGAATGGCTTGCTTCACACTAATGAAAAGTTGTTATCTAAAGAGTAATGATCAGATGTTATTTTTCAACAAGACAATCCTCCTGCCCAAAGTGGCCCGAGAACAAGTCTAGACTTGTTTTGGCCTGGTCAGAGTCCAGATTTGAAACCTATAGTGAATATTTGGTCTCCCATGAAACTCAAAATACTGGTAGACATTCTTCATCTGTTCATGAACTATTTGAAGCGTTTTCCTGTTAAGAACTAACTTCCTGGTTAGTTACTGTATCAACAGTATTTGTGAAATTCTTGCTAATTTCTTTATGATTAAAATGGCTAAGGCGGTTAAAAGACGACTAAATATTTGGCCTTTTTTTTTTAATCCCAGGTTTGTATAAGTAACTTTGCAACTCAACTATCAGTCCTTCGATAATTAGTTGACTGTCTGCTTTATATATGCTATACTCTCTAATGAGAGTTAGTAGAAATGTAGATGCAACATTACTTATAGAGGGACCATCAAAATAAAGTGAAACCAAATATTATTGTGCTAGCATAGATTTGTCCTTTGCTAATAGAAATAAACGTACCTTTTAACCTTCTAAAAACATTGCAAGGAGGGATTCTGAGCGTATTGATGAATAATAAATGGCAGACACGTTCAGTAAATAGCTGTTTTTTACTGGTCGTGTTAATTCAAGAAAGAAAATCATGTAGGTTTTGAAAACATGAAAGTGAGAAAATGATGACAGAAATGTAATTTTTCAGTTGAACTACCCCCTTAAGTTCGGATGAGTCGTCTGCTAAGATTTCAGGTGCGAGAAAAATCGCAGGGTAATTAAATGCCAGTCAAACGGAAAAACTACTTAGCTTGTCATACCAATGCTGTCATGCAATCTTTTGAATGATTTTAATACATGAGGACGATTTCTGCAAAATCAGTTATTGAGGTATAATCTCAGACATTTAACAGACATTTGCAGGACATGACCGGTGAATACAATAAGGTGTGTGGATTTACAACAGAGAGAGCAACAGTGAATGGATCACGAATGGAAATGATTAACAGCTTGATTATCACTTTAGCTGAGGTACAAGTTCAACACGGTCCACAAACATCCACATTACGCTATACTGCTAAAAAATAAATAAATAAAATGGAATAAACTGGATTGGGTTAATTCTGCTGGACATATCTGATATACAAGAAAGGGGTTTACATATTTTGGCACCCATGCAAAAGCATAAAAAAACTGTAACGGACACTACTTCGATGTTCACTGAAGGGTATAAACTTATAATGCATATAATTGATTGGCATTTACTAAGCATAACTAATCCCCCACATTCCCCTGATTTTTGTTGCATTCAAGTATGTACAAACATGTCTGAGTAAGTCAAACAGAAGGAGTTCAGTATATTCATGCAGAATGCACATATACCTCAGAGATCTGCCTGCACAAGCTGTAATTTACATATGGATATAATGGAAATTGTTTATTTGCATATGGAAACGATAATTAATCAGTACTCAAGTTTACATACTATTTATTCTCACTATGTACATTCAACCCCCACAAGCACTCCATGGCATAATTTTAGCATATATTACATATAGTTCTGGAGTTAATGAGTTTCAGTGTTACTATGTGACATGTTGAAAATGTAGATCTAAGGGAGGCGGACCAGGACTGAAAAAATGCAGGAATACGCCTAATTAAAAGTATTAGACTCAAAGACAAAATCTAAGGATGAATATCATAATGCTCAAAGTTTTCTTTCATTTATGTCCTTTTGCAGAAATTAGGCTCTTCCCTTATTCTTTTCCTCAAGATGTTGCTATATTCATACTATTATTTAGTATTGCTGTCAAACAATTAATCGCGATTAATCGCATCCTAAATAAAGTGTTAACATATTATATGTGGGTGCACTGTGTATAATTTTTATATATATATATACACACACTTACACGTATATATTTAAGAAATATTTTCACGTATACTGTATATAGATTTATATATAATTTATATTATGTATAAATATACTGTAAATATTTTATATATAAATACTATTTTTTTCTTAAATACACAGTACATGCATGTGTGTGTATTTATTTATATATATATATATATATATATATATAAATAAAATTATACACATTACACCCACATACTGTGTATTATGTAAACACAAACTTTTATTTTGGATGCGATTAATTATTTGTCAGTCCTATTATTTACAAATTAGCATAATCAAAGGGCTGAATCTGTACTGACTGAACTCTTTGAGAGGTATTGTTATAATAATAATTTTTAAAAGTATAAAAATGTCATCAATTTAATGAAAGCATGATATAATGATAACATATCAGACATCAAGAAAATATTTACACAGCCGTTGCACATTTCACATTTAATTCTATTACATTCTGATATATTTTAAATATATTTTAATGCATAAATATATTTTGATAATTTTACTTATATTTCCTCATATATTTTTTTTGCCATTTATAAATCTACTGTAAATGTCTATATATGTCAAAAATCGACACTTTGCATTCACCCCTCATATAAAACGTATACACGCATTTGCAACACTTGCAAGGCTATATTCCTCTGAGTTTCTTTTCCATTTCTAAGCTAATTTTAGCCAAATATTTAAGACTATGTTGCAGATGTATAAATGTCAGATCTATAAATCATAGACACAGACATGTGTCTGGACCATAGATAGAGAAGTTGACATGATGGATGTCATGTTTGTCCATGCATGTGTGCAAATAGACAGACAGATAGTGAGGTGAGACATGAGGGGAAGTATTAAATTGTGTAACTGTGCTGTCATGTCTGACTTGTTCACCTTCTCAAGGGCATTCTGATTGAGGACTGTTTTACGATCAATTCTAAAAGACATGCCCCATATACTATCTATCATATCTGTTCTCTTTCAATGGGCATCCTTGGCATGGGGATCTTGAGATTAATATAATCAAACTTTTGGTTCATTGAAATGCTATGACAGCTTCAGGAAATCAGCCGTTAGGGTAGTTTGCTGAATAAGAAATGTCGCCTCTCCTTGATCTTTTATTTATCAGCCTTAATATTGCAGGAATTCTTGCCAGAGTTATGGTAGTGTGAATTCGGAATACAACTGTTTGTTAATCCACATCTGTGTTGACAGGTGTGCTCAGATATGCTTCCCTGACCTCGATGACAGTGTCTTGGTGCCAGATTGCCAGCTTTGGCTGCCAGACGTCTTGCAAAGGAACACGGGGCCTGATCCGCGCCAGGCTTGCTGCTGAAACCCACATGGTTTAATTTAAAAAATATCCAGTCTTAAGCTCAGAGCATCCGGCCACAAAATATACCCCCCACCCAATAGAACAAAAGTGCTAATTGTTGTTGTAAGGTGGGCATAGTGTAAAAGTTTGCGCTGGCATATCTCAGGGTTTTGTCTCATTCAATTGAGCATTACAAGCATAGAATTATCCTTCACAGTGATAAAAGGCAACCACTGAATTTAACCACTGAAGAGAAATTACTGGCAATAATTAGCACTTAAGTGACATATTAATGCATCTGGGACTATAATAGTTTATTGAAGAGGAATTGTGGAAGAATTATTTTGAGGGTATTATATATATATATATATATATATATATATATATATGCGATTCCATATTCATTTACTTGTATTTCCTCATATATCGTTTATTTATATATTTTCAACTGACTATTTCACGCTTAACCACTTTGTGTTAATTCGCGCGTCAAGAGTGAAACTGACGTACGTAAAAACAAAAGTTTGAGGCGAAATTTACGCGCGTCAGAATCGAAACCTGTTGGCGGCCATCTTTTTTATGTTGATCGAGCATTCATCGAGAGAGTCACCGCTCTGTATTTTCTCTGGAGAGCAGAACAGCGGCATAGGGATCATCGTAGCCGTATTTGTGTCCACCGCACCCTTCGGAGGCAAACCGTTTAGATTTTTCAACTCGGGCGGCAGACGTGAATTTGCGTCAACCGCTTGAATGCACAAATAGCACTAACTTAACGCGCCATTCGCGCGAATGAGGCGTATTCGCGTCTACCGCGCCACGCTCTACGCTTCAGTCGCGTCGCAGAAATTTTTTAAGTGCGTAACGCGTCTTTGCATTGACTATTTGCGTTAGGTGTGAACGCACCATTAGGCTGGCCACAATAAAAGGGCTACTCTAAAATGTGCAGTTTTATCACACAGCACAATGCCACAGATGTTGCAAGGAGTGTGCAATTGGGACCCCCCGCCCGCCCGCCACCCCCCCAGCCTTTATTGTGGCCAGCCTAAGACACACCTGTGCAATAATCATGCTGTCTAATCACTCAGCATCTTCATATGCCACACCTGAGGTGGATGGATCATCTCGGCAAAGGAGAAGTGCTCACTAACACAGATTTAGACAGATTTGGGAACAATATTTCAGAGTACATAGAAAAAGTCTAAATAAGTCTAGATCTTTGAGTACGCTCATGAAAAATGGGAGCAAAAATAAAAGTGTCGCGTGTTGTGTCAGTGTATTTGGACAAAAAACAGTTTTTTTTTGGTTGGTTAAACAAGATTAGAGGTGATTAGTGAACAAGATGCAGGTTTTAGAATCCACCGTTTAGTCTTTTTGAGTTTTCCCAGGCAGGGAAATTGGTGTTACAGATCCATCAATCCCTTTAGTCCCTGAAAATCAGGACTCTTGGTTGGCGTTGTTTTATTCAACTTATTTATTCAGTTATTCTGTCAGGGATTCTGGAGAAAAAAAAGAGAAGATATCTGCCACATCATCATGCTTGGTCCTCTTAGACTCTCTGAAGAACTTCTCCCACTGGTAACTTTTCAAACGAGTTGTAATGGGCTTTGAACCAGCCATCAAAAACTAGGGAGTCTTTTTTGTTAGCCTGAATTTTTCATGTGGATTGGGGACTCTCCTGAGTCTCTGTGCTCCTGATACTAGGGCTTGTTCTCTCAGACACAAAACCCACACACACATTAAATCATTTGGTTTGATGACCAAATATGCCTGTTGTACACCAATACCTCTTTTCCACCAAACTGGCGATGGTTCTTGTGCTGCAGTCAGTGTTCATATCAATCAATTTATGAGTTCAAACAAAACCTGGAAGTGACGGTTTGGATTCAACTTGTCATTGAACTTGTCATCAACTATAAACGCTCTGATGTTTAATGTGATCCTCATCCCATTGGAAACGATATACTGTTGGAAGTAGAGTAACGATGCTCTGGAATTTAAACCATGTTATATAGAGTTTAGACTAGAATCGAAAGTGGAATTTTAGTCTATTTTGGTAGTGCATAATGCTTTTGAGAGCCATTTTCACTGCAGGGAAAGAGTATTTTGACATGGGCTTTTTAAATAACAGGTATTGTACAGCAGACCGATTTTGGAAAGCTGTTCCACAGAGGGTCAAATGTAGGGCAAAAGCCAGGGAGTTTGTTTGTTGTGAACAGCTTGAGCACTTCCAGTGAGTCAGTCTTACGCTTGGCAGAATGATTTTTCAGTCTCTGAAGCGGCCCTGATATTCCTCAACTAAAGAGCAGATGGCATTGGAACAATTCCTTTTGGCCTATTCTTTGCCACAGAATGACAAACAATTGTAAAAGCTTTTCGGAAGCCAGAAAACCCTCCTATGTGAGCAAAATGGCGCATTAAGATATTACCTCAACGCTAAGTGAATTAAATGTGTATGGTTCTGAAGTTTAACTTTTGCAGTATAATCCGTTCTAAGATAATTTGGTAAAGTAAAAATGAGAAAAGGTTTTTGATGAAAACATTCCAGGATTTTTCTCCATATAATGGACTACAGTGGAAACCAAACGGTTCAAGGGCCAAAAGACAGTTTCAATGCAGCTTCAAAGGGCTTTAAGCGACACCAGACGATGAATAAGGGTCTTATCTAGTGAAACGATCGGTCATTTCAAAAATAAATAAAAAAGTTTACGTTTTATAAGCACAAATGCTTGACTTGCTCTGTTCTGTGATGCAAATTCGTGACTCTCCTGTTTGAACTCGTTCATTAAAAAAAAAAAGACCAAATCTTTTTTCGAGTCTTTTCGTTTATTGAATCAACCAAATGACTCGAAAAAAAGATTCGTTCATTTTATCGAACGAGTTCAAATGGCGTCCGGGGATAGACTTATCAAGATTACTTTCTAAGATATTTTTCTCTCTGTATACACGAAGTGAACTGTCTTTATAAAGTATTTTCTTATTAAACGGTCTGTACGCTTACAAAGTTCTCAATGCTTCGTGCATGTATGGACCCACATTTTATTACTGTGTTAGCGTGGGGCTATTTTTACCCTTGTTAGTGGTATTAACTAGCGATTTCTTTTTACTTATTCTATGCCCCATATACTAGCGTTATACACTAAACAGTTTTTAGAGATAAAACTCTTTACATTCGATTATTATGAAACAAATCTCCGAGAACGATTTTCTATTAGACCAAAGGTTCATTTTGCGCCGGAGTTCTCCTTTAAGTGAATGAGAAAAGTTAATTTGTTTAAAAAGATAACATATTTGAGAGAGAAAACTATTTTTTTAAAAAAAATTCTTCAGCTGCAGACAATGTGACCTTAGTCTTTTCTTTACGGTTAAAACATTTAATATTTCTTTTGAAGGTACAACTTAAGATTTCAATGCTGAACTGCGGAAGGTCAAAGCAAGCACTCCAGGCACTCTAAAAGCTGCGACCAATAAAGACCACTGAATGGTCAGGTAGAGGGTTGATTTTAGACTTGCTGTAAATTTTAGGCTTTAGTATTGAGGGATCTGTCAGTGTCAGTCTCATAAATTGACCCTCACTTTCCTGAACATATGCTGTAGGAAAGAGGAATCGCTCCATTAAATGAACAAATGTGAATGGACCAGTAAATCCTGAGGGGAATGGATGATAAATCGGACAGAAAGGGAAGGGTACCTCCACACACAAGTACAAATTTTGAGAGACTTTTTAAAAAGTAAAGGATTGTTCCAGACTCTAATCCAACCCAAACCCTAAACCAGCCAACCCATCAGCCCCCCTAACTAGTCAGTGAGTGTGTAACAATCTTGGCTTGCAACTTAGTAAACCAGAAGTCACTTAAAAGTCCTGGGCACTCACAAGGCATGAATGAATAATGGAAGAAACTATCAATACTTGAAATCAGACAAAGATAGGCCTAAGCAGGTTAACCAACAAAGTATATTGATCACTCAATAGTCAAATCAGAAAAAAAAAATAACACTTATCCGAGAGTCCTCGATCAAAGAGTCCATGTGTGAGAAGCATTGTCCTTTGACAATATTGGAAAAATTGCAATAAATAGGCTTAGTTTTGGAGCCAAATGTTGGAGTTGCAATAAATACCTCTAGTTTTTGAAAGAAATAAAAGCCTAACACCTTATTTTCGTTAAAAATTATTTGTTTTGGTTGTTTAAATTCACACACAAACAAATTATCCGATTACTCGATTAATTGATCGATTAAGTGCTAGATTAATCGATTACAAAAAGAATCGATAGCTGCAGCCCTAGTTTGGAGTTCAGGAGATTGTTTTGAACAGGACCACACCCCTAAATACGTTGAAGCAACTGCCATGTGATTGGTTGATTAGATAATTGCATTAATGAGAAATTGAACAAGTGTTGAACAAGGTGGATTTCACCTTGCTTTCATTTATTGCACATATTTCAGACTTTTCTTTATCCAATGTATCTGTGAAACACCTCTGTCATAGCTCTATTTAAATGATGCATGAGTTTCTCATATTAATTACATTTGAAAAGGCTATTCACGCATCAATTTCAACTTTATCCCCTGGAATCTCATTCAGGGAATGAGTCCTTTGACCAAAACTAAAGTTTGATGCAATGGCCTTTTGCGTTCAGTGTTGGGTCTGCTTGTGAATGTGTGAAGATGACTACAGTCAGCACCAATGAGTCTCTCTTTACATGGTTAATGAGAGGCACGTTTCTCTGTGCAGAAGAAGCTCACTGAAAAAAAGATGACGTTGGGGAGAATGGTAAATTGCAATGCGCAGCACATGGAATATTAACTAGGAGCGCCTGTGAACAAACAGTGACTTATTTACACGTGAAGTCAGGATAAGCTCACAGTATCTATATCTTAGGCAATAGCAAACAAGAATATTTATGAACCCCTGGTAAGTTTGGTCGAGTTTACACAAAGCTTTTATGTGAGGATGTAACAGCCCATGAATTTCATGGTTTTGCATTGCCAATAAATAAGATACTGAGATGGAGATGGCATTTGAGTGTAGGGAATAGCTAGCTGACAAGAAGTACATTTTATTGGCAGTATTTTTAATCACCTTTTTGGATGGATGGATGGATGGATGGATGGATGGATGGATGGATGGATGGATGGATGTATGGATGGAGAGAGTACTATGTAACATCGTTAATCTTACGTCTTAAAGGGATACTCCACTTTTTTTGGAAATAGGCTCATTTTACAACTCCCCCAGAGTTAAACAGTTGAGTTTTACCGTTTTCGAATGCATTCAGCCGATTTTCTGATATTTAAATGAATATCAGTAACCAGACAGTTTCTGGTCTCATTGACTACCATAGTATATATATATTTTTTTCCTACTATGGTAGTCAATGAGACCAGAAACTGTCCGGATACTGATGTTCATCTAAATATCTGAAAATCGGCAGAATGGATTCGAAAACGGTAAAACCCAACTGATTAACTCTGGGGGAGTTGTAAAATGAGCCTATTTCCAAAACAAGTGGAGTATCCCTTTAAATTACATGTTCAATGTTGAATTCACCAAATCCTGTTAAGTTATTATATTATAAATACAACTATTTCGTATTTTTAAAGGGTTAGTTTACCCACAAATGGAAAGACAAATCATCATAACTCACCCTCATGCCGAGTTCCAAACCTTTAAGACTTTTGTTCATCTTCGAAAACAAATGAAGATTGTTTAAATAAAATCTGGGAGATTATTGGATTAATGGATTAGTTTTACAATCTCTTTGTGAACTTTTTAAAGCAAAGTGGTAGGTAGTTGTGCGTAAATGATGAGAGTTTTCATTTGTCGGTAAACTAACCCTTTAATTCAATTTGTACTGTAAATGTCTTGACCCATTGATTGATTAGGCTGCTGGAGGTCAAGACACTGTTCAAGAAATGGTTTTGGCTAGATATGAACATTGGCAAGTTGAGTGTATTGCATTCTGGGATGCAGTCATTGGCCTCTCCATACCTTCTGCCTTTTAAATAAGTTACTATACTCCTACTAATGCTCTTTCATTCTCTCTGTATCTTTCTTTTTTATCAGGCGTCCTCTTCTTGGTCTGCACACTTCAGTCTGCCTGTGAAAATCGATATCTGTCTGTCAGGAACCGTACTGAAATATCTTCTCTAAGACAGGTAAGCAGTCACACATACAGTCACACTCAAGCTCAGAGTCATCTGTCACCTGTACCGTTGGAGGAAAGCGTGAATCCCACCCACTGCCATTGCTGATTCTGCCGTCTGTGCGTGGTGTCGCTCACTAGATGTTGGACAGCTCATATTAGCTCACTCTCTGAAAACAAATGATGATGAAAAGACACTGTCCCTCTTCATTGAGTTGGCATTAAGTTGGTAATCCAACCATCTTGGCAGCTGTTCTCATTCAAACTGCACTAGTTCTTGATTCAAAATTAGATTTTGTAGCCCTTCAGGCTAAGCATTTTTCAAAAGGCGCTTTTCCACTACACAGTTCCAGCTTGACTAGATTCGACTCGGCTCGACTTTGTTTGGTTTTCCACTGTGTAAAAGTTGTATCTGTACCTGCTTTCGGGTACTTTTTTTTGTATCACCTCCGGTGAGGTTCTGAGCGAGCTCCTAAAATGTGATGTATAAACAGTGCTGACTGCTGATTGGTCAGAAAGAATCGTCACTATTCACTGCATCATTATTGTACGCGCCAGATGGAGTATCCAGAATATCCCGCCATTTTTAAATAGTTTGGCCAGAGATAGTTACTAAACTTACTACTATTATTATTATATCAACTCGGAAGAATATGCCATGGTCAAACAAGGAAATGCAGATTTTCGTTTGTTTGGTTGCCGAAGAGAGGATCCAGCGAGAGCTTTATGGGGCAGCGAGGAACGAAAGGCGTTGCTATGACGACCGGATACTATTTGTGGCGGTTCTGTCTGCAATGGAAAACGGAGCGAAACGCCAAGTTCCAAGTCTAAAGCCGCCTTTCCGCGGGACACGACATTCGCGTAGGATTGTCGCATTTCGCCCCCTAGTGTCAGCCGCACGGAACTGGTCATGAAGCAACCGTTACCCTCGGATATTCACAACGGTAAAATTAATGATTTTAATTAATGTAATGCATGCATGAATATATCTACACAAAACAAATGACCCTCAATACATTTCAAATAAAAACATAGTAGATTTTATAGAGCTAATCAATATAAATATTGATTTAATAATTATTTTTTTTCAGGTAGATCTATTTCATTTGTAGACTGTTGTCCTGTTGCTTGTAAATCGTTTCTTTCCTTTTATTTTTATCACTGACTGTTTACGTGTCTTCACTAAGCTTGGGATTTTTTTTTTTTAACTTTGTCTAGTATTCTTTTTTTTAGCCTAATATTGAAATTGATGACAAGAATTGTGACATTTCAATGCTATCAGTAATTTTGATATCATAAATGCATTATTGTAAAGCAAGAATATCCATATTGTGATATACAGTACTTATACCATTATCTTGAAAAACAATTATTTATAACATGTAGAGATGCTTTTCTTCAATGCAAATTTTTATTTTCTAATTAAAAAAGCAAGTACAGAGTAAAAGAGATATTAAATAAACACAGCTTTACCCCACATATTAAAAACATTGCTTAAATTTGCACATAAGAGGAGGATTGATGTTCAGCATTAAAAATATGCAAACATAAACCCAAAAAAGAGTATATAATATATATATTAGATATGTATTATACACATTTCAAATCGTCTACAGTATATATAGATAAAAAAGACATGGAGAAGAGGCGGTATGAGCTGGTTGTCCTGTTATATACACACACTATTACAGATGACTTTTCAAACTCAGTAATATCGAGCTGTACTGCAAAAATTCTGCTCTTCCAAGGTTTGTCATTGTTAAAGTTCAGAAAAATGAAACATTTTGTCTTGATAATAGCTTTAGTTTGCTGCTATTTCTTTTTTTATATCATCCCAAAGCTGTAGTATTGGAACAAAAAAAGTATTAAGAAAGTAATAATAAGTTTCAACAATATCACCGTCACAGAGCAGTGTCCTGCAATAAATAAAGTCCTCTGTGAGGCTTCAGCTCCCACAAGATGTTAAGATGAGAAAACCTATTTTTTAAAGAAATGTTGGCTAATCAGAGAGTAAAACAGTTATTGTTCTAGTTTCAAGCAGTTCTGTCATCAGCTGGATGATCTCAGTTTATTGTATAATTTCTTAGGCAGTTAAGTAATTTAATAAAACTGGTCAAAATGGTGAACAACCATTTCAGTAAAATATTTTGCCTCACAAGGCCTTAGATGAGTCAGACTCGCTTTATTTGGACAGTTTGTAATTCAAGTGGTTCAAATTATGTAAATATTCATTTGAGGTTCTGCATAGAAGCTCTTGTACTTAGTGTAAACGATCTAAGCAATCTAACTCAACAGTACTGAAGAGTACATTTCATTCTTAAAGAGAAATGAGTTGGCTGTTGCACAGTAGATGCATAGACTGGGTTGACGTGATTAATGACATGTTAAGTTTCAGAATATATATTCAAGATGAGAGGCAGCATGTAGAGGGTGAAGGACAAGTTAGTCAGAATTTTTTTTTTAAATTTTATTCTGTATCAATTAAAACAATATTTTAGATTTAATTTATAAAAAGCATTGCATTGCAAGCCTGAAAATAAACAGTCCTTGCAATTTGGAATCTCTAAGATGCTAATTTATTAATATATGGGTGAATATAATTCAATATTTTGCATTTAAATTTTTTTATTTCATTGCATGAAACTGTATTTAATAATAACGACAGAAACATCTTACTCGTTTAATGGTCACTGAGTGAGTTGAATAAGGTTTTGTTTTGAATTTGAAAAATGAAGCAGGCCTTTTGTGGATATTTATTAAAGGTTTCCTATTTGTAATAATTTAAAATACATTATAAAATTTAGCTCAAGTAAATTTAGTCCTTGATTACTTTAAAACCATAATGGTTTGTTTTTATTATTTTATTTATTTATTTTTTCATTAATGGTAAGGTCTGATTAGTTAACCCTTTTCCAACTTACTGGCACAATTTATATGGTAAGCATCTGTTGTATAATCTGGAAAACCGTTGAAGTTAGAACATGGGCTCCTGCAGAATGCATGATTTTGAGTCATTTCCAATGTCAATATGTTTAGTTTGAAGAACAAGTCCACGCGTCCTAGGGTGCGCAATTTTGGAAAGCCATTTCCACATTTGTAGCTAAATAGAGAAAGGTCTGCTTTCTTCTATAGGTCCTTAATGACATTCAAGGTGTTTTATTGCTAGTTTTTTTTTTTTTTTTTTGTAAAATGGTGTCCACTTTGAGGGCAAAAGGCTGTTCTCCACTCTGTGTGGAGACACAGTCCCCCTCAGGGTTTCAATAACATCTTATTACCACTGCTTTCACTTCAGTACCATCAACACATACATTATAACCATACAACAAATAAACAGACTCGGTTATAGATCACTGCTGAAACAAACAAATGGAGCTTCCCTGAAAACGCTCTCAGTTCGGTTTCACAGCCCTGCAGACACAATTTGATCAAATAACGTTTTGTGGAAGTAAATTCAGCATTTGTCTTTATAATTATGAAATATTTGCTGTGTGTCTGTTCGCTTCTTGAATCTAAAATCCTTTATAAGCAACAAAGTGCAGTTGTTACAGGCACCAAACTATGAGTGGTGGAGCTGGATGAGAACTAAGTTAGTGTTTGGCGTTTAAACTTGGTTACATGCTTTATGTAATCGTTACTTTTGGATAATATGTCAAATAAGTCAAGAAACGCAAATCATTATTTTTAATATGATTTTGTATTTGTTTTTTTATGATTTTGTGGTTTTTGTTAGGCTATTTGTTATTCATATTTCTGAATTAAACAAAAAATATATATTTTATTATAAAAAAAATAATATAATACTATATTTAATAACATATATGTATGTATGTTTTAGATATCTATATAATTGTCTTATATACTAAAATAATTATTAAATATAGTGTTATATTATTTTTATATTATAGTATTATATTATTTATTTGTGATTATTAAATATAGTATTATATTATTTTTTATACTATAGTATTATATTATTTGTTTGTTGTTCATTTTTCATAATTAAACAAAATATATATTTTATTATAAAAAATAATATAATACTATATTTAATAATTAATTTAGTATATTTTAGATATCTATATAATAGTCTTATATACTAAAATAACTATATAACTATATATTTATATATATATATATATATATATATATATATATATATATATATATATATATATATATATATATATATACAGCAAAATTCCCAGTGTTAAATTAACACTCCTGGTGTACATATAGGACCAAATTAACACTCCTGGAGTTAAATGGACCTATATGTACACCAGGAGTGTTAATTTAACACTGGGAAATTTGCTATAATTATATATATGTAAAATAATTGTTGTTTTAATAATGCTAATTTCTTATTTCATATTTTAAGTATTTTTTTTGTTTATATATATATATATATATACACACACACACACACACACACACACATTTCACATTTCTAAATTATGAATAATTAGATTTGTTATTATGTGCCCTCTGCCATTTGTGGTTGTGGTCTTTGAACTGAATAGATCTACTCTTTGTCGTTGGAGATCTCTGTTGAGAACGCATTATCGACTGATTGGACTGCTCTCGTGGACACTTTCATTAACCTCCACATCACTGTCACTAAAATGGACCATCTCTGGGATTTATATAACTTTTATCGTTAAACATCGCTCTACTTTCCAACTCTCTCTGTCATTCTGTCTGATCTAAAAGTGCATTATAGTATTAATATGCATTACTAATCTCGTCTGGGTCCGTCCCTCGGGATGTTACACTGAAGTGAACCTGTCTGACTGAACAGTCTGATCTTTACACTCCCTGATGCCAGTTTGCTGTAATGGGGCCATCACAGATCAAAGAGCAAGTGTCTGTCTAGATGTCTGATTCAACAAATGTCTACATATATTCCACTGTTCAAAATTGAATTAAATCTAACAGTGATACACATGCTAGTTATTGACCGTTAATAAGTTACACTCATCTTACCGGATCAGGCAAGCAAGACAACATATTATTTTTGAATAAAGCAACAATTAAAAAAAAAATAAAAATACTGTTTTATATTTTATTGTTTATCTGGAATGTGTTTATCCTCTGTTTTTTGTAAGTTTTGTGCCACAATTTTTGAGATCTGGTTTCGCTTCAGAGCTCAGACTATAGACATCAAGTTGCGACCCAACAACGCAATACCAAAGTTGTATTGACTTTAATGTAGTTTTAATATGAATTTGAAATGCATATGTTCTAACAATATTCTTCTTTAACATTACAGGCTGAATTAGAAAATGTATTATTTTATTGCTCTGCCTATAGTTTACAAATTGTTATACTAATTCAGATTATATATTGAATTTAATAGATTTTTATAGTAAATAAAAATTAATAATAAAATATAATACAGACATGTATAATACAACTTATAGACAAATAGAGAGAGAGGAGAGAAAGAAAGAGAGAGTATAGGCGTAGATGTGGTTGGGTGGATGGATGGATGTTATCTATTTCTCACTCTTTTTTTAAATACACAGTTTATAGTAGACAAATTTCAGACTTAAAGAAGTATTTTAACCATTTCAACATCAATCTTTATTGAAATTGGATCATATATGTAGTCGAAATGTAAAAGAAGTTTTGAATTTGGTGCCCTCTTGACCGAGAAAAGACAGAAAATATCCTCGACCGAGAGCACATTCACAGCAGTCCGCCCAGCTCGAGCCCGTCTGGGCTCCTCGACCGCGACAGGCAGCCGCCTCCTGTTCCTCCATCAGCCTCAGCTGCTCTTCACTATACTGCGACTCGTAACGATAGCCACGGACATCAGATTCGAGCAGCAGAATTTCAAAATCCTCTTCCATATCATGTTTAGTTTCTTCCATCATTATCATACTTCCCATCTCCACAGAGCTTGTTAGCTTAGCTTCCAAACAAGATGGCGGATCTTGACTCAGTATTTGCAAGTGAAGTCCCACCCACTGATCTGTAATAGGTCTGTAGGGTGAGTGGGTCCTACACCCTTGAATAATAATGAGCTAATGTTTGTAGTCTCTACACTTTATAATGAAATGTGACTTCCTGGTTATTATGACGCAAAATGGCGATTTTTACGTCATGATGAGCAGGAAGTAAAACACTTAAATCCTTATTTCTCCCATCTCAGGGACCATGACCATTCAAAAATATGACTGGGTTTCTAAAGATACAAAGCTTAATGCAAATGGGTGAAGTGTCCCTTTAAATTGCACTTGTACATCCAACTATTCAAGAGTTTGTGGCAAGCAAGTGATGGAACTGATTGCATGACTAAAATATTCTTTCTTTATTGTAGTGGATAATGAAGTACAGTGATCAGTCTTTTCTCATCTTACAGTACTTAATATAAGCGTAATCATTTATTTAAAAAAAAAAGAAAGAAAGAAAGAAGTTAGTCAGAAGATTCTGAACAGGAGAGTTTCAGTGTCTGTTACTGTCAGCCGCTGAAAGGCCTTTCACTGGAGATTTCGATTTTCTTCCCCCAGATCTAAGTTGCGGAGCTGGTTCAGTATCCTGTCAAGCCTGCTCATTTGGGGTTGCCTGACTCGCATATCAAAGACATTTCTTATGGAATTGATTTTTGATAACCAAAGAAATGCAAGTTAAAAGAGTGAAGTTTTAAACAATGTATGAGCAGAGTACTGACTCTTCATCTAGACTCTCAGCATGTTGTTTAAAATTGTTCAGTTCAAGTGAGAGTTTAGATCTTAAACAGAGCCTCAGTTGTCTCCTCTCATTGTGTGTCAATGAAGGATGCATCCAGACTTTTGACTATTGGTGGACCACCTTTTTGGCTTTACCCGGGCGAGAACCGGCCAACCAATCAGGGTTGCATATCCTGAAATCAACGATTTCACAAAGTGCTGGTTCATTTGTATCAATGCGTTGATGTAAGACAGATCATAGAAGATTAGACTATTGTTCTGTGCTTTTAAAAGGGGCTTTTATAGCTGCTTTGAAACATTTCTGCAAAATTAAAAGAGCAAGGCCAAGACAAGAGAGTGAGAAACAAAGATCCTCTGGAATATTTTGGAATTATCAAATAATTGATCTCTTATCAGAAGTAGAGCTCATGAAATTATTTTATTCTGATAGGCGTTCTATAGTCCAAAAAACAATCCATTACACCACTGAAAACACAAGAAGGCTGAAAATAACTCTTACAAGTGAAGCTTTGCTGAAAATATATTTGGACGAAGTGACTTGACGAGATTGAATAATTAATGGCCTTATTTAAGCTATGACTGTCTATTTTCAGGGAAACATGTCTTGGGGATATTTTAAAAGGATAGTTCACCCAAAAATGAAAATTATGTCTGTATTTACTCACCCTCATGTTGTTCCAATGCCGTAAGACCTTCGTTCATCTTCGGAACACAATTTTTTTTTTGATGAAATCTGAGAGCTCGATCACTCCTCCGTACTAGTGCATAGGCTTCTTGAGGGATTGAAACTTGCCAGCCTCGAAAAGTTATTAAAGACATCGTTAAAATAGTCCAAGTGACTACAGTGGCTCAATCTTAAAGGGATACTCCACTTTTTTTGGAAATAGGCTCATTTTACCACTCCCCCAGAGTTAAACAGTTGAGTTTTACCATTTTCGAATCCATTCAGACGATTTTCTGATATTTAGAAGAATATCAGTAACCAGACAGTTTCTGGTCTCATTGACTTCCATAGTATATTTTTTTTCCTACTATGGAAGTCAATGAGACCAGAAACTATCTAGATACTGATGTTCTTCTAAATATAAGAAAATCGTCTGAATGGATTCGAAAACAGTAAAACTCAACTGTTTAACTCTCGGGGAGTTGTAAAATGAGCCGAATTCCAAAGCGACGAGAACACTTTTTGTGCCCAAAAACAAACATAAATAACGACTTTATTTCAGCTATTCGTTTCCTTCTTTTTGGGCCTCTTGTCAGTTAAACATCACACGGAGGCTCACCACTATTGGCCTTCGCTGGTCATGTGTGTGATGCATGTGGCGTACAACAACAGATCGCCCAGTAAATGAATAGTTGAAATAAAGTCGTTATTTTTGTTTGTTTGTTTGTTTGCGCACAAAAAGTGTTCTCTTCATTTGATTTTAACAATGTCTTTAATAACTTTTCAAGGCTGGCAAGTTTCAATTCCTCAAGAAGCCTATGAACGAGTATGGAGGAGTGATCCAGCTCTCAGATTTCATGAAAAATATCTTTATTCATGTTCTGAAGATGAACAAAGGTCTTACTGGGTTGGAACAACATGAGGGTGAGTAAATACTGAAAAAGGGTGAACTATCCCTTTAAGACTAATATAGATGCAATTGAATATTCAGTATGATAATGTCTTTTTCTCTTTTTATTGGATCGATGGATATCGGAACAACTGAAAGCTTTTTACAAATCAACACCCAAAATTTAGAACACAACTCTCAAACAAAATATCAAACTCCCACCGTCATTCTCATCTCTCAGGTAAAATGAATACAATATTCTATTATTCACCAGCTGAGTGGATTCATTAGAAAATACATGGGCAAATAATGACAAATTAATAATTCATGAAATAAGACGTTGAGAGGAAAATGGACCTGTTGACATTACAAGCAGTGATTGGCATTTCACAGCTGTTGTGTAAAGTCTCCAGGCACTCACTCAAACGGTTGACATTAAACTCCATCATAACTCCATTAAAAGATTCAAGAGCACTCATAAAACAAGGGTTTTTTTTTTGCTTCATTAGTTATGTAAACATTCAGTTTAGTTGTGTAGGTTGTGATTTCATGCTAGAGGCAGCTTATATTCTCATACATAACTTTCTGTTGAGAACAATTTAATCCAAATGACATTTTTAATGCTCAAGAGATGCTGAAAGCCAACAGTATATCTACAGCTCTGAGGCATTCTAATAGACTCAAAGCTTTTTTAAGTGCTTTCTCTTTTTTGAATGTATCACAATATAGAGGGTGTATTGGTTTATATTCTGGGTTGGCAGACCCAATTGTTAGCCCCTTTGCTGTGTCCTTGAGTAAAACACTTAAAGTGCAAGTTTACGTTTATGTATTGTTTATCGCTTTTTTATTGTTACACTCTCTAGTATATGCAAATTAACAATGTTTACTCTCTCTCTCTCTCTCTCTCTCTCTCTCTCTCTCTCTCTCTCTCTCTCTCTCTCTCTCTCGTTCTGTGTGCTATGGACCGAGAAATTTGTGCTTATTTGTCAGCAAAAGTCTTTTGACAGCTCCAGGGCTTTCGTAAAAACGGCAGTTTCTTTCGGTTCCCCTCCTCCGTTTGGCCTAAAACACTGTGTTCATGGTCATCCAGTTTGAAATGTTTACTACAAACACAGGTTTTACACTTTTTCCTTTAGCACTTTGCCTTTCCCCACTGCCTACAATGCACTGCACTGAAAAAAAGCGACAGTAACTAAATCATGCTAAACATGTACTCTTTGAATTCTTGCATTTGAAACAAAGTCAAAGCCATTATGACTAAAAGTTTGATAAGAAGTATTTTCTACTAAAGCAAGGTGGTATTTGACTGTAGTAAGCTTCTCCATAGCAGAATGGTCAGCCTCATTCTTTAGCATCATATGTGACGCTATGACAAAACGGCGAAATACTACGCACATGGCACCCTTTATCGTTAATATAACACATGAACCAAAGGTGTCATAAATCCTTTAGCGTAATATGAGACTACCCTACCCTACCCCACACCTAAACCTACCCATCACAGCGCGTGTTATATTAACGTTAATGGGTGCCATGTGCGTATTATAGCGCCGTTTTGTCATATAGCGTCACATATGACGCTAAAGGATGAGAATGCGTTGGTCTGGTGGGAGTGGCTTTGGACGGCCACAATTCCAGTGTGTTATGGGTGATTTCCTACCTATTTTTCTGATTAAAAAACAAACAAAAAAAAAAAAAAATGTTTTGCTGTATGGGCAGCCAAGTATTATTGAAAGCCCATTTTGACAGTGGTGAAGTAACCCTTTAAGCAAGGGATGCTATCAGTGTAGTAAGGTACATTTTTGAATGAAAAAAAAAAAAAACATTAATTACAATTTGTTTCTTGGGCCTCAATGGATTTAATGTTCGGCAAATATTCTCCCAAACCCTTTGGGAATGTGATGTAATGGCTAAAGCTCAGAGCTTGTTTGAACCCCATTAGGAGCAAACCAAAAGGCATCACCATCGAGCCCTTGAGTGAGGCACTTAACTCCAGCTTGCTCCAGAGGGATTGCCCTTATAAATTGTGTACTGAAAGTCACTTTGGATAAAAGCATCTGTTAAATGAACACCTCACAACACCTTTCCCGCAAAAAATTTGTTCATTCACACGATATGAAACAGACAAGGATGAAACAGCACTGAGAATGCTGAGAAAAAAATATAAAAAAATGAATAAAATTATTAAGTTAATATATATATATATATATATATATATATATATATATAATAACTTAATAATTTTATTCATTTATATATATATATATATATATAATAAAACAAAATGTTAATAATTAACTATTCACACGATGTGAAACAGACAAGGATAAAACAACACTGAGAATGCTGAGAAAAAAATATAAAAAATGAATAAAATGAATAAATTATATATATATATATATATATATAATAAAACTAAATGTTAATAATTAACTCAAAATAATACAATATAATTAATTATAATTAATTAAATATAACTCAATACAATTAATTAACAAAGAAGTATATTACTATGAAGTGATGCCTGTATATTTTATTTGATATCAAACAACTAACTATCCTGCCTAAATAAATAAAATGTAGATAATGTGAAATTAAAACGCATTGATATGAAAATGTGACCTAAAAAATAAACCAAAAAAACATGTGGCACACATTTAATTATCAATTGCGAGAGTCACTTCTACTTATTCGTAATTCTAATATGTTATTGATGATATATAAAATCTAAATATTGCCACCTTTAAAAATATTGTAGAACCTGACTCTGTAATAAAGGCAGCAAATAAGGCCAAAACCTCAATAATACATGATCGATATCCCAATATTTCTCTAAAATTATCCAGCCAAACCTTCTATAATTTGAATTTAAGTTGTACATATGGGCTATTCTTTGAAGAAACATGTAACATTAGCAATGTTGCAATGGCTTCATTCTGGAACCATCTGTTTTTGTGTGTTTTTTTAAAGCAAAAAAAGAAAAAGAAAAAAAAAGTCTGATTTGGCCCAGCAGCGACAAAAGCACATCTGTTCTTATCTACCACCATTAATTTATTCTCTATCCACGTATGGTACAAGTTTTTTAAAGTTGGCCATTTTAGCCTAATTATGTTACAAAACCTCTAGAACAGAAATAAGGTTTTTGTAAAAAAAAAAAAAAGAAAAGAAACACTATACCAATAATGTTTTTACAAATTAAAAAGAAATTGGAATGAAGAGGCAAACTAGAAAACAGATGTTTTAATTATTTTTCATAGCATAAAAAAGCATAATTGATTATAATGAAAGCAATATAGGCTCGTCATGTTGCGGCTTTCATTTGCAGTCCAGACGTAGCGTACGTTACGTAACTACGTGGCAGCTATCATGTGTACTTTCGTCAGCTCCTCATAAAACTGTTCTGATTTGACCTGATAGGTGGTCAACACAGTAATGCCGCAGCGCTGTCCTGCACCAAACTGTCCTCGCGGGGAACTAATTAACACAGACAATTGAGACCGAGGCGGGATGACAGCGTGATTGATGAGGGCAGCGGGTCTCTCTGGCCATTATCTGCTCAGAAGAAATTAAAGCTGACTGATTAGTCATCTAGTGTCATACAGTCTGTGTGGTGATCTCAGACAGAGATATGTTTTGATGGTGTAAACAGAGGGCAAATTCATTAATGATGTGGATTTTATGTTAATCTTCATCTTATATGGATCATTTGAGGCCATTTTGCCTAGTTCGGGATTCTTTTCATCAGAGATAACTTGAAATATGCAGCTTTTGGCATAATTAACAAAGTTTGATGTCATGCTCATATGTTCATGATATTGGCTTTGTCCGTTTTTAGTCTGGCAAAGTATGATTACATAAAACCAAAGCTGTGCCATTGTGTTACTAATTTCGGTTCCCCAAAGGACCTTTCAGTGAACAGTAAAGAAAACACACTTTTCATTCTAGAAATTATGAATAATCTAAAGAACTGTTTTCCGCAATGAAGAACATTTTGTAGAATGGAAAGTTTCCATGGATGTTCTTCATTATTGTCCATAAAGAACCTCTATTAAGAGGCATTTTTCAAATAAAAACCAAAAACGTTTTAGTGTTTTTGTAGTTTAGAAATCACGTCCTGAGCCTTCCCGGTCAGAAGTGACCGGACACCTAAAAATTAAACTTCCTCCATCCCAGTAAAAAGCAATGCAATTTATTTTTATTCTATAATATTTATTCTTTTTAATTTAGTATTTTGAGACAATTTGATTGAATTTATTAATATTTATGCAATGTTTATGGTCTATTTTTGCCTTGAAAAAAAAAATATATAAATATATATATATATAAATAATTTAATAATGAATAATTTATATATATATATAGAAATATATATATTTTTTTTTTCATGGCAAAAATAGACCATAAACATTGCATAAATATTAATAAATTCAATCAAATTGTCTCAAAATACTAAATACTAATATACTAAATATATATATATATATATATATATATATATATATAATTTTTTTAAAATTATTAATGCAGTATTTTAGTTTAATTTAGAGTCTAGAACTTCAGTAAAAAAAATATATATATTTTTTGAAGTAAATTAGCTCCATCTGGTTACAGTATTTGGGAATAAAGCGTAGAAACAAGTACCTCGAACAAATACTGCCATTTTCAGTGCATGATACATAATAATGCTAACGTTAACTAACTGTTGAAAACTTCTCGTCTTCTGTTATTGTTTAGTAGAATATGTGCTACATTAATACTATTATATTAATAATATGCAGAAAAATAATATAAAAAGTAAATGGAAGTGTAACTACATGCTTAATGGCACATTTGAGACGTTTAGATTATATATTTACACATTCTAAAGACAGATTTAAATAACTATGTGAGTGTTAATTCAGTGTATAATAGCATTTACTAATCTTGTTCTTCAACCAAGGCTGGAACGTTAAGCTCTTTTCCATCCTCAGGCCAAGGGTTACTATTGCGAAAGTATGTCGTTGATCTAGGCTTCATTGTGTTGCACTGTGAAAGCATTGCTTCACCACCAAGAGATGTTTAAAATGTGAAAGCAACCCATACATCAAGCCTCATTCTTTTCCACCATGTTTCCATTCATCACAACAGGACTGTAATTTGCCCTTCAGAAAGTGGTAAGCTTTCTTTAGTACGTAGTATGATCCCAAACTGAGTGTCATTAACCCTTCCAACCCCTTCTGCTGGGATTGATTGTTTACAAAGTCGAGATATAACCTATGACACCTTTCACCTTGTAATCAAACTCGGTTTTCTAAAGACATTTGCCACATTAACCAGTTTCTTTTTTTTTTCTTCAGCATTTGTGTGTACTTTTAAAAAAAATGACCTTGTGACTGTTTGGAAATAAATAAAAGTTATCATTGCAGTAAAACACGAGAGAAAGGCTAGAAAAGTAGGAGCTGGCTCATATAATTAGCCGCTGACTACTCAACACTGCTGTCTGGGAAAACACTTTCCGCTTAGACCTTAAGTCTGTACAGTGACCTTTTTTTTCTGCCTGGAGGTTTTCATTGTTGTCGGTGATTAAAGCGCAGGATTTGATGGACATGGGTAAGACTGAGGGTTATCGGAATTAGTGACTGAATGCCTGTGGGAGGTCTGTGACCTCTAACACAATCTTGATTAGTCTCAGGAACGCTTGCTTTTCTGCACAAAATGCCTTAGTTTAGAAAGGAGGGGTCTTTGCATTGGTTAGAACTTGGACCTCAGACCTCCACAGGGCTTATCGCGTTGTTGTTGTGTATTTGACTTGTCTATGGGTTGTTTCCAAATCAGCACATTGATAACATCTGAGGTAGTCTCTATATAAAATACTATGAAATGCATGTGTCCAACACAAGTAGGCTGAAAGATTCTAAATTAATATAGTTTGGACTTGGACCAGTAAGTGACTACCTATAGCAACCATATGGCAGCAGCACAATGACATTTATATAACATTCACGAGTTCACTTGACCATATATTGGGAAAGAGAAGAATATGGAAGAGGTCATGGCTAGGAAAAAAAAAGGACTTGACATGCCAATTTTGCAAATGGAGCTTGAGGTGATAGTTTTAAGTTGTAGCGCAATGATGCATTTATCAATATGCCATTTCATGTTGCATTTGGATTGGCTAGACAGTAGATGCTAGTTGAAGCAGCAAACACACTGTGAGATGATCATGATCATACTCGTCACAGGATATCTTTTCTTTCATCGATGCATGTGTATTCTTAAATCAACTCTTAAATGTAATCTCTAAAAGATGTACTTGACTCCCCCTGAGACATTAATCGTGTTTGCTTTGTTCTCACCCCATTTCACCCACTTCCCAATTTTATTTTAACACAATGTTTCTTTAAATTTGGATTCCGCATTTGGTGAATTAAATGGGTTGAAGTGCAGATAGAAAATGTATGTTGAGAGAACTCATGGTATGATGGTGTTGCATATTGAACTTGTGTTTTGTTTTGAAAGACTTGAGTGAACATAATTGTCACCAGTGGCTGAAAATAAAGATGAATAAATGGATCTAAATATACGTATTAGCTTATTTACGTAGAACTCAGAAAGCAATGAGCATGAACAGAACAATCAACTTGACAAATGAACTGAAAGAAACGCAGAGCTTAAATACACTGACCAAACTGATTAACCAAATGAACATCATGTGCAAACGACAATCAAACAACGAATAAGGTAACTAAGGCTATGTTTACACGGAATCGATTTTGAAGAGATAACGCAAAAGTTGGCGTTGCTTTATCACTTTTTATTCTGTGTTTAGACGAGCGTTTTGGGTGGGAAATCCGTGTGCATACGGTGACGCAAAAGTGTGTGAAATTCAATGTAGTATGCACTCCAGGTGGCGACGTGAAGCACTGCCACACAACAACACCAAGTCCGCCCGCCTGCGTACAACCTTCACTGTCTAGCAGACTTTTGCGTTTTTACCGTTTACACAGGAATGCGGCAGTGGAGCGTTTTTAAGATTTCCACTCTGGAGGGTGGTTTCACTTTTTTATATTTTTAAAGCCCCAAAAACTGTGTAAACGAAAGGCACATCCGATAAAATATTTTTACGTTTTCACCCGCGAGTGTTCTCGTGTAAACAGGGCCTTTAAGGAGCTATTTACATGACACCGTTTTCAACTAAAAAGTAAAAACGTAAAACTATACGTTTTGGCTGTTCATTTACAGAACACAAGCATTTTGGGTGCCAGAAAAAGCAAGCTTTTGAAAACTGGTTTCAAAGTGCAAGATTTTGAATACGGTCTCCAGGTAAACAGCAAAAACGCGAATCTCTGAAGACGATGACATCATGCACATACGTTTTACACGTTCAGTCTATAATGTTTCATCTAATGGCCTGGCAGCAGAATACAGTGTTTTTAGTCCTTTTCACGGATCCATTTGAGGAAAACTCAAAGGAAAAACTTCTCAGTTTTAAGCATATCAAGTTTAGGGTACTGGAAACTGACGTAAACTAGTGCAAAACCACCCAAACATACAAAGAACATAGATCACCTGTGAACGTGATTAGTTAGACTAAATTAACGTTAGAGCTCGACCGATAAAGGATTTTGAAGGCTGATACAAATATTTTTGGGTTTTCAAATCCGATATATCGGCCGATTTTTTTTTTTTTTTTTTTTTTTTTTATTATTATTAAATATTGTTGGATTTCACACACGTGTAAAAGGAAAGAAAACTTTTCTGCACAAGATACGTTTGATACGTTTTCTCTATGTCTAAATGTTCACTCCTCGCAAGTCTAACTTACATTTTACAATGCAGGGACTGTAACTAGAGATATGCTAGTTATAAATACAGTAATCATTACTTTATTTACGCAGAAAAAGTTCATTGTGGTTTCCAAGCTCATTAATGTTAACGTTAGCGGTCTTCCACTGATGATAGTGGCATTAGCTAGCTTTGTGGTTAGCTAGTCTATGATGAGCCATAATTTAGCGATAGATAACATCATATTTCAAATTGTAAAACATACATTTTCAATATAACAGGCCAAGGAGAGATGATTGAAGCGTGTTTCGTCCATTTTTATTTTATTTTTTAAATATTCATTTATCGGCCATTATGACTGCCGATACCGATATTTTTGAAAATGCCTAATATCGGCCGATAATATCGGCTGGCCGATATATCGGTCTGGCTCTAATTAACATATATGCAAAATTCTTCAATACCGTCTAAAAATCATTCAGTATGCACCACAAAGGCTAAATTAATTACTGAGGTAACTTAACCTCTGTCACTACATAATTCAGCTACTTCCATTGTAGTTTTAATGGCTTTACCTAAAATGTAGAAAATAGTAATGAAACAAATGTGTAGACAAGTCCAAACTTATGATTGACATTGTGCTTGACCTTGCAGTTCAACCCGGTCTCATCCCAATTCGTCATATAACTGACGTTTTGGGACGTCTTTTGACCATTCGTCAATATACGACTTTTTAGGGCCCCCTTAAACATCGGTAGATGACGTTATGGGATCCTAACTCTACCCCATACCTAAACCTAACCCTAAACCCAACTCGTCACCTAACTGACGTTAAAGATAAAGCGTCAGTTGTATAACGACCCGGGATCGTCATCTACCGACGTTTAAGGGGGCCCTAAAAAGTCGTATATTGACGTATGGTCAAAAGACGTCCCAAAACGTCAGTTATATGACGAATTGGGATGAGACTGTGTTATGCAGTTTGTGTGGACCTCAAATGTCCTCGGTTTTCACAGTATAAGAGAAATAATATACTGTTTAAAGGGTTTACTCAGATGTACTTGATTTATTTTCTTCAGACAAATTGCTGCAATTAATGTTTAACAAAGAAATGAATCAATTGACATTATTACTTGGTTCTGTCAGCTGTTTTAAAACCATTTCCAGCCTACTTGAGGTTGTGTCAAAAGCCAAACACATTTTTTAGATTCAAATGCAAATATTTATTTCTTTAAATCATTTTAACATCGTTGTAATTTCCCAATGTCAAACATCCAGGACTTGTAAGCTTTGTAGTCCAAAAACTCATTTGTCCTGGATATCAGGAAGCACAACCAATATGGCATTTGACACATGGAACAGCAGTTTATAGTGCTGAGCTTGTACTTTCTAAAACACGCTGGACATCGAGCAAGGCTACGACAACTGACACATTAGGTTGTTATGCAGAAAGATTGTCAGATCTCATTTCATTTGTGACTTTGCCTTGTTGTTTTGGGAGGCGGGGAATTCGACCTTCATTCCAAAAGCTTGACACCCAGCTCTACAGAGAATACCATTACACTATCAATGCAAGATATACACACCTCTTACCGCCAGACTGAGCACATAGAGTGTATTGCACACAAATGGACACAGGGAAATAAAACTTTTGCTACACTGCTATAGCAAATTTCAATAGGCGTCATGGTGCAAGAATCGTTCGTTTTATCTCATATAAGTGTCATAGTGGACGTCAACCGATGCCACATCTGTGATTATGTGCAAAATTCATTTATAAATACTGTATTTTCATTAAAAAAACATCAAAATAGACAAATTTACAATACTAAATGAAACTCTCCCTGCTATTTTATTTTTGGACTAAATGCAGAGAGAAAGACTTGCCTTCCCACCATTGCAGTAGAAAAGGTCTAAATGATGTCACTTCCATTCTGAACATATTCAATGAATTATGTGCTCGGTTTGCGTTACAGAGTAAAAATATATTCATCTGTTAAATTAATTTGCACACAACCCATCCATCGAGTCAATAGACAAGCCGTATTTGTTTTCCCTTTGTAGACAACATTCATTAGTCTGATAAAGACAAACATAATACACCGAAATGAACTATGTGTCGTTGTTAAAAGCTTTTTTGTCACTGCAAACACAGGCTCATGATTGTGCCAAATGGCTAATGGGGTGAAGCAGCATTTTTATAATGAAAACCCAAAGCAATAAGGAAGAGAAATGACTCTGTTCACAAGGACTGTGTCTGCATCTTCCATTTAAAGCCACATTTGCCATACACCCCATACACAATGTATTGCTCATTAAAACCTTTGCAACTGGAGAAATCCTACTTGTTGATATTGAAATGACTCTGTCCCTTTATGCACATTTTTTTTAATGCAGGAAAGTTATAAATGAACTTTAAACCGTTCTTGTCTGTCAGTCATATAATGCAGGTCTATGGTCACCACCTCAAAGAGCATGCACACAAATTAAACATGATTTAATGGCTCATAAATGTAAGTACACATTGATGGCCTAAGACACAAAACGAGCGGTTTGTGTGAGAAAACGAACAGTATTTATCGTTTTTACCTCTTGTAACCACAGCCACAAAGCGCCCGCACCCTCAGATCAAGTAAAAACTAAATAAATACTGTTCGTTTTTTCACACAAACCGCTCGTTTCGTGTCTTAGGCCATCAATGTGTACTTACATTTACGAGTCATTAAATCATGTTTAATTTGGACTTCTCTGTGCATGCTCTTTGAGGTGGTGACCATAGACCTGCATTATATGACTGACAGACAAGAACGGTTTGACCTAAAAATATCAAAATTGAAAATACGGTGGAAACAAAGACACCTACATCTTGGATGCCCTTGAGATAAGCTAAAACATATCAGAAAATAATTTCAAAGTGAACTATCCCTTTAAATAGCATAATAGATGCACTTTAAATGTGTTTTCTGTTGATCATTGGCTTGGACATTTTCACTCCAAAATTAAACCTTTGTTATAATTTACTCTCGGTTTCGTAATTTCAGCCCTATTGCGTTTTCTTTTCTGTGAAACGCAATACAAGATCTTACGCAGAATGTCCAACCCGATCTCACGGGAATTCGTACGAATTTTACGAGGTGGCTAGTTCGTAACAATTCATACGACCTCACTCGTACGAATTAGTATGATTTTTGCTAAATCGTACCTATTTTACGAATTGGCCAATTCGTATGAATTCATACGAGTTACCTACCCCTGACCCCGCCCCTAAACCCAACCATCACGTGGGTTTAGACAAATCGTACGAATTCGAGTGAGGTCGTATGAATTAGGACGAATTAGTCACTTTTTAATCACTCGTACGAGTTGGTCATGAGATGTCAATTCTTGTGATTTCCATTCAAGTGAATGACAATTTCCACAGACAAGCCAAAATGATAAAACAAAGCAAGGAATTGTTCATTTTTAGCTCTATTAATTTCTATAGAAACCTTTCCTTGCCCACTTTCTCTGATTTTTAGACAATAGTTCCATCTCCTATTATTTTGAGATACTAAAATAGAACTAAATTTGTAATCACGTACAGTATTTAAGAGAGATCCATATCAGGAACAACTAGGCCCGACTACAGCTGTCTGCCAGCTCTACGTCGCAGTCCACAGAGCAGTTGGTTCCACACCAGCACACTCTTACCTGTGCGAGCTGATGAAGATGTACCAGATGAGAGCAGTTTGCCTCCCACAGTGTTGAACTGCCAAGCTGTGCTTAATATAATTAATGTGAAAATAAGTCTGTGGTGTGTGGGATCAATGGCTCCTTGAGCCCGGCTCATTTATTAGCCTCTTTTCCACACTGCTGATAACAGTCGACTGATCTACTCGACCAACAGTCCAGAGTGAGGCTGTTTACACACACTGGGCATCAGGATGCCATAACTGATAAAGCAGTTTGGATGTGTGCTGATATCTTCAACAACAGAAGGATAAACACAATGTTGTGCTGCAGAATAACATTTAAAGGAGTAGTTCACTTTTGAAAAAAGATTTGCTGATCATTTACTCACCCCCATGTCATCCAAGATGTCCATGTCTTTTTTTCTTCAGTCGAAAAAGAAATTAAGGTTTTTGATGAAAACATTCCAGGATTTTTCTCCATATAATGGACTTCAATGGGAACCAAACGGTTTGAGGTCCAAATGAGAGTTTCTGTGCAGCTTCAAAAAGCTTTAAACGACACCAGAGGATGAATGAGGGTTATGACTCGAAAAAAAGATTTCATTTTGATCCTGAGAGTCACGAACGCTCATCACAGAACTGGGCAATGCGAGCATTTGTGCTCATAAAACTTAAATTTTTTATTTTTTTTGAAATGAGTGATCGTTTCGCTAGTTAAGACCCTTATTCATCGTCTGGTGTCGTTTAAAGCCCTTTGAAGCTGCACTGAAACTCTCAATTGGACCTTGGACCGTTTGGTTCCCATTGAAGTCCATTATATGGAGAAAATCCTGGAATGTTTTCAGCAAAAACTTTAATTTCTTTAATTTCCAGGATTTGCAATTACATTCTTTGTTGACTGCTTACTGTGTGTTTGTTTCCTTTAGAGGAACGCACAAGTTTCACATTTCTGGTGTAAATGGCAAATGTACGATTGTGACTGATTAAAAGAAAGGCGATGTAAAATCAACTGTGCAGCAAATTAACAAATCCAGATCATTGTGCCCTGCTCCTCCTAAATGAACCAATAAGTGGATCGGATCAGTGAGAAGGAACCACTTGCCTCTGGCTACACTTGACTAAACCAGGGGAAACATTAGGATTTACGAGAGAGTAATAAATGTCTGTTTTGTAATGGATTGCGCTGCATGTGATGACATTTCAGGCATATGTAAACATTATAGATACAACTTCTGTAGCCAAATATTGTCATGTAATAGTGCAAAAGACTCGAGTATAAAGTTAAAAGTTGTTTTTATGAACCATCTTACAAGCAAACAGTTACATAATCCCATAAAAGAGTAATTTATACTTGTCTCATAGGGTGCTGTCATTGCAGGATATCACTTCAGGCATTCATGGATGTTTGGAAAACAAACATTAATCTAAAGTTGAACATTAAGTTTCACGCTAGCTTAATGCCCAAATTAGGATGTTGATTTGGGGAATTGAGGAACCTACAAAGTGTAAATTTGACTGCGGCATTTTAAAATTCCTCAGATAAACAACCATTCATTTTTAAACACTTCGTTTTAATCAAAAAGTAATGCCGTTCCCTTAACATACCCGAGGCTTGATCTTTCTTTAATAATCATATCAGATCATGATATCATTAAGTTTTGAGCAGTTTTTTGCTTACAAACTATGTGCTTTATAACGTAAGTTCTTCTCAAGGTGTCTCTTGAGAGCATTATAATGTGCTTATCTCAACGTAACAGCAACTTCAATGTGACAATGTCTAGCTAGTGATTACTTCATACCCTTAAAGGGATACTCCACTTTTATGGGAAATAGGCTCATTTTACAACTCCCTCAGGGTTAAACGTTTGAGTTTTACAGTTTTCTAATCCATTCAGCTGATTTTCTGATATTTAGAAGAATATCAGTAACCAGACAGTTTCTGGTCTCATTGACTTCCATAGTAGGAAAAAATATACTATGGAAATCAATGAGACCAGATACTGGTTACTGATATTCTTCTAAATATTAGAAAATTGGCTGAATGGATTCGAAAACAGTAAAACTCAACTGTTTAACTCTGGGGGAGTTGTAAAATGAGCCTATTTCCAAAAAAGTGGAGTATCCCTTTAAATTCATAAATTAAGTTCTTAACTCTTTCCCCGCCAAACACGGAATTTTCCGGGTTTCAAGAAAAAACGCATCCCCGCCAAACACGGAATTTTCCGGGTATCCGTGTTTTAGGTGGTATTCGGTAAAGTAGTCCCGCGCACATGCTCTGAAAGAGTACGCAACTCTTTGATCAAAGAAACAGATTGCAATCGTCTCAAACGTAAAGTGGAGTTGTGAGAATGTAGCTCAAAAGATCAGACAGACAAATGCAGAGGTATATTGCTGATCAAGTACTGGAGGTGTTGATGGTCTCGGAGTCCGATCACTCTTTATTTGATAATTCTGAATCTGATCGGGACGAAGTAGTGAGTGAGAGAGATGCACATGTTGTGCATGCAGAGTTTGTGTACGTAAGGGGTTGCGGAAGGAGACCTCGTTCTACTGCAAAAGTTGTGGTGCTTTTGGCTTGCTTTTAGCTTGCTTAGTTGGGGTTATTTAATATTTAACAATATTATCGATCTGTGTTGTACTACTTTCATGTTATCACTGTGAAGCTGCTTTGATACAATCTGTATTGTGAAAAGCACTATATAAATAAATGTGACTCACTTGACTTGACTTGACTTGTGGTGTCCCCTTACATCCTGGGAAATGTTACTCCGTGTACCACTCATACCCCTTTTCCACCGAAAAAAGAACTGGTTCGGAACTGGTGCTGGTTCAAAGTTGGTTCGGAGTTGGTTCAACTTGCGAACCGGTTCAGAACCTGTTTGTTTTTCCACTGACTAGAGTGCCCAGGGAACGACGTCGTTACATCACTGTGCACGTCGCTAGAAACGCTTGCAAGTACATTGCTTTAGGATTATCTCTAACTCGTGTACCAAGAAAACTTTAAAAACAATTGAATTATGTAAGTCTTTTAATCTTTTCGTTTGATATGTAATCTTTCTGATAAGTTATGTACCCCTGTCTTGTGTCTTTTTTCTTTCCATTTATTTGTTCTATATCGTGACTGTTTTCTTCTTTGCTTATGTTTTAAATAAATTAATGAATAAATAAATAAATAAAAACGCTTGCGTGTTTCTGCAGTTTCTCATGGCTTTGCGATAGTCAGAAAATATGTTTAGAACTCATCTAAACCCGACCCAGCCCCCGACGTAAGCATGACGTGCTAAAAGAACGGTTCTAGTCCAGCAAAGAGTTGGTGCCGCTTTGGAACCAGTTTTCCCGGCCGCGAACCAGTTCTTTGGCTGTCGAAACACAAAGAACTGGTTCGCGTGCAGGCACCGGCTCCGAACCGGCTCTCAAAATGCTTTGGTGGAAAAGGGGCTTCAAAAGCAAATTACAGTGCCTAAATTTGATATATTTTACATTTATTATTTTTTTTTATTTATTTTGGAAAGTTTTATATATGAAGAAAACAACATCTGAATGTATTCTGCTTGAAAATGCAATTGTTTGATAAAAATGCCTTTTTCTCTGTTTTTTGTACAAAATGTTGTGTTTTTGACAAAACCTACATCCGTTCAAGTGGCAATAAAAAAAGAACAAATGAAGATAAAATAAATTAGTTTTTTTTTTGCTCAGATCTTTATTTTGATATATAGCTTCTTCATATATTCATGGAAGAAAATATTCAACGGGCCATTAAAGTTTAGCAAAAATCGTCAAAAACCCTGGCGGTGGCTGGCAACTTTTTTTTAAAAACGCTGGCGGGGAAAGAGTTAAGATTATGTTGGTGCTTCAAATCTCAATGATAATTAATTTGTTACTAGCAAACACTGCTGGGTTGTTTTAACCCAAATTTGGGTCAAACATGGACAAACCCAGCCATTGGGTTAAATTTTTTAATTAAATTTTTTAACCCAACATTTGGGTTTGTCCATATTTGACCCAAAGTTGGGTTAAAACAACCCGGCATTTTTAGAGTGAACTCTTTGCTTCTTCCGATTGCAGCTTGTATACATAATGTTACCTTTTGAACTGCCCAAAGGGGTGTTTATATGTGTATATATATATATATATATATATATATATATATATATATATATATATGATCAGCTTTTAAGTCTTCTGATGACACCAGAATCAAAGCTCTCATGGCGCTCCAGAACACAAGAGAACCTATCGCTTCATCTTCTGGGTGACTGACATTGCCCCTGGTTATTGTCATGTGACCACTGATCCTCGACATATGTTCTGTGATTGCCATCAGAGCCACATCTGCAATACACTGAATTATTCTTTCTCAAAATCCTGACACAATGTTATGTGTGATGTCAAGTCAAAGGTGATGCTGTTGAAGCCAAGCTTAAAAGGGATAGTTCACTTTGAAAAAAACGTTTTGATATGTTTTAGTTTACCTCAAGGGCATCCAAGATGTAGATGTCTTTGTTTCCGCAGTAGTTTTAATGTTGATATTTTTAGGTCAAACCGTTTTTGTCTGTCAGTCATATAATGCAGGTCTATGGTCACCACCTCACAGAGAAGTCCAAAGGAAATATGATTTAATGACTCGAAAATGTAATGGCCTAAGACATGAAACGAGCGGTTTGTGTGAGAAAACGAACAGTATTTATAGCGTTTTTACCTCTTGTAACCACAGCCACATCCAAGTGATCTGAGGTCGCGGCCGCTTTGGTCTCTGATTTCAAACACATTGACAGAGATAAGGCACAAAACAAGACACAGTTGAAACTAATCAAACACTATGGTAACTAAGGAAAACGTGAGGACAAATACAACCAAATTCAGTCTCTGGAACAAGGAATCGATTCATTTACTCAAAGGATACATTAAAAAACACTGATTCATTCGTGAACAAAACCTGTGAATGTCTTTATAAGTGAGTAATTGATTCATTTACTCCACCAATTAATTAAACACTGATTCATTATTGAAGTAAACAAGTGAATGTCTTTATGAGTGAGTCACTACTTAACCAAGTCATTCAAGCTCTTATTTATTAGGCACTGCCATCTGTTTTGACCTTGTCAACTATTTCCATTGGTGGGGGGAAACGATAGACGAAGTACCTAACAATATTGTGTCTAAAATGTAAGTTAATCAATGCAAACTCAGTCTTGCATTTGGTGAAAATTTGACTCTCCTGCTCATGTAGTAATGCATAAATATATAGTGATATGCAACATTGTTAGATGCTGTTTGGAGCTTAACAAACTCAAAAGTGAGAGATGAATGTCCTACTTCTGTTTGAATCTCTGCTGACCCAATGAAACAAATGTGTCTTTTAAAGGGATACTCCACTTTTTTTGGAAATAGGCTCATTTTACCACTCCCCCAGAGTTAAACAGTTCGGTTTTACCGTTTTCGAATCCATTCAGTCGATTTTCTGATATTTAGAAGAATATCAGTAACCAGACAGTTTCTGGTCTCATTGACTTCCATAGTAGGAAAAAATATATACTATGGAAGTCAATGAGACCAGAAACTGTCTGGTTACTGATATTCTTCTAAATATCAGAAAATCGGCTGAATGTATTCAAAAACGGTAAAAAAAGTGATCTCTCTGGGCCTCTACTTTCAATCTTCATCTCTCTTAACTCACATTTATCCAAAATTGATGCATTTATTATTCAGCTAAAAGAAGTAATTTCATTTAAATTAAACATGGTAGCAAAATCCTCATTTGAAACCAGTTCAAATTAATCTTCTCCATGGGAAGGGTCACCTTAACCTTTGATTTGTTGTATAATGAATGGAAAGGTTTAATTTGTTCGGTAATGTATTCCTGTGTGCTGCCAATGCACTAATTGAGTTAAAGTGTTTGTTAATATGTCCACAAATTATTAAGAGATTTTAATGATAACAAACTGATTTGTGAGATAGGCCTTGTCTTACTGAGACACAGAGTTTTGAAAAAGCAGAAGTTTTGTTTTTCTTTCTTTCTTAGCATTTTATATTTAAATGGATCTTGTATCAGTAAATGACAGCCCAACTGAGATTTAGATTTCACATTTCGATTTCAAAAAGTAAATGATTTTTATTGTTAACTGTAGGTGAAATAGTTCCTGTATCTCAAAGAGTGAAGCATTGTAAGAGTACGTTTATATGACAATGATGTACAAAAACTGAAGATAAAAAAGTTTTTATCCTTTGCTTTTTTCGTGTACGGACGACAACGTTGTCAAAATTATCCCCGTTCACACGGATCCGCGAAAAGCAACTAAAAAAACTGTAACCTTGCACTAGCATGTCAGGCCAGTAGTTGGCGATGTCACTTTGTAAAGAAATACAATGCACCTATACAGTATATAGACTACTTTTTTTCAGTATATAGGCTACCGAATCCGTAATATGCATTCTCATGATGTCACCGTTTTCACACATTTGCATTTTTGCGGTAAGGTTATAAGGGTATAAGAGACGATAAGGCTACTGTTTTCAAAAAGAGAGACGATAAGACTACTAAAGAGATGATAAGGCTACTGTTTTCAAGACGCCGGTCGTGTAAATGAACAGCCAAAACGCATAACAAGTTTTCTGTTTTTAGATGAAACTTTGTCTAAGTCACTTTGTATAAAAGTATGACAAATACATTTGTATGTATGCGCAAAAGTTTATTGGACTATGTTTTCAAGAAAATACTTTTTCAGTCAAACATCAAAAAATCTCTCTGCCATAAGTTATTTTCTGAAAAGCTGTTATGACTGACTCTTCAAACTAGCAACACATTCTGATGTGCAAAACTTTCTTTTTCCCCAGTCCAGTGCTATTATATTTAGAGTATTATGATTTTTAGCATAATTTCACAGGATGCTGTGATAGTGTATTGTTCCAAAGGTAGTTGTTCCAAAGTTATTTGAGTTCTAGTGTGTAATTTTGTCTATTCTCAACATAATTAGGCAGTGAGAAAATTGATGTCCAGCCAGCATGTTAATGTTAATTATATACATTGGTGAGCAAAGACAAAAATGAAAATCCACAGAAAATAAAGAGAGTAATCTTTCATTTGGTGCTCATAGATTTATATTCAGCACTAAACAGACAATAGAAAGTAAATTAAAGTAAAAAAAAAGAGTTGAATTGTCCAAACCAATCAAATGTCTGTTATGGTTTTGGATCAGGTGACCATCTTGACCCATCTGACACAGTCACTTCAGAATGAAAAGTAACAACCTGCTCAAGTTACAAGCACACACACACACACACACACACACACACACACACACACACACACACACACACACACACACACACACACATAAAGTATATATATATATATATATATATATATATATTAGGGCTGTCAAATGATTAATCGCGATTAATCGCATTCAAAATAAAAGTTTGTGTTTACGTAATATATGTGGGCGTAGTGTGTATAATTATTTTGTATATATAGACACACATGCATGTATATATTTAAGAAAATTGTGTTCTTAATATATCAAATATTTATACATAATATTAATTATGTATAAATATATATAAAGTGTATATATTTTCAGATTTTTCTTAAATATATACATGCATGTGTGTCTATTTATATATACAAAATAATTATACACACTACGCCCACATATATTACGTAAACACAAACTTTTATTTTGAATGCGATTAATCGCGATTAATCATTTGACAGCCCTAATTTATATATATATATATATATATAAAATGTGATTACTTTCTTTCATCATAAACCATCCACATGTAAATATAAACAATAAGGCTTACATTATATTTATGTATGTATGTGACGTGTGTGTGTGTGTATATATATATATATATATATATATATGGTATAATATATCTTGTTTAAAACTTATACACACACACTTATATTTATAATTATATATAAGTGTGTGTATAAGTTCCATTAGCATATTTTCACTAGGCATTGTTTTGTTGAAGCCATTTTGCACTGCAGGTAGAAAAATATGCAGAGATTAATAAGCCATGAAAACAAAGGCGGATAACAGGAGATTGTACTAAGCGGCCATTATGTGCCATCTTTCATACAAATGTGTTTAAATAAGTGAAACTGGCATGCAGTCATCTCTCTTTTATCTGCTTTTAAAGCTGCTGGTGCACAATGCAATCCAGCCCTCAATGCAAAATGCAAGGTTCAGAAAAAAAAAATAGGGAACTTATTATTAAAAAAAAATCAAATAAATCAGAATAGAGTAAGAATCAAAATTTGCTCTTCTTCCCCATCTTTTCTCCAGCCTGGAATGGAGTGCAGCCAACACAATTACAATAGAATAAGGCAAGACCTGATGTGGGCGCTACTGAGAGTGTACTTAAAATAGATTACTTTGGGAGCCTGGGCAGCCGATCAATAGGGATGTTGATTACAATAAGCCCCCAGACACTCAGACCACACATTATTTATCCTCTGTGTCTGCTTAAAAAGAATTAGAAATCTATGGTGCATACAGCCCATTAATGCATCTTATCCTTTTGTGAAAAAAAGAGCGAGGGGCATAAAAAGGGAAATTCTTCTTGAGCTTTTGAGCAAATTAAATTTCTTTTGATGGGTATTAAAAGACTACATGCAATGCAATAATGATGGCCTCCTGTCAAGTTCATTTAAGAGCATGAACGAGATTTACCATGTGGGAGTTCAGGAATAGTCTATTGTCAATATGTCTTGGCAATAAGATCAATATTAGGAAGTACTATGGCCAAGGACAGAACCTTGAACCAAAATGAAATGAAACTAGGGATGCATGATATGAAAATTCTGAAAGATATGGGTTAGGGCTTAATAATAGTCAAATAATACTCGATGATTATTTTATTTTATGGCTGATGACTAATAAATCGTCAGTTTTAAAATTCTAATAAGACCATTTTGGTTAAAACTGGTGGATAACCTTTGTTTAGCGGGTGAGGACCTGGTCAGACCACAATTCAAACCACAGCTTGGAAAAGGTGGCTTGGAATCCAAAAGAAGTGTATTTTCATCAACCGCTACTAGTATTAATTTTCTTCCGAGTGAGCAGTCGCGAGAGAATGTCAAGCAGGAATTTATAAAGTAGAGTTAATATCACGTTTTATTATATGACCTGACATTTATCTAAAGCTTTCAAAGTTAAGGCTGACCAACTTTTGACCTAAATGTCAAAAATATCTCAGACCTAGGGAATAAGATAGACTTTCCCATTATTCCTCTGTTTCCTTATAATCTCTTTTCTACGCATCATCTTAAATGTCAGTACTCTGGCAGCAAAACATTTCCTTTTGCATGAACAAATAAATGAGTATCAATAATTCTAGATCTGGTTTGGATCGAGTGAAAAAATAGGAGAGAGAGAGAGGGAAAAATAGTGAATAAATTGATTGAGCACTAAGGTATCAATGTATTTAAAAAATGTTACCCATGTGATATCTTTGAAAACTTAATATTGCAAAATATTAAAAGAAATCTTCCATTTCTGTTGAGACCCCTGGAAATGATCAAACTCAGCATCTATACAGCATAGTTCATTAAATTGTATTTTCACAGAATAAATGGGTAGCATGGGTAGTCTTTTATTCCCTTCTGAGACGTACTGTAAGTCAGAGTAAAAGCTTCTCGAACCAGAAAAAAAGTAGGAGAGGACTTGATTTTGTTCATCTGGAATTGATTTGATTGTTGTGGTTTGCTATTGGTTGATCTCATGTGATTGACAGAAGGAGGGGAAATTATTTTGATTAAAGATTTTGAGGGCACACAAACAAAAAAAATAATGATAAATATTTTATAATAAATACTGCAATATTGCATTAAAAAAATGTCAGGAATTGACATTTCATGTCATGGTTACTTTTTTGACTTTTTTGTTTATTTATTTATGTTTTTCTGGTAAATTTACAATGAAATAACCAAAAAAAAGGAGTAGGCTGAAGCCAAGGCTTATATTTGCCTACCCTATTTAACCATATACCTGAAGAATCAATATTATAAATTATACAAAAACAATATACGTATTTATACAATACTGCACATACATATTTTTTTTTACATAATATTAAAAAAAAATTACATACTAACTAAATAATCATAAAAAAAAGAAAATCTTTTTTTTAATCGATCTTTTGAAACTACTCAGAAGTACAAATCAGCATTATAAATTATAAAAAAACAGTATATCTGTTTATACAATACTGGACATGCATTTTTTTTTTTACATAATATTAACAAAATTCACATACTAACTGATACTTTAAATGTGTGCTCAACGCATTCTCATCCCAAGGCGTCATCTAACTGACAATTTTGACCATGCTTCAATATCCGATGCTTTAGGTTACCCTTTAGCGTCAGTTATGAAGCTATCCTAGGGCGTCAGTTAGATCACGTGGGTAGGTTTAGGTCTGGGCTAGAGTTAGGGTTAGACCACTAGGAAAGCGTCATAAATGGTGCCTAAAGCGTCAGATGATGAGAATGGGCTGGTGTGCTATAACCTTAACCAGCTTGAGACTATAACCAACTGTTAGACTTGATTGGATCATGGAGCATGGTTAACTTGAAATACTCACAATAAAGTGGCACAAATCAGTTTGTGGTCTGTCTCCTAATTCTCTCTAATAGCTCCTCTAGCTACTGAATCTCAGCCAATAACAGCAGGTGATTGAAACCCCAAGCCGTCCAATTATTTTGTAACCCAAGTTTCTATAAAAGTCTCCAAAGTGCAATGAGCCTTAACTGCTTAAATAGATCTAAGTAATACAATGTAGAAACATGTCTTCGGGAACTAAACTTTCAGAATAAACATGCAACTCACTTCTAGCTTCCAAATTGTTTTAGGTAAATGTTCAGTCTAGTTTAGGTGGTTGTCTATGATGTGTTACAATCCATCTTGTCTATTATACTGTTCTGTGGTCAAATAGTAGAGTAAGAAACAGCATTGGCATGGTGGTCATGGGTTAAATTCCAGAACACACAATGTGCAAAGCATCTGCAAGGTCACCGAAAGCTACATTTACATCAATGACAATAAACTTGAGCTGTTGTGAATCTCATCATGAGAGCTCTGCAAATGAACAGATGGGTCAAGAATCGTGTTGCGTCGTTGAAAAAATGCGTCTCGGTCAAAGAGTAAATGAGAGCTGATAGAGATGAGCCACATTCATTCTAATTACATGTGGACAGTGAGCTGTTTGTGATTCAGGTCTTTGAAATATTAACACCCTCTAAATAGTGAAATATCGTTCGAGATGAAATGCACTTTGATTGCCTGTGTAATTATGACTCGTTTGGATGATGCATTGTAGTGTGAACAAAGGGTGAAAATTAGTTGTGTGGAAATGAGACACAAAGCAAAGGGAGGCCAAGCTAACAAAATGGCTGTCAGGGACATCGGGACATTTCCACAACTGCTGTCATAAGGTCAGTGATGCATGTTAAACTGTCTCAAGAGCTGGAGGCACAACTCGTTTTATTGGCCTGCTCCCTGTGACTGTACATGAGTTAACCCAAAAGTAATTCACGATGTTATTTTCATTCACATTCGCTTTTGTTCAATGTGACATATACAGTAGATGAGGGAAACACACCTGTCTTTAAACTTCAAAATCTCTCTTGCAAATGTTCAGAATATTTAACACTTAAAGGTATTGTAGGTAAGAATTAATTTTATAAAAAAAAAAATTCCAAACTTGTTTAAAATTTCTATATATATATATATATATATATATATATATATATATATATATATTTTAGGGCTGTCAATACGATTAATCGCATCCAAAATAAAAGTTTGTGTTTACATAATATATGTGGGTGCACTGTGTATAATTATTTTGTATATATATAAAAACACACATGCATGTATATTTAAGAAAAAAAATATTATTTATATATAAAATATTTATATTTATATATAATACAAATTATATATAAATCTATATACAGAATATACATGAAAATATTTCTTAAATATATACAAGCATGTGTGTGTGTTTATATATCTAAAATAATTATACACAGTGGCCCCACATATATTATGTAAACACAAACTTTTATTTTGGATGCGATTAATCGCGATTAATTGTTTTGACAGCCCTAATATATATATATATATATATATATATATATATATATATATATATATATATATATATATATATATATAATATATATATATATATAAATGCATAATTAAAATGTATTCATGTGTTTTGGGGGCGTGGCTTTGGAAAGAGTCCAAAAGGGAGGGGGTGGAGTGAATGGAAATAATGAGCTGTCTTTAAAACAGTTGTGAGAGGTCTACAGACACTCAATTTTTATACTTTCTTTTTCAGAGTACTTACATTTTAATTATGCATTGATATATACAGAAAGTTTAAACAAATTTGGAAAATAAGTTTTTTTTTTTTATAAAATTCCTACCTACAATACCTTTAACAGAATGCAAACCAAATTTTGTATTCTGTTTTTAATTGTCGAGAAAAAAATGCCACGCACTTACTTGTTAAAGAATTCTTTCAATTTAGCTGTGAGAAATATTATTTTTCTCATCGACAAAGGAAATCTTTACACATATTACATTTACCTTGCCTTTAATGAACAAATGATGTAAACAAAGTTTATAAAAAGGGTAATTTAAAAAGTAATACAAAATATGTTAATGACTTCTTGAGTGGTATATTATCAGATATTCTAATCAGCCATTTCAAATAAATATTTCAACTATTTGTATAATGAATAACTGTATTTATTTGGTTGCATCTCAAGCACAGAACAATGCATTACATTGCAAAAATGTATACATGATATTTAATAATTTATAATTGGAAATAATTACAAAAGAGTAGCTAATTAGAGGTACATGCCACAAAATATGCTTAATTATGATATTTGTACTGCTTAATTATGATCACACGTACTGTTTTGTATAAGTACGGGGGAAAAATAACTGACTTGTTTGAACGATTCTTTTGCATTGACTTGTAGAATTTCTTGCACAGATTTACACTTTCAAACCAAATGGACATCACTCTTTACACCTATTACCTTTACTCTTTTCTCACATGGTGTTCTTCCCTTAAGGCTGAATGAATGATTCTGACAGTAAGATGAGATTTATAGAACATGCTTCAGAATTTGATGAATGACAAGAGAGTGCCTGAGACCCATGGAAATCCTGCCTTATCTAGAATGGATGGAATTTCTTCCATCTATCATAAATGCATGGGAAATGTTTAAAATAAAAATGAGATCCACCACAATCAAGCCTTTTCATTTGTATAGGCGGAAGATAATCTATGAAGTGGCTCAGATATCCCTCAGAATTTCAAGACAAGACATTGATAGTCCTTTCTTCTCTCAAAAGTGGCCGGTATTATCCGTATTATATCACCTATATCGCCTGCATTCATCACATCTTCAAGTGGTTATCGCATCAGTAATCCTGCTTCATGACAACAATATATCTTATGAACTACTCCAGATGCAAATATGACTCCTGGAGATGTAAAAAAATGCAGAACGGTGTAGAAGGAATTGTGCCTGCAGATTGACACATGTGGGCTCATCCGTTCACGTCTTGTGAGGGAGCAATTGTGTTAAGTGTGCCTCAGTGTCACATTCAGATTCAAATATTGCTCCTGAAAAGTACTTTCAAGATCATAAAATGAATAATATCGTACATTGATCATACTTGATTGACTCCTGTGACCATTTGGTGGCATTGTCACATTACAGTAGCTCAAGAAAGGATTTTAAGATGTTATGTTCCAAAAAGTTAAAAAGCAAATAGGTTTTTGATTTATTCGCTTAGCTAGTTAGTTATTAATTAAAATGAAATTGATATCAAATTCAAAGTAAATTGATACTTTGATTTAGACAAAATTGACAGTAAAGATATAAGACTATTATGCTTTTTACATTGTAGTAACTACAAATTATGCATAACTAAATGCAATTAACCCTAAACCCAACCCGGATCCTAAACCTATAACCTTATAGTACGTAAATTAAGTTAATTAGACTTAGTACTTAAATGTATAATTACTCTATAACACGTTCAGCTTAAAATAAAGGAGAAGCAAAATTGGTTTACAATAAATGCTGTTCTTTAGAATTCTTTACATTATTTCTATTTATCAAATTAAAGGTTTCCACCATATATTAAAGTAGTTCACTTAAAAAAAACAAAAAAAAAAAAACTTAAAAAAAAAAAAAACAGTTTCAGTGCAAACTGTTCAAAGTGCTTTAAACAATTCCAGACGATGAATAAGGGTCTTATCAAGTGAAACGATCGCTCATTTAATAAATAAATAACAAAGTTTAAGTTAAGCTCAAATGGTCGCCTTGCTCTGTTCTGTGATGCACGTTCGTGACTCTCCTGTTCGAACTCGTTCATTAAAATGAACGAACCTTTCCCCGAGTCAACTCGTTCATTTCGTTCTTTGAATGAACCAAATGACACGAAAAAAGATTTGTTCATTTTGATAAACACGTTCGAACAGGAGAGTCACGAACGCGCATCACAGAACAGAGCAAGGCGAGCATTTGAGCTTATAAAACAAACTTTTTTTATTTTATTTTTTTATGAGTGATCTTTTCGCTTGATAAGACCCTTATTCATCTTCTGAAATTGTTTAAAGCCCTTTTAACAGTTTGAAGTATGCACTGAAACTGTATTTTCGATCTTGAACCGTTTGGTTCCCATTGAAGTCCATTATATGGAGCAAAATCCTGGAATGTTTTCATCAAAAACCTTAATTTCTTATCGACTGAAGAAAGAAAGAAAGAAAGAAAGACATGGACATCTGATGACATGGGGGAGAGTAAATTATCAGCAAATTTTTTTAAAAAAAGTGAACTACTCCTTTAAGCAACACAACACTGATAATAATAAGATATGTGAAGGATCGTGTGACACTGAAGATTATACAATCAACCTCCCCATGACAGGAATAACTGAGAGTCGATTCACCTTTAGCGAGCTGCAATAAAGTTTAGCTTATTTTAAACGGTCGTCTGTTGATCCTGACTGCCAGCATCCACCTTTCATTATTTGATCACAGAAGCAATGTCAAAAACAGACTCCTCAGTAACTTATTTGAAGAGAACTGAATAACGCAGGCCTTGAACACTGTATACAGTGCGCTTCATTACAGCCGCCTCAGAGCGCAAATAGCAGGATCTCCTGCAAGAAAAGGTTGCCTTTAGTTTAAAGACAAAAAAGCCAGACTGGTTAGTTACTCTGTCCTGAATGACGCTGAGTCGGCTCATGGCTGTGCATCTTTTATTTATTTATTGCTCATACAACATGCTCAGTTCCGGGACGCTGGGCGGCTACACACAGAAGGGGATGTGAGGTGAATTACAATGAGACCCCATTTGCAGCTTTTAAATGGTCTGAATATGCCCATAAAAAAAAGAAAAAGTATTGAAACGGCCTTCATGTCACGAAAGCACCTACAGGATTTCCTAAAAAGCTGCTTTTTTTATTTTTCCAAACTTTTTTTGTGACAGAATGATGAAACTCCATGCAAATGCTGGTGTTAAAATAGAAAAAAAAAAAGAAAGTTCATTCAACAGTACAGCAGCTCATTCATCTGAAGATAACATTAGAAATGGGGGAAAGAGCTGTTGGTCAAATAGATAGAGAACATGATTTATAGTAATACAAGTGATTTTTCAGAGAATATCAGTACATGATTGAGAGCTTGGTTTGTGCTTTTCAGAAACACGTTTCTTGTGTTTGTGTGATCTCCAGCTCGTGAATGTTGTGATGGAACCCACAGTATCCTGGGGTGCTCAGGAAGTGTCCTGTCAAATTAGTCACACACATCACACATACTGTAGAGACAGGTGTAGCTGAACACTAGACTTCAGCATGCGCCGAGAGTAGGTCTATCACGACAGCCTAATAGCCTCTCTCTCTCTCTCTCTCTGTCTCTCTCCTTTGGTAAATGATCTAGCAGCACTCAGCATACCTTCACCTTGCCAGGAGGAAAAGAGTTTCATCATTCAAGACTAAAGTAATACACGGACGAATCTTTAAGCTTGTCTCTGTGTGTGTGTGTGTGTGGACTCAAACAAGTCTGCACGTTTATGGTTTTGCTAACCAGTCAAGTCAGTATGTCATTGTCAAATGGATACTTACATGGTCTTTATTTAAACATAACACAATCTTTTTACTAAAATTCAAGAATAAAACGTCTTTATCCAGTTTACAACTTATTCCTGCCAATAACTGCCCACTTTCTGTAGACTGGATCTCACAGTGGAACTTTGTATTTCTAGATGTGACGATTTCTTTTTTCTAAACTTCCATATTAAAGCCAGCCAAAAAGTTTGGAGAAGTCAATTTCTGCCAGCTCTTGGAAGTTTTGCAATACGCATTAGATGTGGTAACCCAATGTCAATGTGCGTGTCTCTTGTGGCTTAATGTTGTTATAAAATACCGCAGCTGCAACAGCAAAATGATAGGTGACCTTTGTTGATGCTGGAGCAGCATTCCAATCAACCAATCAGATTTGAGTGAGAAGTTTAAAGTTTATGTCAAGTTTAGGCTTACAACAAGAGTTGATTCTTTGCTACTCACCCATTCATTATAAATAAAACTAATTAAATAATTAAAAGCAACGCATTCTCATCCTAGGGCATCATCTAACTGACGCTTTTGACCATGCGTCTAAATCCGACGCACATGGCAACCTTTAGCGTCAGATAGATAACGCTCATCCTAATGGTGCGTTCACACTGGACGCGATTTCAATGTTAAGTCAATGCAAAGATGCGTTACGTGCGTAAAAAATTCCTGCGGCGCAAATGAGGCGTAGATTGCCAGACGTGAATACGCCTCATTTGCGCGTCAAGTTAGCGCGAATTTAGCGCCTGGCGCGTTAAGCGTGAATGAATTAGTTAGTGCTATTTTTGCATTCACGCGTTTGACGCGAATTCGCGTCTGCCGCCCGAGTTGAAAAATCTGAACTTTGGTGTCAATTTGCGTCGCGTTAACCAATCAGGAGCTTAGCTGCTTGCTCACGAGGTGAAGTATCTGGATGCTTCAATAAATTATTTTGTGATATGACTAAATGTGTGTGATTCTAATGCACAACAAAGGACATATTTTATCACTTAAAACTTTATTTCAATATATGAGACATGTTCATTTTGTATTGAATGTTATTTATTCCATATCTAGATTATATGAAATATTATTACGATGTAAAGACAACCAACATTCATGTGCATAAGTTCGTGTCTGGACGTGAGAGAGAAAAATAAAGTCACAGGACAGGTTTATAACTTTTGGAGGCTGGCTCTATTTATCATCAAAACAAATGACAGATTAGATGGATGAGGGCGAGGGTGATCCTCGCTCCGATGTGGGACAACAGGTCATCAAACTGGGCGCGGGACAGGCGGAAGTACCGCTCACAGTGGCCGTCATCCGGCGCAGCTCCTGGAGCGAGCAAATGGTGAAACTCGCCAAACGGTTCGCCTCCGAAGGGTCCGCTGGACACAAATACGGCGACGATGATCCCCACGCCGCTGTTCTGATCTCCAGAGCAAATACAGAGCGGTGACTCTTTCGATGAATGCTCGAACAACATAAAAAAGATGGCCGCCAACGTGTTTCGATTCTGACGTGCGTAAAAACAAAAGTTTGAAGCGAAATTGACGCACAAATTAACCCAAAGTGGTCAAGTGTAAAACTACACGTGGTAGATATGAATTTGACGCACTATTCGTGTCCGGTGTGAACGCACAGTAAGGCATCATCTAACTGACGCTTTTGATCATGCGTTTAAATCCGACGCACATGGCAACATTTAGCGTCAGTTAGATGACGCGGGTAGGTTTAGGTCTGGGGTAGGGTTAGGGTTTTGTATCGTTTGCATTTGAACGATTCTGATTCCAATTCTGATTCCTTGTTTCGATTACGGTTTCAAACGATTCTCGATTCCGATTCTTTTAAGAGGCAGGGTCAAAAAAAGTTTAGCTAACCTTGCTAACCAACGGTCTTTCTGAAGGAAATACTCTGCATTTTGCTGAGATTTTGTTATTTTTAGAAAAGTGAAGCCACACTTTGGACCGCCGACGTAAGCTACTCATGTTCGACTCGCACGGATATGCCAACACTTTCAGTAGACGCTTCTTCGTTGGTGTTGTTCAGCGGTTTCTTCTTCTGGTTGGCGGACTGTGAATATCGAAACTAGGAATCGAAATTTTAACTTTTGAACGATTCTGGGAAAAACGAAAAGTTAGCCCCGGTTCCAATCGATACTCGATTCTCGATACCCAACCCTAGTTAGGGTTAGACCACTAGGAGGCATCTTATATTGACGGATGTTTGTCGGATGGTGACGCATGGTCAAAAGCGTCAGTTAGAGAACGGGCTGTTAAAAGTGGAAATTTTATCCTTATATTTGTGGATGCTATGCTAAAACATATGCCAAAGTTAATGTAAATAAATTTGTAGAACACTGAAAATCAGTCATATATAGACCGCAAGGCAGCTCACTATGTTTTGGGACAGAGTCATTGTGGAATTCATATATCATTTTATCAATATCCTGCTGTCCAATCTCATCCCTCTCCTTTAAAGAAACTATCTTCCATTTTCAATAAAGCATTTCATTTTCACTTTACTTGATTTACCTTCTTGACTATATAGTGCTGATCATGACATTTGCAGCATACTGATTTATCACAGCAGCTCTGGTGACAAGGAAGCAGCTCAGATACATGAACGGTTGGTTTCACTTGTCAGGGTGTCTAGTGACAGCGTATTGTGTGAAGGTGTAGCTGTGACGGCAGCTCATGTCTCTGGGAGACTTTAGAGCCTTAGACATGTCCATGCACTACAGTATATCATCCTTTCCCCATGTACAGATTCTTGTCACTCCTACTAAAAGTCAAGTCACCTTTATTTATGTGCTGCTTTATACAATATTGTTTCGAAGCAGCTGTAGCGGTGAGCAGGTAAAATAATTATTTAATGATGCAAACAGTTTTAAAAGAGTCTAAAATGAAAAGTGTCATTGTAAAGCTTCATTTCCATTTAATACCTAATCAAATATGAAATTAGTTCAATTCGGTTATGAAACAGCTTTGTCGATAGAAGTGATGTCAACACCCAACTCATTTTGATAATGTCAATAACAGTCAAATCAATAATCTTGCTGAATATTATGTGTCCTCAGCTCAGCATGACAGAGTGGCAAGGAACCAAAATTCCATTGGAAGCAGAAACGGAGAAAAAAAACCTTGGGAGAAAGCAGGCTCAGTCGGGGGACCAGTCCTACTCTGGCCACGGTGTGGTTATGATTCCCGGCTGCATCACCAGTCGTATTGTGGATTGGCATCATTCAGAATAATTCATCCAAGACTGGAATACATCATGCCGGCATATGAAAGGTAAGAGTTGAAACAGGCCATAGGGGTCTGTGCAGAGGACTAGTCTGGTTTTGCGGTCTTTGCTAATGTTCCTTTCATCTTTCATATCTGATGCATTCCTATTTGTTTGACTAATATGGGTTTGTTAGTTTCTGAAAAGTGTTTTAAAGGAGTCAAAGCAGTTTAAAGCTCAGTAAACCGAGGAAACCGACCACTGCCGGAAAATACAGTTTAAGCTGGTATTTTTTTTTTTTTTTTTTTTTGAATATGGATTAATTTCTAGGGTTGTCTAAAGCCTAGTTCACACTATATGATTTTAAGGCCGATTTAAGCCCAATTTGCAAATCGTTGAGCTCACCGACAGGTCAGGGTGTGCAAATCGCGGGGGATTAGCGAGCGATGAACGGTTGCCAATCTTTTAGTATGAAAGAGCCAACGACGCATCGCCGAGCCCAGAAAAATATCTAGCATGCTAGATATCCATAGCTGTCGCACGACTCGACCTCAGTGATGTCATGAGCTACAGCCAATCAGAGCAAGGCATGTAATGACGTAACGGGGTAAATCTTATTTTTTCTTTTTTTGCATTTTTTTTCCTCAGAGCAAATCATCGCGCAAACAGTTTGCAGCACTAGTTTCTGTCTGACGTCCATATTCGCATATTGTGTTCTTGGTCTTCTTTTCTGGGTTTGGCTCGCGTGCTGTTTCGCGTCATTTCCGGTTCGTTTTATCCCGTGATTTTTCGTAACAAAACGTGGTTTGTAGACAAGATAGAATCGTTGGGTGGTTCACTTAAATAATAGTTCACTTAAATATTAAAATTCTGCCATCATTTACTCACCCTCGAGTTGTTTCAAACCTGTATGAATCTGAACACAAAAGAAGATATTTTGAAGAATGTCAGTAACCAGACAGTTGAGGGGCCTCATTGACTTCCATTGTATTTTTTTTTCCTACTATGGAAGTCAATGGGGTACATCAACTGTCTGGTTACCGACAAGAACAGCAAGTGGTAAAATTGTATTAATTGATTTTTTTTAACATGCTCCCCTGTATGTGACTAATATTGTGATTTTATTGTGTGTGTTAATAATGGAGTGTAGAATGAACTAATACAAAGTATTACTTAAACAGATGAATTAGTCCACAATCTCACGGCAAAATGAATGGATTGTTGTGCTGTGAACTGTGGTGGCCTCCGCTCATTTGCATTACAGCACATGTTGGCAGCTCATTACAATGCGTTTTGACAGTGTCCTGCCCGACTGACCCATATCAGCCAATCCACACAATGGCACGCTGACCCAGCAGCAAATTCACACCATATTGTCGGTCGTCCCCTGTGAACACATGTCCACAATTAAGTTCTTCCGGCTGAATCGTCTGGTTTTCATTGACTCATGTGATTGTCTTTAGACACAGCCAAAGTGAAAGTAACAGCTATTCGGTAGAACCTTGCTCACAAGGACCTTAAAGGGTATCATCTCTGAATCTTAAATGTCCTGCCCAGTGACGGCTGGTGCTCGCCGTGCTGTCCTTTACAGTGGCTGGCAGTAGACCTCCCTCTTTGTTAAATGGAGGTGTCCAGCTAGATGTGATGTCCCATTCATCAGCCCCAGCACAGCCAGGTTTGATAAATGACCTGGAGGCTTTCTGACTCACACACATGTGTACAGCCATTTTGGCAGCCCAGAGTAAGAGTCCTGTTATGCTCGTTTCAGACATCCCAAAATAGACTACAGGTAATTCAGTACAAATATGAGGATTATGGGGAAGTGAATGGATTGCTTCTAAAGCTGTACAATTTCATGCTTTAATTCACAATAAAATACTTTTGTTTTTGTAGAAATATTTGTAATAATAACACCTAGGGCTGCTTTTCTCAGCCTTGAGCATTGAACCATTGGCACCAATGGTCTCTACGGTCAATTTAGTTGGTGGTCTTGAGAAACGCAGCCCAGATACTAGTCATACTCGAGAATCAAGATTTACTACGTAATCCTAGCCACCAGTTTCACAGACAAGGTTTAAGCCTAGTTCCAGACTAAGAGGTTTGAGCTGTTTTAACTGAAAGCAACTTGCACTGCAATATCTTAAAATATGTCATTGTTTTGTCTCAAGATGCACACCAGTAATGTTGTTTACTAAGGTACATTTATAAACGCCACTTAAACGGCCTAATTGAACTGCGGCCAAATCTGGCATAATCTAAGTTTGTCTTGGAAACTGGGCCTATATATGTTTTGACAGTCAGCATTTGTCTTTGCCAGTATGCGGTGCTTGACTTGACACATTTGAACTTTGCCTTAAATGCCATCATCGTCCAGTGAAACTGACCTTGGTTTGTGTGATATTTGAACTTACAAACTGGAAGGCTGATACAGTAAAGGGTAAGATAAGATTGCGTGCCAACAAACTTTGCAAATATTCTTTTACCACAAATACCAGTACATCTGAGATGATCCGTGAGCTGTCACCATTGTTTCCTTTACCAAGGCCTTTGGTATCCTCTGAATATATGTGTTTAGACATGAAGTATACTATCTAAAATGCTTGATATTGCTATCCATAATGGTACTGCACATTTAAACAACTTCTGCACAATGAAGACATGACAATCAGAGGTTAATATTTAGCTGGTTAGACTCAATTTAACCTTTGTTGGTAGATAATTATGGCGAAAAAAATCCATATATTTGTGCAGAAATCCAAAAACAGTTGAAATGAACTTTAGTGTCTGTAAAATACCAACTTTTATTCCTTTTTACACAAAATACAGGAGCATATTACCGATTAAAGACTTATTTTTGCACAGTTCCCTGTACAGTACTATGTTACACTCTCAGAAAAAAAGGTACAAAAGCTACTTTTGTACTCAAAGGCTGCATATTAGCACCTGAAATGTACATATTAACACCTAAAATGTACATATTAGTAACTAAAATGTACATATTACCACCTAAAATGTACATATAAACACTGATAATGTACATATTAGCACCTAAAATGTACATATTAACACCTCAAATGTATTTATTAGCACCTAAAATGTACATATCAACACTTAAAATGTACATATTAACACCTAAATCTATTTATTAGCACCTAAAATGTACATATCAACACCTAAAATGTACATATTAACACCTAAAATGTATTTATTAGCACCTAAAATGTACATATCAACACTTAAAATGTTCTTTTTAGCATCTGAGATGTACATATTAGCACCTAAAATGGTCAAAAGTTTACCTTTTGAAAAGGTACAGCCCCAGTGACAGCTTTTGTACCTTTTTTCTGAGAGTGTATGAATGTTATGTCTCAAGACACTTTTACTATCGTGGACCCGGTTCCATATGTGTGACTTTTCTGATGTAGTAAACTTGCTCGGTCACTTGATTCAGCATTGCACTAGAGGGTTATGTTTAGGGTAGAGTTTGGCGCTGTTAGTACATTATTTTCAGATGTGAAAGAGCATTAACCTTTACCGGACATTCAGTTTCCAAACTGCCTTACAATAAGTACAACCATTGTATTAAAACATTACCAGATTCACATAAAGCTAAACACGCATTTAGAACCACTCACTAGACGTTTTACTTTGAAGTGTCCTGAAATAGGCAATATTTCACCATATGCATGATTTCTAATAAGCCTGGGATGAAAAACAATCATAGAGTTAGCTACGTGTTAGCATGTTTATGTCTCAAACATAATTCAGAGACGCTAAAGTGTCTCTTTGAGTGTAATTCACATGAACCTGTTATCTAGTTGTGTGGGATTTTCTCATTTCTAATTTTTGTGGGAGGGGTGTATCTAAGATTGCAGTGAGCTCCAAGCAATTAGCATTAGCTCTTGCTCCTAATTGGACGCGTGTCAGCTAATTATATCTCTGACGCGAGGTCTCCTGGGAGGCTGGGCTGTTAATTTCAATAAGGCTCAACAAGTACCAGCTTCCCTCTGATGGTTGTATTTTAATTAGAAGCAAGTCCTACACTTAGTGCCTGAGAGAGGGACAGAAAATCAAAGACTTGTACGAAGCAATCAGCGACTGCTAACAGGCCACACACACACAAGCATCTCCCCATCTTTTTTTCTGACATATCCACTATCAAGCAAAAGAGGTCAGTTTGTTTCGGCACCATCTCTTCAGAAGAGTACCTTCATTTAGTATTGCTAATTGTTCCATATGCCCATATTCAGTATCATGGCAATGTGTCACATTCATTGAGATTTATCAAAAAAAATATATAGATTTTTTTTAATGAATTAACTAAACATACTATATGGAAAATATGGATGTGCCACAGCCTGAGAGACAGCACGTGATTGTGTCTGGAATGTGTGTTTTGTGTAGTGCATTTCCCTACTGTCCACTACAGTGACCCCAAGTAATGTGTGTGTGCATACGTGTTAAAACACTGTGGTATCAAATGTTCACACGTGTTCTAATTTGTTACACTGTTATGTTATGTAATATTTTATTATTTTGAAAAAGACTTGGAATATTATTTTGGTTAATGGAGCCAAAACGGTTTATAAAAACTGATTTTTCCTACAATGCAAAGTATCTTCTGAGATTTATGGTTGTAATAATAACAGACAGACACTTTTTTTCCCTGACATGCTGTACAGTATGTGCTCATTTGTCTGTGGAAAAATAAAAGTCCTCTCTGAGACTCTGACCTGTCCACTCAACTGTTAATCAGTTTGACAGTCTAGTCTTTTACCACACCATTGGTTCTTCTGGGAAATTCCAAAATGGCCATTTATCTCTTTCTCTGCTTGCGCGCGTGTGCGTGTGTGTGTTAGAAAGACAATAGAAAGAGATTCCTATTCCTCAGGGAAGGAGCCCATCTTTGCTTCTGCCACTTAAGTTCTCAGTACATCAAAGAGGAATGAACCTGTGAACAATGAAAACCAGTTTGTACCTCTTTATTGTCCCTCTTGCCACCATTTTCTCTAGACAATAGTGTGCATCCAATTGTCTCTCCTCTCCCATCATTCCTTTGTAAACTTTCATCCTTTTTTCCTCTCTGTTTTTACCAGTATTACTCAAAAGTAAGTTTATAAACGGACCGTTTCACACATCTATACACCTCTGAGTAGTACCGGTTTCACGATAAACCATGATAAAATGTACTGATGGTTAGTATTATCGTTTAAAATGTAATTATCTTTTAAACCGTGTTTGATTATCACGATTGTAATAACTCACTTTAAATCAGCCAGCAACAGTCTGACGTAGGCGTGCAAAGTTTTGTTTTGTTTTTTTTTATCCGAAAAGGAAGTGACCGTGCTCGGGAGATTTTTCTGCTTTTTAAGAGGACCAAATCTGAGGTGTGTTCATATTTTGGCTTTTACAAAAGTCCTGAGGGAAACTTAATCAAGGATGGTCAGCTGTCTGCCGAACAATAAGTCTCTGCAATAGAAACACTTCAAATATGCCGAGTCGTCTTGTGTGATCATCACCAACGCAAGGCAAGTTAACTTTGACCTCGATACCAAAACTACAACTGGGAAAAAATTGGGAACGAAATGTTGTTTTGAGTTGAAATATTTGTCACTCACTTGAAATAAACGTGAAGCTTTCGCAAAGAAAAGTTGGCTTTGCGTCAAAGACGAACGAACAACTTCAAACCAGACTGTTATTAAAGGCCTGTTCACACCGGGACGAATTTCGCGCGCGATATTCGTCGACGTTTAACGCCTCGTGACTAAACAATGGGCGCCAATGTGAGTGTTCACACCGACGCGAAAAACGCCACGCGTAAAAGCGTCATTTTTAAAAAAACGCCTCGGGTTCGTTTTTTTGGTTTGACGCGCCGCGTCAAAACCTATCCGACCAACGAGATTGACGGGTTTGCTCACGTGTCTGGTGCTTCTGAAGTTACAGTAAAACACAACTTGGGGGCGCTCAAACACAAAACGGTCTTGCCGAGCACACATACGGCGAAGGAGAGATAGCCTACAAGGCAAGTTGAGCTAAAAAAAAAAAAAGTTAAAAAAAGTATAGTAGGGTGATCATAAGTCCTGTTTTCCCGGTACATGTGTAAAACGGTCACTTTGTGCTTTATAGAAATCTGAGTTGAGATGAGAACTGCGGATAGTGTGTAGTGTCAGTTAGATTTTGATATTAAGTGAGGAGAGGAGATAACCGCTCTGCCGACTCTTTGCATTCTTTCTTTTATTTTATTTTTCTATTGTGACCAGATGTTTGTTTGTGTTTTTTTTCCTCGCTCGATCCCCATGTATGAGGACGAGTGTAACGTTTGAGTGGTTTTATTAAACGCGGGGAAATACGACAACTCTCGTCTCTAGCTGCATTTGTTCATCCAGTGCTAATATATGTTTTTATCTCTGGGCAACATCTCAACTTTGCGTTAAACTTGTCCTGTTTTCACGTCCTGTCCTGGCTGTTTTTAAGTGATGAAAATGTCTTGGTTTTCAAAAAAACTGCTGGGAAAAATCAGTTCTACTGCAAAATATAGATGGGCAAACAAGGTGGATGAGGAAGAAAAACAGAATAAAAAAGATGAAAACTAAAGATATAAATAGATTTTGTTAGTTCGTTTTTGTGAGTTTGTGAGCTATTTTTTGTTACATTTGGAGGCATTTCTTTTAGTTATTTATTATTTATATATTTATTTTTCTAATACAGAAGACATTTTTTCTATCATTATTTCATTCGGGTTTTTTTTTTAATCTGTCATAATAAAACATTGAGACATGAATATGATCACCCTAGTATAGTATTCTATTATCTGTTTTACATTAAGCGCCATCTAATGTCAGGGAATGAATTTGCATGTTCACTCAGCTCATCGTCAGCGAAAAATACTTGGGTGTGAACACAAAAAACGCGTTGAAAAACGCTGACGAATAACGCGCGCTGATATTCGTCCCGGTGTGAACAGGCCTTAAGAGTGACATTTTTAAAAAAAAGAGACGTAGGAAGGGGCATGCTGTTTCATGAGACATTGTAATTTTTATATGCCTTAATTTGTGAATTCGTAATTGTTGCGTTTCGCCATTAGTGTGTAATGTTCGTCAATAAATAAACTGCACGTGTCTTGCGGAAGAACATTGTAGCCGGAGCTACTTCTGTCCATTAATGTCTATGGCGAGTCACGAAGGCACTGGGCAACTCCGCATCCGAGTCGACCCGGGGATAAAATAGTCCAAATATAAACGCTTATTATAGGCCAGCCCGTTCTCATCCTTAAGCGTCACATAGAACGTTATATGACAAAACGGCGCTATACTACTCATATGGCACCCTTTATCGTTAATATAACACGCGAACCCAAGTCGTTATAAATCCTTTAGCGTAATATGAGACTACCCTACCCTACCCCACACCTAAACCTACCAATCACAGCGCGTTATATTAACAATAACGGGTGCCATGTGCGTAGTATAGCGCCGTTTTGTCACATAGCGTTCTATATGACGCTAAAGGATGAGAATGTGTTGTATAGGCGTACTGGGCGACAACTGTATAGGCGTATAGGCGACAATTGGATGCACACTATTGTCTAGAAAAGATAGAAAATGGTGGCAAGAGGGACAATAAAGTGATAAGTGATAAGTCAAAAACACTGTTTGGGAAATGGATTCATGATGTAGCCTACTCATTCATTTTGAACATAAGTTACGGACAGCAACAGCTGAACAGCGTTCTGTTGCGTGAGCGTCCACTCGCTCATATGTGACCACATACTGTATAATTTTAACTCGCACATTCTCAAAAAATGGTCCAATTTGGTCGCAGTCTGGAACCCTGTCACTTCACAGATAAACAGGTGTGTGACATGGACTATCTCGGCCTCATTGAAGTCCAGTCGAAATGCTGCGTTCTGGATCATTTGCAGGGGTTTGATTGCAAATGATGGCAGAAGAACATTGCAGTAGTCCAGCCTAGAAATGACAACCCAGATAGCAAACTGACATTGAATCAACGTGGAAACATGACATCGAAACAACGTTGATCTGGCATTGTTTTGCTCATCGAATTAACATGGAAACCGTCAGACATGCCATTCTTCAAAACTAACGGAGAATCAACTTGAAATCAACATCGTTTCAACGTTAGGAAAGCAAACCAATTGCGTTGATCTTCGGTTAGGTTTGAAGAATGGCGCGTCTGACTTTGGTTCAACGTTAATTCGATGTGCAAAACAATGCCAGATCAACGTTGTTTCGATGTCATGAGAAACGTCGTTTCCACATCGATTCAATGTCAGTTTGCTATCTGGGAAGGGCCTGGAAGTTTAAATGAAGTGAGAATAGAAAACTGAAGTCAGGATTGCATGCTGTTTGAGAGGTGACTTTTTGTGTGCGCATTCAGATACGACAGTCAAGTAATTATGAAGTACTTCTGAAGATCGTAGTTCAGGTATTTGATAAGGATTGGAGCTGACATTTTGATGCCAATATATTGCCCTGCAAGGTTTGGTAGATTTTTATAAGAATTTTGAACAAGTCCTCCCCTAGCCTGTGTCCTCCCTAATAATCTTCTGGAGAGAGTGACCCTTCCTTTTTTTATGAAGACCCTCTGTGACTGTGATAGTGATCCCACACTCTTTGACTTGGAAGACAGTGAGACACAATGGAGAGAAGCGGTAGGAGAATTTCTCTCCACCTCACTAGAAACAGAATGTCAAATAATGGGTCTCTTCAGCAGAGGAAGGGCACTAGAGATCTTATGAGGAAGCGTCTGCAATAGATGCCTCTCCAGTGCTCTGTCAGTGTGACTGTAGAGTAAAAAAATGAAAGGGTATAGCGCATCTCACGCCCCATTAAATCTTCATTCTCTCTGTGAGACAGGAATAACTCAACAGGGCATGTAAAAATCCTTTAGGTTATTTTCCATTAGTGTGCCATGAAGTCACTGACTCTTCTATATGTTTAGTATCTTTAGGCTTTTTTATCCTCTAAAAATGTCATCACTTGCAAAAACAGGTTTGCTTATAGTATGCTTCGTGACTGATAACAATTGTAGGCTTTAAATATAATGTGTTTATATGTCTTAAAGGGGGAATTCACTTAAAAAATTAAATTCTATCATTTATTCGCGCTCATGTCATTGCAAACACATGAGATCTTCAGATCACAAATTAATATATTTTTATTCTCTGAAACTTGGTCTATCAATTAAAGGTCTATTTAATCAACATTTTTTTTTAAGCTTCAAAAATGGACCAAACAGTCCTTATTGAGTTCAAAATAGTCGCTCTAAGCAAGTTAAGATAAATTCAACAAAGTTATATTCACTCAAAACAATAAGTAAATAGCTTTTTTCACCATGCAATTGACTGTAACTCAAAAAAACTAGTAAGAAGTACGTATTTTATATAACAGAGTAAAGTTAACTAGTATATGTAAGTCAGGAAAGCTATTGGATTTTACAGTGTAGTTTATAAGTGTCATTTAAACATTTAAGTTAGGGTATCTGAGTAGAGAATGTGTATTGCACCGAGATTTAGAGATGCTCTAACAAGAATAGGTAGAGTTGCCTTCAGGCCTCATAATAGCCTGATGCTTCTGTCATAGTGAAAGAGACAGTAACTATGGGGAAGAAAGACCTTGAGCTCCATTCACAATGAAGTTAAAATGGCTGTAAGTCACCTTTTTACTTATAAAGCGCTCAGGTTCAGATTTGGTTTAGTGTGGAAGCACGTACTGCATTAAAACCCAGTAGAAAGCACGTCAGAGAATAACAATAAAAGAAAAGCTGTTCAGAATAACAACTGACCGTAACAACCAATTGCAGGTCAAAGGTCACAGCCTTGAACCACTGCTATCTGAACATGCAACTCTGAGCAGATATGTTGTGTCAACAGGAGCACTTTGTCAGAGTGAATGTACTGTCGGAATTCTTGTACACAACAATATTGTGCTGTATGTCGGCTCTTATTTTATAAAAACATTTGAATATAACTGGTTATTCTTTTGGATATGATATACTGGTTTCAAATACAAATTTCTGTGGATGACGTTTCAAACAATGATTATTAAAGTCATCTAATGAATCTTGGTGTAAATTTGATTGACTACAAAAATCTGAATTTCTGAATCTGAAAATCTGAATAAAATTAAAAGTTGGTGCCAGACGGGTATTTCACAATCTGCTCAGTTACTGGGATTTTCATGCACAACCATTTCTGGGGTTTACAAAGAATGGTGTGAAAAGGGAAAAACATCCAGTATGCGGCAGTCCTGTGGGCGAAAATGCATTGTTGATTCTAGAGGTCAGAGGAGAATGGGCCAACCAATTCAAGCTGATAGGAGAGCAACTTTGACTGAAATAACCACTCGTTACAACCGAGGTATGCAGCAAAGTATTTGTGAAGCCACAACACGCACAACCTTGAGGTGGATGGGCCACAACAGCAGAAGACCCCACCGGGTACCACTCATCTCCACTACAAATAGGAAAAAGAGGCTACAATTTGCAAGAGCTCACCAAAATTGGACAGTTGAAGACTGGAAAAATGTTGCCTGGTCTGATGTGTCTCCATTTCTGTTGAGACATTCAGATGGTAGAGTCATAATTTGGCGTAAACTGAATGGGAACATGGATCCATCATGCCTTGTTACCACTGTGCAGGCTGGTGGTGGTGTAATGGTGTGGGGGATGTTTTTTTGGCACACTTTAGGCCCCTTATTGCCAATTGGGCATCGTTTAAATGCCACAGCCTACCTGAGCATTGTTTCTGACCATGTCCATCCCTTTATGGCCACCATGTACCCATCCTCTGATGGCTACTTCCAGCAGGATAATGCACCATGTCAAAACTCAAGTCATTTCAAATTGGTTTCTTGAACATGACAATGAGTTCAATGTACTAAAATGGCCCCCACAGTCACCAGATCTCAACCCAATAGAGCATCTTTGGGATGTGGTGGAATGGGAGCTTCATGCCCTGGATGTGCATCCCACAAATCTCCATCAACTGCAAGATGCTATCCTATCAATATGGGCCAACATTTCTAAAGAATGCTACATTGAAATGATTCACTTTGTCGTATAAACTTTGTGCATAAAGAAGCGACAAGAATTGTTTCTTATACATATTATAAATGCTTGAGGGCTTTTTCCTGCAGAGATTTAAGAGTCTTAACAACCCTGTTTACATCAATTTGTTCTTAATTTTATGCTTAAATGTCCATTCCATGTTGGAGTTTATTGTTTAGTGATGTGTTGAATAGTTGTTTGTTTGGCAATATGCTGAGGACTTTATTGTTTCAGCAGTGTGAGGCTAATTAATCACTCGGCTCTATCAGAATAATGAATTTGCACTTTTCAGCTCCTACATATCTTGTTGGATTAAAGACGATTTAGACTGAATTCTATTCTTCAAGTTGGCTTGCTTCCACATGTTACAATAGCTCTTAAAAGAACAATTTTTTTCTTGGATGAAAATTGGAATAATCCAAATAACCCTTGTAAATAATGCACTGTACAGTAAGTACTGATTTGCAGTGTAAATCCACTGTAAATAATGGAACCATTGATGCCAATAAAGATCCTTTAGTTTTAAGAGTGTATTTTGGGTTACCAGGAAAAGTTGATTGGAAAATGGTAGAAATGGGTCTTGAGAGAAAGAATAAATAACAAGAAGTTAGAAATGTATTTGAGTCTATATATTAAAAATAATAAAGTACTTTGAAAGGATCACATCCCCAGATCTGCAAACACTTGTTCTTATCAGAATTGTGTTTTTGGGGTCAGTAATCCTTGGAATTTGTTCATGGATCATGTCTGAAAAGGCATTTGTGTGTGTGTGCCTTGTAAACTTTCCTACATCCCATGCAGCACCACTTAATAATTTTGTCTTCCTGGTCTCTAAGAATCAGCCTTGACTGTGGAAAATGGAAAACTATATATTCTGCCCGAGAATTATTCATGTCTGCAGAGACGCATAGAACAAACAACTTCTTTCTTCTCCTCTTACCAAATAACACTTAGTTTAACAGAAAGGGGGATTGGATGTTCCCCTGAAGAGCATCCTGCCCTACTATATGATGAAATACACGACACAGATGCTTGCAGACAGACAACTTAGTTTAGCACTGAAGTGTTAAAGCATAACTGAGGAGAAAGGCATTCAAGTCTCTCAAAGGCCATAATGCATTTAGACAGATTTACGAAACATGAAAAGTTAGAATATTAATATACAACGATAAAATGATACTTCATTACATTTTAAATCATGTCAGTGAACTGTGTGAACCTTCATATAGCCTACATAATACACAGCTGAAACCCCACCTGACAATATAAGAAACTTGAGAAACTAAAGACTAATTGCATGTTCTTGGATGTACTACTCTATGTTTGAAAATGTATATTACCAGCACTTCTCATGTTATTGCCTTCTCAAGATAAATTGCTTGAAAATTAAATTAGATGAAATCATCTAAATGCAAATACATTAAACATTTAAGCCAATTATTTGCTAATTGCTAATTTAGAACCTGCCTTGCAATATATCTTTCCCTATTGCTGATTTGGGTCTAAGTGCGTATCTATAGCACAAATGTTATTTCTCGTGCCATTTATACGTCAAATTTTTTATTTTTGCGTGCATAAAATCAGTTTTCGTGTGCATATGATAAGCACTTTATGGCATGTAATACGCATGCACTCCACAACCTTAATCCTACCAAGGGTTTTACACTGCATATCATTCGTATGAAAAAAAATGGTGTGCAATTTAAAAAAAAATGATGTATAAATTGCATGAGAAATAAAACTCATGCTATAGAAACGCACATGAGATCATGTTGATACTTTGGAGAAAATAAAATGAAACAGAAATATCGCTGAGTACCATATAACATCTTGAGTCTATCACTTTACCATGTAGCTCCACTTTTTTTTTTTTTTTTTAAAGGATAGACATCTAATGTAACAGAATAATCTGAATGTTTTTACGGGACATATGAGGGATACTTCCACGTTGGTTGTGGCTGTGCTCGGGTGCACAGGACAGTCGACTGGCAGCAATGGCCCATGGCTGTCTGAGCCAGCAGCAGGATTTCATGCTCCAATACCTTATAGGTGAGACAAATGAGGGTGACATTGAACCGAATTGTCCGCGAAATCACACTCATTCGATGCTACGGTGTGAATTTCAGTTGAGGCCAAATCTGTGAGAATCAATTCTTCACGGCATCATTACAGATTTGACATTCCTTATCTCCTTTTTGGCTGTCTGGATGAGTACATGATGATGCTGGATGATATTGACCCGCCCATTGTAGCACATTGTTTGATGACGCCATGTTTGATTTGACGTGTTCATGACCTGGTTAATTTTTGAAGGTCTAAATCATAGACTGTAAAAAAGATGGACGACGCCCCTTGGCTCTTTTCCATCGGAGAGAACTGAAGCCGCCAGTGTCCCGATATGGCGCAGACATCCTGGGACTTGAGTCTACGCATAGACGAGTCTACGCACTTGCGTTTTCGGGACCAGACATGCGTAGTCGTGAGCAGGAAGTAAAGCCGTGAAATCAAGGCCCCGCCCTAACCCTAAATTGGATATTAACATCTAATGGTTTAAATCGCGGCAGCAGCTTCAGGTTGGAAGTCCAAGACATTGTTGTCTATCTGTACTTCCGGGATTCTTCCCACCGGAGCCTCTCTTCGCTTTTGATTTCAAAATGGCAGCCGCGTGAAATCAGCACATCCCTCTGATATGCCACTTTGAACATTTAAATTCAACGTAATACAACATTCGCAACTCTTTTTTTTTTTTACTTTTTAAACTTCTGATTAAAACAGGATATGCAAGAGGAAGAACAAACAATGTTGGACTTGATCTCATCCATCAGGAATTGATTAGAAAGTGGGCGTTGAATGTGGTTTTTGTGAAGGTCTCCTCTTTTGAAAGTACATATTTGAGGAGGCTCTTTGACCAGAACGTGGAGGCTAAAGGCCAAGTTCATCCTTGAGCATCTCAGTCAGCATATCACCATGGTCAAGATTTTTTTTCTTTTAAATCGTTATTTGCTATTTTTTTGCTATTACCTTTGGACTCAAGAGATGAAGACGATGTGTACGCTGATAATACAAGACTGCTGAAGTGCTGAGCAGATGGAGACGAGCATAAGCTCAGTGACAGAATCAGTGTTTCGAAAACAGGCAGATGGAATGTCAAGTCCTAGTGAATAAATACAGGGACTGCTGTCATATTTATAGAATAATAAATGTGTGAAAATTCAATCTGTGGTAGATGTGGTACATTGCTGTTCAACACCAGCTTTGAAAAATATTATTTTACAGAACGCCTCAAGTTATCAAGTTTAGTAAGCGGTTACATCACACTAATCTCATGTTATCATGTATAATGTGTAGGTCTTTAGTGGTGGTAGGATGAGAGATTCTCTGATATGATTGTAAAGTACTTTGAGTGTACAGTAGTATATGTAAGCTAATGTAATGCCTTATTCATTCTTGTGGCTATACTTTCAATTTTAAAATGTAAATTGATGCAATTTCTTGACCCTTAATTTTTTTATTTCAAGTGCAATTCTGCAAACAAATGTTTGTTTGTTTTTTGTTCAAACTGATGGAGTCTTTTCAAGATTATTTAAAATTATTTTGTGGCTTTTACAAATTTTGTCAACAGATCCCAGAACTAGACAATTAATTCTAAACAATTATCCCTGGTCATATTGTGCATGATGAATCAATTCATGTTTTAGATGAGGGAATAGCTCCTTAGAAAATTAAAATTCACCGAGAGTCGGGAAAGACATTTCGGTCGACATTTTCACAACTCAAGAAACATTGCTGCCCTCAAAAATTACATAACACCATTGCTGCTGTTTTTCTGCTCACAGAAAGCAAGACAGTCTGATTTTTAACTACTATTTATTGTATGCCTTTGAAGACAATGGCTGTCCAGAGCATGCTGTGGTGAGTCATTAATTAGTTTAATAAGTAATTACTGCGAGTGTAGAACACATTTCCTGTCCAGACACATTAGGTTTTAAAAACCCAATGTAAGAGAATGAGTCTTTAGTGAATTGTAACGAGGGCAGCTCCGGGTTAATAGATAATTTACATGGAATATTGCATGACTGGGATAAATAGGTACATCAATTACCATGAAATCCAATTTAAGCCTTGCATATAATGGTTTAAATCATGTTCTAGTATAGAACTTTTGTTTCATACTTATACTCCGCTAATACATTTAAAACAAAAGCCTGCAGGAAATGTTTGTTTTGTTTTTTTAAATGGTTTGGCCCCACTGATACTCAGTAGAGTAACTAGTTTGTGGTGGGCTAACAGACACATTCTCATTAATTTTTACTCACAGTCTTTTTTTCTCTCTTTCATTTTCCCTTGTTCAAAATTCTTGTCCAGTTAGTAGCTATTGTCTGCAAGGCTCCTCTGAATAATTTATCCACAGCTCATAATAAACAGAATCCTAAATGACCTTAAACACCCAATGTTCAACAATAGACCTTATTCAAAGCAGTGATGTGAACTTGAGGCTGTTGATAGACTTGACACATTTTCACTGTTATCCGTTGTAAATGTTTTGCTGAAATTTCTTGGAAATATATATTTTTGCAGTCTTTCGTCAGGAAACAATCCAAAAAGAGTAAATAACAGCACAACCCATCGAACAGAGGAATGTTTTTTTTTTTTCCCACACAGCCTCACATTCATTCCCTTTCAAAAGATGGCGCTGCTTTGTATAAGGTCTGTACATCTGTTATGAGCCTATGGCTTTCTATTTTTCGTGGGAAAAATTCAGCTAGTTATCAGATTATTTTCTTTTGTCAGTCATCAAAATATCCACGAAGTTAGCAAGCGTAAATAACACTAAAATATTTCGGTTATCAGAGTAACTTTTATTTTGAAATGCGTTTCCTTTTTTGCCACACTAGCTCGCGGGTGAAGCAACGGTAGTGCTACTGCGCATGTCTTCTGCTGGAGATTTGAAGTCAAGTCGCGGCTCCTTGTGGAGGCTACAGGTAAGAAATATACTACATGTTCAAAACATAGATTTGTATGTTTAAACAGTATTATAGAAATGGGATAGTATAGAAACTAAGATTTTTGAAACTCTTAATTGAAAATTGACTGTTTCAAAGAACTGGAAACGACACACGCTGATGACGCCCGTTTGACAAAACAAATAGCCCTATTTCACAAAATGGCCGCCGAGACTTGGACTTGAAGTAGGGTAAACTTGTTTCCGTTTGCAGTCGGAGGACAAACGCCGAGACTAAAACCGGTCCGTCCCGTTGCTTAGCCTACCTTTTAATCTTTCAAACCAAATAAGAAACAACAATGTATCACTTCACAGCTTTTCCTGTTTTCATGAAACATCTGTGGAAAAGTGTAATCACGGCAGACGTGTGTGAAGGAGGAAACAGATGTTGAAATGTAACGTTAGTGTTGATGCCGGATGTTTATGTTTATATTGCACATGTTTATATTGCACTTGATTGTTATCCGATTTGCATGTCATGCACTTTTATTTATTATTAATAAGTATTGGCAAATTAAAATTGTTTGTAGAAGATGTTTTCTGTTACTGTTAACTTTTATTCCTTTTAACATGGGTGCGTTTTGCCAGGCCTGCTGTTTTACGTTACATGTGTGTGCAAGCAAGGACTGGAACATATATTAAACGTGTAGAATACTTTCCAAACCGTTACATAGTCTTATAAATTCTGACGTTTGTGATATAAAAACGTCAACATTAGAATAGAGAGCCTAAGTCCCGCCCCTTCGCTTCCGGCTCATGGGACCTTATTTCAGAAAAAATATGAATGGTAGTCAATGGCGAGAGACAACTTATCTTTTTATTCCGTCTGAACTGTGCCCTCAATTACACATATGATGTTTGTCAATTTAAAAGATGATTCTGAAACTCAAAAACGTCACAGTTTGTAATACAACAGAAGAGTAACATTTAGTTTTATGTGAAAATCGCTCTGTGAACTACATCTCCCAGGAAGCGAAACGAGATCCGCTGCTCGTGTGTGTGCAGTCTGGAACAAAACACTACACGTAACGTTACGATTATAACGTAAGACTGTAGAAACAATGACAGACAGCCTCAGTAAAGTTAGCTTCATTCATTGAGAGAAAATGTGCACCTTTGGGGTTTGTAGTCTTTGTAATTACGTATTTTCACAGTCTTATACCTCAACGGTTTTACATCAAACTGCGACTTTCTTTACTTTAAAATGTATCTTTTAAATTGACAAACATCATATGTGTAATTCAGGGCACAATTCAAACGAGATCAAAATATTTGTTGTCTCTCGTCATTGACTACCATTCAATATTTTTCCGAAATAAGGTCCCATGGTGGCACACCGGAAGGGGGGGGACTTAGGCTCTCTATAACCTTTAAAGTTGTGTGAACACAAGCAGTTTTTTTTTTTTTTCCAGTGAGTGGGAATGGAAAACCAGGAATGGATCAGGAGCGGAGTGACAACAGAACGGTAAGAGTGAAAAGAGGAACGTGCTTTTGCGCCAGTTCAGGCTTTGACTACCTTCCGACCCATTCAAGCTAAAATTAAGACATTTATTACATTATTTGACGACCTTAAAATAATGAAAAGGGTAATTTAAGACATAAGGACAGAGGGACCCTGATATTGTCGGAAATCCGTCGTACTCTCATAACGACAGATGCCTTTTATATTAGTATATTTGCTCACATTTTTAAATATTTTTTTACATATATGAAAATTGCTTATGTAATATGTGTTAATGCCATATAATTCTGTATGTTTTCGAATATACTGTTAAACAATTTATGATAAGATGTAAATTCTTTTCATTAGGGAACCCCAGACAGTTAATATTGTGTAACATCTAGGGATAGGGCTGATCCAGTATCGGTATTGGGACCGATACCAGCGTAATTCATGTATCGGGATTTCACAAGGATTAAAAAAAAAGTAAGTAAGTAAACTATAAAGGGAGTCGGACATTACTATAACATTAAAGGTTGTAGCCTAGACTTTTAACCTAAATTCAGATGCTATTTATTTTTTTTTAAATATAACAATCAACACACAACACATTGTATGAAAACATGTAAACTAATCATAAGGCAGTTTTTGCATTAACTTGTTTTTATATAGTCATCTTCATTTTAGTGCTTTTAAAAATATAGATTGTTTCAAAGCAGATTTATAGGGATAATAGAAATGAAAGTAACAGAGATAGTTTGGCTTTACAGCATGCAGCTCTAGAATAAAATTGTCCAGCTAAAGTTAGTTTTGAGGCCGCTATTAGGGCCGCTTATACAGTATGTATAAGTATGACACCGTTCTAACAGAAAACCCTGTATTGCGCTTTTTTTTTTACATTACAATTTGCCTTTTCACAAGAGATGTGGTTTACGCTGACGTTTAATATACTAGCACAATCCAAAGTTAATTAATTGAAGGACTGAAATCTAGTTTATAGAATCTTTCTGTGACTTTATTGAGTCATTTTACATGATGCATCTCATTGAAGCACCGACTGGGTGGTCAGTTGCCCATTGGTTCTACGTGCATGATATTATATGCTTTCATGTGTTTCTAATATTCTTACTTTTGCATTATGTCCCAGACTTCACTTCACCGAGTCAGCGATTTCATAGCTACTATCAGTCCAGACTGAGTACCTCAGGTCAAGACAAGACTAGCTGTGTGAAATGGAATAAAGATATAGGCCTACTCCACGTTAATGTTTTTCACATTTTGCTCAGAATGATCTCATTAAGTCGTAACATCCCTTGAGATATCTAAAGGATTTCTTTTTCTTTTTATAAATGGGTGAGCCCTTAGGTATGCATAATTCTTGATGTGGTTTCAAGTGAGTTCTCTTACCCCTGAGGGGGTAAAAAGTATTAAGCTCAGTAATTGCTGTCTGGCTTTGTCTTGTGATGTGGATTTAGACTGCTGTTGTTGAATGGAGGTGTATTAAATAGCTTAGATTCTTGTCTGAACTTAGGATGTCAAGTGTGTGATGTGATGGAAGTTGAAATTACCCTGATCAGCTCTCGGGTGTAGATGGACACATTGAAAGAATGATGTGTGATTAGGGTTTAAAGTCAGTGTGAAATAAGGCATGAATTCACCCTATGTAGATCATATTGTGAACGATTCATCTATATTTCTTTCTTTTTTCTTTTTTTTTAAAATCATCTCGCAATGTTTACCCTTCCGGCAATGTTCCTACGCAGTTTGGAAAAGTATGGAATTTGATTGAGTCATATCCAGGTCTTGAAAAGTATTGAAAAGAGAAAGCAGAGTATGGGAACAAATATTTGCATTTACAGGCTATTGCCTTTGTTTAGTATTCTATAAAAGAAAATTAAGAATTTAATGAAAATAAATGTATTGTACAAGAAGTGTGTTTTCATGGCAGCTGGTTAGTGATTGTCAAACATGACTGAATGATTTCAAGGTGCACATTTTCATTATGCCAAAATGCAGGTTTTGGGTTTCTCCTCGTGAAAGTCTGTATTATTTATTTCTCCTCATGAAAGTCACTGTATTATTGAGCCTCTAAAATGACCTTCGCAAAAATAAAAAATAAAATTTCCGTGTATGCATGAAAAACCACTAAACTTTGCATATGGACAATGCACACTGAGCCACCTATTGCACCATCAGTCCCTGTTACGATGTAATTTCTTGGCCTCAACGTAGCATGCGTTAAATCAGACTGAAAGCCTTGAATTATGATGTACTGCCCTAATGAAAGGCAAATTTTGTACACTTAATAGTATACAACTAGAAATTGTAATGCTTAAGCACGCAAAAAATTCCTGTGCGCATGTGGATAGTTTCTAGAGGGCACAAAAAAGTTTGTTGTGTGCATGCAAAAGTCTGTATATTTTTTATTTATAAAAAATAATAGATGCTTATTAAAAAATATAAGATTTTTTTTTTTTTCATGTTGATTTTTTTTTTTTTTTGAACTTGGTAGCGTTGCAGTGCGGGCATGTAATTTTTCAGCAATCAAAAAGAATGTCTAATTTATTATTATTATTTTTTAAAAATGTATATGAAGAAAATCACACTAATTCTGTTTTTGCTGGTAATAAAATGAAGCCATAAAACACAAATTTTGCCATTTATCATAAACTTTTTATCAAATAACTGTTACTGCACATTGAGTTTTACTGTTAAAATTAAAACATAGATTATTCCTTAAATTCAGTTTTTTTTTTAATCATAATTTATTTGGATTAGTGTTCATGTATTATTACATCTGGACATATCTAAATTCTACTGTACAACAGTAATATATTTCTTTCAAGTTAAACCGAACTTTTATTTTGACGGGTTGCCGTGAAGACCTTTTGAGTTTCTGGGCTTTTCTAAAAAAAAAGCTAACAAGGCTTTTTTAAAAAAAAGAGAGATAGATTCTGTTTTATAGTAATTCTACACTTTTCTTCAAAAGTTCAAAGATGCTTGTTGATTTAAAGGGAGAAAAAATAATGAGAAAGAGGATGAAGCATTAACAAAATGGCCTTAAGAATAATGAAGTGTTGCAGGAGAGAGAGAGAAGACGGGATGAAAAGAGGAAAAGAAAGTGATTTGTGAGAAAACCCTTTACAACTCTCCCATTCTCCACTAATGGATGACTTCCTCAGGCAAAGAGGCTCCACGGCTAGAATACCAAATGAGCTTGGTGAGTTTCGTGGAATCTTGAGATTGTGAGATGTGTCTCTATGAACATATGAGGATCATTTTTGGCTATTGTTTTGCTAAAGAATATATATATATATATATATATATATATATATATATATACAGTATATATAAATAAATATAATGTACAGTATTGCCAAGTAGGAAAGCAAATTAGGAGGGAAAACAATCAAGAGTGTAAAAAGCCTTTTCAAGCTATAGGCTGTTTTATTATTATTAAATAATATTATCTCATTATTTTTCTATCTGGTGTGCTGATAAATGCCTTCTGTTTTCTTGTGTTCAAATTTGTTTATCAAAGCAATTTTTTTGTAATTGCAATGTCCCTATTAAGTTAATGCCTGCAAATTGTTGTATTATGCAGTTTTCTAGTTTTGAATAAACTCCCCTGCTGTAGCAGTCATCTCTCCAGCATAAACAGAACGCTTTAGATCACAGTATAAGTGAATTCTCTTTGGCTCATTTTGGCTTGTTTGTCACAGGGCTTTTGGGAAAAAGGGCAGATTACTTAGCTGAATTCAGATTTTGAGTATTTGTATTAAGTGGTGTACCCTGTGCAATTTGTGTGTTAAATAAATATAGAAACAGTGTGTATGAGCAGTTTTGAAACTCATTAAACTTTTGGATTTCTTTAGGCTTTCAGTGGTGGAAAATACAAATCGTTAACTTGCACTACAAAACATTTTTTTTTTTTTTACGGATAGTCCCTATGCATTTGCATTGTAAGTGCTTAGCTGCTTATGTTTTTTTAGGAAAAACAATGTATTTTTTAGGGGTGTAACAAAACAATATATCGTGCCAAAATATATTGCAATGCAAAAATGCAACAAAACGTATTGTGGATAGTGTCAATATGTATCGTAGATAGTGACAATATGTATCTTGGATACTAGTCCCCCCCAAAATCAAAATTACTGTGTGTGAGAAAAAAAAAATCAAGTTTACAGAGTTTTAGTGTCATTAACATTAAACTACTATATATAATGTTGATTATAATGTATAATAATGCAGTGTGGGATTATTTCTGGGTCCTGATAATGCCATATGACTTGCGTAACTTGACCAGTAAAAGTGTCCAACATTATTTTAAATCTATCTAAATATATTAAATAAATCTAGTCTGAAAAAGTGCAAGAATATCGTTTAAAATAATTCTGCATTTTCAGCTTCAGAATCATGAATATTTTTATTTTGGTGTCACCATTGTCCTTGGGTTACAAGCACCAAGTCCAAGCCTGTTCATTTAAACCCTTAATGAAATATCCAACTTAGCATTTTAATCAACAGTGTATTTTTTTGTTAACCTTTTATATTATGTCTTGGAGTATCGCAATAATATTGTATTGTGAGTTCGGTATCGTGATATGTATCGAATTGTGACGTGAGGGTATCGTTACACCCCAAGTATTTTGGTTAGTCAATTGTTCAAGTGCTGTCAATTGTGCTTAGAGATACAATGTCATTTTTTTTCGCCGCTAGGGTTCGCTAACCTCTTCCAATAACAAAGGAAAAATCTTTGTGAACTTTTGGGATATTGTAAGTACACAACTGCAGGAAAAATATCACACTTTGCAAGTGATTTTTGGATATTTTATTCCAAAATTCTTACATATTGTACCTTTAACTTGTACTGAACTCAAAATATTCCTTTAAGCTGCCTTTAGCATGGTTGATGCTGCTATGCACAAACCTCTTGTGAAGTAATTGAGATTTTCTCTCGCTCCACAATGAGGACTGGTGGCTAAACTACAGAGGTTCGGTGCTGGTCTGAAGCTGTGGACCTCTGTGCTGTTGGTTCATTACCTCACTCCTCTGAGAGAACCACCAACACACACAATCCTCTTTTAATTAGCACAAAGCTACCGTTACCCTTTGTGACTGATTAACTGGAGTAATGACTAGCATGCTCAAGTTCCGTCTGTAAAGCTCAACTCTTTTCACCAAAACCTTAAGCACTCCGACAGGCCCATGAGTAATATGAAATGCGGTGTTAATCTCTTCAGTTCGTCTCTTGTTTGGCAAGTTTTGCAAGTTTTAATTTCACAATTAAAAATCATTATACTATGTTAACCCTTAAACGCGTACCTCAGGTCTTTAGTGACCCAAGATGTCATTCACTACCCTTAGTAGTAGTGCCTTCCTGAAGTAGAGCCAGTCGATAACTGCTTTAGCCTTCGTCTGTGACGTTTGTTGTGTTGCAGTTGGCTTTGTGTTGATCTAGTATAACAACACTTTATGTGGTGCATTACACTGAGCGCAAAAAAAGTGATAAAATGAGGTGTGAAGGATTTAGATAATATGTAAATTCTCTCCGCGTTTGCTTGGCATGGCGGCAGTGAATAGATCAGAGTGCAGTTGGCAGTGTCAGGTAGAGATGTAATGAATAGCCTGATTAGCTCTTTGGCAGCGACACTCCTGCAGATGGTAGGCACACTTTCCTCTACCCTCCCCTTCTCTCTTTCTCTAGTCCAGGATCTAGCGTTAATCAGTGTAATTACCAGAAAAAGAAAACATATTAGGGCATTTAACCCTTGTGTTCCGCTAATTTCTCAAAAACGCCATGACCTGCATCTCGTAACGGCAGTAATCTTACCTGTGCTTTGAGTTTTAATTATTTGTTCTCTAGGTATTTTAAGATTTTTGTTGTGGGAGAGCAGGGATAATTGAAATACTTGTTAGTTTTTAAGCTTTTAAAATTTTAGACTGTAGGCTGTCGATCTGACAAATATCCAAATTCTGAATAGGTTACCACACAACTGAGTAGGTTAACACAGTCTCATCCCAAAAAGTCATATAACTGACGTTTTGGGGCGTTTTTTGACCATACGTCAATATTAGCCTTTTTAGGGCCCCCTTAAACGTCGGTAGATGACGATCCCGGGCCGTCATACAACTGACGCTTTACCTTTAACGTCAGTTAGGTGACGGGTTAGGTTTAGGGTTAGGTTTAGGTCTGGGGTAGAGTTATCCCATAACCTCATCTACCGACGTTTAAGGGGGCCCTAAAAAGGCGAATATTGACGTATGGTCAAAAGACGTCCCAAAACGTCAGTTATATGACGTCTTGGGGTGAGACCGGGTTGAGTAGGTTCTTGATTTTAATCCCGGAAGTCTGGGATTTGTTTTCCTGCTCACTAAATCATTCATGCTGGCAAATCATTGTTTAAATTAAAAGGGAGAGTTGCAGTCTAAGAAATATATTATTATTATCATCATCATTATTTTAAAAGTAAATATATGTTTACAAAAATCATATTATATAATTTTTATTAGTATTCATTTGTATTGACCTCGGTGCTCCTGGTAGATCAGATGAGACTGTCAATGAACGTATAGTGTCTGTTGAGGCTGGGACTATACATGCAACCCTACACCAACATTATGTAAACACTGAACATACAGAATTCCCGGACGAGCCCCCATTAAATCACTTACCACTATCATACACACATACAACTGATCACAACTAAATTAACTTGAGATAAAATATCCCGGACCTCTCGCACCCCAAGCGAGAATCATACCCCTAGAATTTGGAATTTCTTTGGGAAAAATAAAGTTGCATTGACAGTCTCAACATATTCGGGTTCTTCAAAGGTCGTACAGATAAAGTGTGTAGGCCTTACAGTTTCCACAGGAGTAAATGAATGAAAACGACAACATTTATTTCATAAACTGATTTTGTCAGACTGATCATAAGCATCTCTGTCAGCAGTGAAGGTCAGGCCCCTGGAGATGCAATCCAGAATGGATCCGTGTGTTAATCCTGATCTCTGTTGACAGGTGTGTTGAAATGGGCACGAGTGGCATCGGAGCCGGATTATCTGTGCCAGCCTCACACCCGTGGCTGCCACATGCTGCATGTGGAGTGTGAACTGTGCCAGGTTTGTCACTGTGCCATAATTGAATTGAACTGCTCTCAACCCAGAATAAAGCCCCGAGCCTGTTTGCTTCCTCTTCACATTTAGCTGTTCTTCTCCAAATATGTAGTTAGTGCTGTTTGTCCAAAAGCTGTTCAGAGAGAAGAGTCATAATAGATCAGCCATTAAAATAATTACATTCACTGCACCACTGCAGCCATCAAAACAAAATATGTATTTTAAACAACTGATCAGTGTATTCAAATGAGGACTTTTATAAATGAAGACGGGTGGATTTATAGTTTGCATAGAATGCAATACTATTTACATTTTTTTAAGCCTAGCAGTATTTTCCTGAATAAGGTGCATTTATCCATATTGCTATATCAATGAATATGTATTAATTCTAATAGAATAATGTATTAAGTATATATTAAATTATAAATGTACATTTTTGTGCAGTATGGTATGTACTTTTCACAAAGTTCAATCATGTGTATTTGTTAAAAAAAAATTGACTTATTTTAAAAAAAAAATTCTCAGTGCAACAAAATCTGGTCCTCAAATAGGCTTGTTTATGCAAAATTTCTTTCTTTCTTTCTTTCTTTCTTTCTTTCTTTCTTTCTTTCTTTCTTTCTTTCTTTCTTTCTTTCTTTCTTTCTTTCTTTCTTTCTTTCTTTTGTGCTTTTTTATCCTTTCTGTTTTAGGGTGAAATGCAATCTAAAAATGTGATTTTGATGCATAAATATATATGAAATTATGTATCATCATTGCTTTAGTAATGTTTCTATAATATTTAAGTATTATAGTAAGTATTATATTAAAGTTTATTAACAAATAATAATTATTATTATTTATTATTATTTTAAATATTACACTGTAAAAAAAATATTTTCATGATTTGTAATCACAACATTTTTTTCTTTGGTCAAATCAACTTAAATAATTTATGTAGTTCATACAACATAATATTTTGAGTTTCTGATGATTAAATCAATCTCCCTCATTGTATTAACTCAATTTTTTCCATTTCAATGGACTTCAAATTTTAAGGCAACCAGGTTACTTTTTTTTTTCTTATAAGTTAAACCAACAATATATATTTTTTTACAGTGTAGTAGTAATATATGGAGAGCTTACATTTTTCTAAATGAGAAGTTTACGTTTTTAGTGTTAAGCAAAGTCCTTTAACTCCAGAACTTTTCATTATTATTTTTTTTCTGAAATGAATTAGTCTGAAGATTTTATTGCTGTTAGCTGTGGCAATATGTTTCAAGAGAATCACTTATTAATGCAAACACACATCGTCTGATAGCCAGAGGGCAATATTTCACCCTCTTGATCCGCTTTCTGTTCTCCTTGCTTTCCACTGGTGTGTAAATGTTCAAGTACCCGCAAGTTTGAATTACTTTGCTGTGAGAAGTGATCATGTCTTTCGAAAGCTTGCTGGGTCTTTCATTCTTTCGCCGAGGAAACGGAGGCAAGAGGTGAGACAATCTCAATAGTCTTTTGAATGGAACATTCAGCTGGTAAATTTTATGGAGGAGGATTCGAGGCAGCTGTTTCTTTACTTGTGTAGGGCCATGTAATTGATTTCTCTTTTAAGCCTTTCCTCAGAGAGCATTATGTTACAAAACCCTTCTGTCACAGTCGTAAAGGAGTATTTTACGCTTTGGTGTGTGCCACCACAATAACAAGCAGTGGTGCTGTATTTAGAAAGCTGCTGCTCATAGGGCAAACACAGGGCGGCGGAGCAGAACTGGAAAAGCTGCAGATCTGTTAAAGTGCATTCAAGTGATCTGTTGTTAAAGTCATCTAGCAAAGTTCAATGATATCATTTTGCTCAATGATATCATCAAGTTCTAAGGACACATTTAAAGCTTATAACCTTATGTAATACTTTTTTTTTTTTTTATAAAATCACTGACCCTATTCAAAACCAACTTACATAAATAAACCATGACACTTATTTGAGTAGCACTTTTGGTGTTGGAAAGCAGATATTTTTTCTCTTTTTCACTGTTCTGTTGTTGAAAAGAAATTCTGGGCCAAGAAAATTGTGTTGGCACCAGCCCTTTAAAGGGATAGTTTAAACAAAAATGAAAAAATATGTATTTCTGTTCCCATTTATTTGCATTTTTGTCATTCCAAACCCATGTTTTATTTTATTTTTTACCCCAGTGCTGTTTTGGACAACATAATATGTTCTCAAAACTTAAGAGGTTAGCCCTGAAGTGTATGTTATATTGCATGTGAAGCATGTTAATGCAAGTTTGTTTTGTTTTTTCTCTCACACATTGAGTATAATTGCACTCCAGTGTTTAAAGAACTTTGTAATCATTGTTTGAAAGCATTGATTTTGCATTGATTTTAGGGCTGTCAATTAGTACAAGATTTAACAGATTACATGATATGAATAATCAGTATTATTTGATGAGGGAAAAAAAATCCAAAAGATGATAGTTTCAAAGGCAGATGAAATATTGAATAGGGATTAGCTTTTGAATGCCATTACCTCCACTATTCATCCACTCAAATAATCTATTGTTTATCTCTTTTCCTCTTACAAAGACTCATTACAATCTCTGCTTGTCTCAGAGCCCAGAGGGGAACTCTGACAAAGTCTGAATGAAGCCCTGAGGAAGAGAGGCATGTTAGCATGCCATGTAATTGATTCTGACTGACCTTTGTCAGGTCTGCAGAGGACTATAGCTTGGCTAAGGAAGTGCAGGTTGGTATTGTTTTTTTTCTTTTACACTTGCATAAATACCACATACACAGGTGCAATGGAAATTTTGAGACGTGCCCTTTTGAGTTTGGTAGTTGTTGGGGTGTAAAGGATAGATATAGAGAACGAGTCAGACTGGAAGTCATGTCTGGATGAACTGTTTACTGTTAAACCAGACTTGCACTGCAGAGACAGACACTTTATAGCGTAATCTCTGCATTGCTTCATGGGATGAAAATATCAGTGGTGTTATTGTTAAATTAAAATTATTCAAATTGTTTGCGTTAACTGAAATAAAGGTGACATTAAATGATTAAAAAAATAAGTTTAAGATAAAGCACTAAAGTGAATAAAACTGAACTGAAATAAAAAATAAATAAAAATAATTGAAAGCTAAAAAATAAATGAAAGCTAAAATGAAAACTAACTAAAAAATAACACTGGAAAAAAAACAATTATAAAGTTGTGTTGGCTATATATATATATATATATATATATATATATGAAGAGTTCAGATGCAAAAGCCTCTAAATGCCATTTGAAATTTTCTTCTAATATGATCATTTTTATCAAACGTGTATATGTAAGTTCAGTAATTTCACTTAAATAGCAATGAAGATTACCTATTAATTGTCATTTAAGTGAAATTACTGAACTTAAATATACAAGCTTGATAAAAATAGTCATTTTAGAAGAAAATTTCAAATGGCATTTAGAGGCTTTTGCATCTGAACTCTTCATATATATATATATATATATATATATATATATATATATATATATATAATTTATTTATTTTTTAATTATTTATTTGTTTATTTATTTTTACAAAATAATGTTATGCTGGGTACACACCAAAATATAATAGGGCTGATTTTGCGCCCCTTCCAACAATCCTAGATATGTACTGATTATATCTTGATGGTTTTACTTTTTTTTTTCTTTTAGCAAAACTACACACTAAAAAATGCTGGGTTGTTTGAACCCAAATTTGGGTAAAATATGGACAAACCCAAATGTTGGGTTCAAAATACTATTAAAAAATGTACATTTGAAAGTGAAAGTTTTAAGTTGGGTTAAAATTTAAAATTACATTTTTAACCCAACATTTGGGTTTGTTCATATTTTACCCAAATTTGGGTTCAAACAACCCAGCCTTGTTTAGAGTGTAATTTGTGGTTATCATGGTCCGGCATGCTTATTCTGAAGTCTCACAAGATTTTGCGAGATTTCCTGTTTTCACAACTTGAGAATCTGGTTGAAAATCTGTTTGTGTGTGGTGTACTGTCACACCACACACTCAAAAAATGCTGGGTTGTTTTAACCCAAATTTGGGTAAAATGTGGACAAACCCAGCCATTGGATTAAATATGTAATTTAAAAATGTAACTCACTGGCTGGGTTTGTCCATGTTTTACCCAAAATTGGGTTAAAACAATCCAGCATTTTTTAGAATGTAGGAGCGAAACTGTTAAATCTAGGATGTTTTGTCCTCGTGTTTGTGGTCACATTTTGAAAATCTTATAAGATGTAAAACAAATCTTGGTGTGTACCCAGCATTAATTAATACTAAATACTTTTCCTTTTCCTTCAACCATTAGCAGAAATTGTAGTGAAATGATTACATTATTAATTAATTAATACTTTATTAATACATTACATTACTTATATTATTTGTTTCTTTGGGAAACCTAAGCAAACATACTAAACAATACTGTCACGTGGCATGACATCACTTTCCGCAAAACTGAAATATTTTCTAGTTGATATGAATTCAATCGTTGTATCTTTCAAACTCTGTGGCAGTTTGACACTATTGGATGTAAACTGTGCAGTAATAGTGTGCATGCCTCTTGTGTGAAAGTGTATGGTTTCTCCCTTTGGGAAAATAGAATAATTAATAGAAAGGCTCTCAGCGCCTTAATTACTGCACACATCTGCCAGCTTCACATCTGGTGTGGTTGCCATCGCCTGAAACAATGTATGTTCTGATATTAAACACTAAGGGGAGGGAGAACTGGGTCACTTTTGTGGCGTTTCTCTTCCGTTTCCTCGCCCCAAAAGACCACAGATGCAAAACATTTGTCTGTTAAGATTTTACAGAAGCTATTTTCCATTCCAGTGTGTCCACCGCCCACAGTCCAGATTACTGGACTTTTTAGCTAAAATGGATGCCTGAATGAGGCTTGATTTATTAAATACTGCAGTGCATACGTATGTGTCCAAAATCCAATTAGACAAAATGCAGTCTATTGTGATATGGCCAGCAAGCAGCTCTCATGTGGAACACATATCTATGCAATCCAATAGCAAGCAGTGAAACATGGCATATTGTGTTGATGGTGTGCATTCACAAGGTCCGCATACGTTTTACACAAGCAGACACATGAGGATGATCTCTGGGGCCTGAGGAGAAACATTTGCTTTCTTTTTAGTATGCTCTGCTTTTGCTGGTGTTACGGAGCATTTCAAACAGACGTAATTGGTCATGTGGACACAGACCTTGTAGAAGGCCACAGTCCACTCTTTTCCCGTTAATGAGTCAGCTGGCCTTCAGATTCTGGGGCAAGTTGTCATTCACACTTTTAGCCCAGTAAATGTAATTTTAAAAACGTGCATGTGACCATCAGACACAAATACCTGTGTCCTATATGTGGTAGAGTATTCACATTTTCCATTACATTCCTTATCTATTCCTCATTTCCTTTGTGTATCCCCTTTCTCTCAAGGTCTGGTTCTTTACTAACAAAATGGTCCAGCACAGTTTAAAGGCTGCAGGTTTCTGTTTGCACTCAGTGTTTGGATGAAAGAATGTTATAAATGGGTTTGCACTTTTAAAATTTGTGGTATAGTGAAGTTATTTCAAGTTGCACTCAAAACTTACCGTATTTTCCGCACTATAAGGCGCACCGGATTATAAGGCGCACCTTCAATGAATGACCAATTTTATAACATTTTTCATATATAGGGCGCACCGGATTATAAGGCACATAAGATATTGCACTCTTAGAAGAAAAGGTTCTATATAGGACCTTAAAAGATTCTAAAGCGCGACGTATTTGGAACCCCTAAAATGCAATGAGGTTGAATGATCACAAAATTCAAGATATGGGGGTTAAAAATGTAATTAATCAATATCACACGAAGAGTGCCATTTCAGTTTTTATCCTTCAAAAATCAGCATGATTAAAATGTGATATTAAGTTACTACAACAGTTTAATAAACAATAATTTAATTATAACTAAAATGTTGCAGAATAATGTAATATATGAATGAATAATAGCCTTTAAGGAACCTTTGTGCCAAAAGTGTTCTTTCTTGTCATTATTGAACCTTTTTTAGCATAAAATGTCCTTTGGAGTTGAGTAAAGAACCCTTTGCTACATATGAAGAGTTTGGTTCCAAAACGCTATAAATCCATTTTGATGAATTTGAGTAAAACTGTGTTTTCTTTAGCAAGAAAATGGGAAGACTAAAAGCGCGATTCAATTAACCAACTGATCCATATATAAGACGCACCGGATTATAAGGCACACTGTCGTTTTTTTTTTTTTAAATTAAAGACTTTTAAGTGTGCCTTATAGTGCGGAAAATATGGTACTTTTAAAAGTGATCCATTAGAATATAGTTATCATGAACTAAGAATGAAAAATAGCCTACTTCATCATTTATTAAAGGAGTCTTTCATTAAATTAACCTTATTGTAAAGTGTTACCTTCACGTATGTACAGTAGAGGGAGCAGCAATAAAAAATAAATAAATAAATAAAACTGTTTAATCAAAGTAAGTTTTGCTTATTGGTATGATTAGTGGTCAGCAGCAAGGACATTGGCAAATAAAGTGAGATTCATACATAAAATATATTTATATTGTTAAATATTTCATTAGCAAGTTTACGTAATATTCTGAATTTGCATTTCACTGTTTCCTATTCATTTTGATGAATATTGAATCTGTTTTTGTGCAAGTGAGATGAGTAAACACATGCTCACTTTAGTCTAGATCTGCAATCAGCATCATGTTCACACTGCGCACACAACACCTCTGCACTTACTCATGACACGAGGAGAGCTGTCAGTCAAGAAATGGGAAACAAAGTAACTTGCGCTTCTTATCTAAAAAAGTAACTCGGATATTTTGTTGTAAATTTCGTTGGCTAATGCATTTCACTCATTGGGATTGGGTTTTATTGCAAATTTCAAATTGAATTTCTTTTAGTTGATGTCATATGTTCACCTTAATTTCCGTTCTTTGTTGAAGACTAATGTTCCCTTTACGCTGTTGTCAAACGACCGCTGCACACTGCATTACTGTCATGTATGACTTTAATAGGTGTCTGTAAACACGGTAATTAGTCATCATTTGTATGTCCGTCTGCACAAATTATAAACGGATCAGTCAATTGATCCACAGAGCAATTCTTTAACCACAAGTAAGCTCCACTGATGATTTTCTAGTCTTACACAAAATCGTAGATGTGTGAGTGTTTAATAAGTAAATGTAATTGTAGTACTATATATGATAATGGATGAGTAATGATTATGGCATGTAATGACCTCTGAGCTATGAACCTTATGCTTTTTAGTAGCCTAATGCATGATAAAGCATCTAGGACTGTAATTCTTAATTTCTTTCTGTATTTCTCTATAGTCTAATAGTTTTTGCCCCTGAAGAATAGAAACAACTGAGATTACGTTTTAAAGATTAATATTTATGTCACTAAAGATATTTATTTATTTAGGTATTTTCCCCACAATACAACTCATTTTGTAAATTAGAACACTTTCAGAATATTTTACGTCCCACTTCATAATTTTTCATCTGCATTTTTTTCTTTGCCGTCCAGCTGCACTTCCTGCTTTCCATCCTACACTCTTAGAAAAAATGGTTCATTGGGGTTCTACATATGAGTTCTTCACTCAACTCCAAAGAACCTTTTATGCTAAAAAAGGTTCTATAATGACAAGAAAGAACCTTTTTGGCACAAAGGTTCTTATAGGCTATTATTCATTCATATATTACATTATTCTGCAATATTTTGTAGTTGTAATTAAATTATTGTTTATTAAACTGTTGTAGTAACTTAATATCACATTTTAATCATGCTGATTTTTGGAGGAGAAAAACTGAAATGGCACTCTTCGTGTGATATATTGATTAACTACATACAATTTTCTAACCCCCAGATCTTGAATTTTGTGATCATTCACATGAATTCATAAATACATTTTAGGGTCTTGATGTTTGTCATTAATATGAAATATTTAATCCAGAAAGGACAAAACAAATGATATTGAATGAACCCAAAAGGTTCCATATAGAACTTTTTCCTGGTTACAAAGACCCTAAAGAGTTCTTATTATTGAAATCTTAAAAAGGGTTCTGTATAGAACCTTTTAGGGGTTCCAAATATTTAAGGTTCTATATAGAACCTTTTCTTCTAAGAGTGTATTACTCCTTTTCTTCTATTTCTGTTATTGATCCGTGGTGCATTGATGCCCTTCAAAGAACCGCTGTGATCTAGATATTGTGCCGTTCTGTTCTCGACCGGTCTGTTTTATTTCTCTTGTGTGACAGTGCCAGTCTGTGCAAACGCCTCAAGCTTCTCTGTGAGCTCTCCGAGGTGAGCTTTGTGGTGTGCGTGGGTCAAATGGATTCCTGTGATGGCAGAGCTGCATTTTCAGCATCATTACTCCAGTCTTCAGTGTCACATGATCCTTCAAAAAGCATTCTAATATGCTGATTTGCTGCTCAAGAAACATCATTATTTGTTGATGAATACAGATTTCATAATAACAGCATTTCTTTGAGCTTGTAACACTATAAAATGCCTTTATTTAATTATTTTTTAATAATCCTTCCTGAATAATTCGTTTTAAGTAGAGTGATATTTTCAGAGCCAGACCTTTGACTGTTTTCACACATCTGACTGACATGGAATTCGTCATTTCTGTACTTTTTAGGTTATTGTGCAGAGTGTAGGTTCTTATTGACTGGCCAAGTTTCCAGTGAATCTCCCGGAGTCTGAGTCAGGCTCAATGAGTGGGGCTATTAGGCTGGTAGACAGGGCAATAGCGGCAGGCAGATGAATAGCCTAATCTGAGCTGAGGGTCTGTTCTGACAGTATCTGCCCACTCTTTCCAGGCAGGGTGAGTGTGTAGAGATAACTGCAGTGAACATCAATGAATTTTACTCCACCTGTCTCTACCCATTGGCTAATGAAAGGCAGACTCTGGTGTGCATAAATAGCTCACTGAACTGTGGAAAAGTGTTCATTGAACGCATTCAGGCACAACACTGTTAACAACATTTCTATTACAAATAGATGCAGTTGAACTTCCTGTTCATCAAAGAATCCTTCACAGTTTCCACACAACATAAGCAGCATAACTGTTTTTAATATTGATAATAATAATAAATGTTGCATGAGCACCAAAATCAGCAGTAGTGATGCTGGAAATTCAGCTTTTCCATCACAAGAATGAATTACACTTTAATTAGCCTACATTTCAGTTAAGTTCTAATACTATTTGACAAAATGACTGTTTTTAATGTGTTTTTGTTCAAATAAGTGCAGCTTTTGTGAATATATTAGAGACTTTTTTGAATATTAAATAAGTGAAATAGCATTAAAACAAATAAAATTAGGGCTGGGTATTGAGACAAATTTCACAATTCGATTTCGATTCACAAGCTTGCAGTTCGATTTGATTTGATTCAATATAGATTATTTTGTATATCAGTTACAATAAATGGCAATTTTTCTCAAGGAAATCAAATCTCTTAACTAATGGGAGTCTAGTTGTAGCCTACTAGGCTTCATTAGCCTAATATGAAGGTAATAATGAATTGTTTTGTAGCTATACAAACACTTAAATTACACTTTTATTTATTTTTATAATAAGAAGATTATATGAAATATAAACATTTAAATGGTGGCTGTCATAAAACTTGCCAGATTTATTCAAATATGCATTAAATTTTGAAGAACATTAAGATTATAATGCATATGTAATATGGTGTATATATTTAGCAAAATGCTCCTCTCTAGAGTTATTTTTTCTAGCTGACTAACGAGTTTATTTGGGTTTTCTGAGGTAAATATGACTATACATGACATTGATTACAAGCTGTTTAACTGACGTCTTTCCACGGTTGAAACGCTGATTGAGCGAATCAGTGTGACATGATCCGGATTTCGATAAGTTGTGCTCTATCCTTTAACACACTTTCAGATGCTCATTCATGTTTATTTCGCGCTGAAACTGGTATTATTAAGCCGGAAGAGAGACCAGCGCTGTTGCTTCTCTTGAGCTGCACCAGAGCGATCTCACGCCACAGCGCCTAAACGCTATTTATGTTTTTGAATTTCTAAAGAAAATGGATGTAATTTGAAAATTGAGACGTTGTTTCATATCAATAGTAACAAAGGACAAAGATTATTGCAATTTATTTTTTTTTGGATGCGCGCAGCCGCGATACAATGTCCCATTCTTTCAAATGAAACAGGATGACTAATCGATTATTGAGTCTTAAGAATCGATATCGGTTCTTAAAAATGAGAATCGATTAATATCGAGAAATTGATATTTATTACCCAGCCCTAAATAAAATATAATCTAACTGCTTGTTTTTTTTTTTTGTTTTTTTTTTTTTTTTGCTCTTGTCGTTTTTGCACATACCGTACTTTGCACTGCATAAATTTAGCTTCACGTCCTTCACTTTTGATGCCTGGAGCTTTAACTCCCAAAGCAATTACTCCACACTGACACAGATGTGCTGTTGACTTTTAAGAACAAACGCAAGAAAAATGAGTTGCACAGGCATGCTGAGGGCAACGCAATCTAGTGTACGGTTCCATTTGTTGTCTGTGTGCTACATTTTATCTTTATTACGGTGTACGTTAGTTATTAATAAAGCTCAAAAGAGCTGCTTTTACCTTGAGAGACCTTTCAGGCCCAGTGTCGTGTTATGAGGACAGGAAAAGAAGGTCTGGTTCAGTCAATGTCACAAACAAAATCATTGTTGACATTTGCGTGCATGTTTTAGCTAGCTATTCGCCATCCATTGTGATACTGCAGAATGATTCAGTCAAGCATGCCTCGGCACTATAACCATCATGCTTGTATCTTTCGGGTTCTCTAAACATCCACTGTTGAATGTGTACAGCAGTATTAGCAATATGCTGCATTTCACTGATGTCAAGTGAACAAACGTCAGTAAAGTGGCTGTTTCTATTGGCTTGCATTATGGTACTACATAATAAGAGTTCATAATTTATATTTTCCATCTCTTTCAGTTTCTGCTTGAATTCTGTCACTAATAAGTAAGTTGTGCCTGTTTCGACTGGTCGTGGATCACAAGTTTCACTTGCTATACTGTAGATGGTGACAACAGGAAGGAACTAGTCAATTATTAATCTTACACACTCAAGCAACACTATTTTTGCTGTATTCTGCTATTGAATGTCACATAGTTCCCAATTTTTTGTGTGAAACTCACTTTCTTGTCTTATGTCATACATTTACATTAACAATTGAGTTAATTTATCAAACATGGTTTCTAAAACTTATCTTTTTTTTTAGACTACACAATGTAAAACTTGTTAACATCTTAAAATAGACTGTAATTAACCTGCACAAATGCTTCATTAAGACCCTCTGAATCAAATAATGATACGTTATGCACATTTCCTTGCTTTAATTTGGTGCCATAGGTGACTCAACAACTTTTTTCCATTTCGATTATTATTCATCGGAAAATTAAGATTAATTATGAGGTTTAATTCGAAAACCAATTATTTCCCTTTGCCTGTGAGGTGCTAGTAAGTGGAGTTTGCTTTTTTGAACATCAGATGTTTTTGCTCATCAAATCTGGTGTATTTTCTGGTTTGCATCTTCTGGATTACAAGAGGCTCCTGGCATGTTTAAATGTTCGATTAAATGTGTTTGTTGGAGCACAGAGTTGCGGGATGTATTTAGATGATGCATCACTTCTCTGTGTGATGCCTAAATTTGGCTTGGTGTGATCTTGGCAAAGCCACCGTTATATACTTGGATAAGTTGGATGCGCAACACAGGCCTCGTAACAGCTGAAGTCAAGGAATTTTTCCATGTCCTTTGGCACAGCATGCTAATAAACAAGTTTTTGCCAGGATTTTATCAGTGGGGTTCTCAACTTCTCACTATCGCGAATAAATATGTTTTGCTTTTTTTTGCCATGATTCTCAGGCTGGCTAGTGGATGTGGTATGGATGTACACAGTATGTATGTTTGTTTTCTTTCCTTTGACCCTCTTTCCCTAAAAATAGGCTAAATTGCACTTGAATTGCTCTGTAATCCTGACACAAGCTGAGATATGTGATTATGAGGAAGGGGTCATGGAAACAGAAATAAATTAAACCAGGCGCAACCCTTTTTAGTTAGACTTGTATCATAACTGCGGGAGAGCTAGAAAAGCTAAAAGAGTTGCCGTTAAAAAGTAGCACATGGCGAGAGCACACAAGCGCAACTCTTTCTTACTTGCTTTATCTGCGGTCCTGCCGCTTTTGTGCTGTTTGTTTAGACCAGATGATATAGCAGATGGCCCAAGCCTGACTGCGGAAGGTGTTTGATGGGTGGAAATAGGTGTATTTAATTACACGTCAAATCTGCCACCCCAGTTCGGACTAACGCGGGCTTGTTTCTTCCAGCGCCCGGGGCCTGTGTTCACTTTGTTCAGCTGGCATCTCTCCCTTAGCCAGGATGCGTCTACTCCTCAATTCATTCCTGTCTGCAGAAAAAAAAATGTAATTAAAAAGGCTTTAGTCAGACTGCAAACAAATCAGATTTTTTTTCCCTCAGATCACATCTTTTCATGTAGACTGTCTGCACTATTAATTGCAAGTGATCAAATAAGATTTGTTTGTCCAAACATAACCAGCCTATATATCTGGATGGGTTGCTTTGGTAACAATTATACGAATGAAGGAAAATATTTGAGCGGCCAGAACGTCCAGACTATGACATCTGTAAAAATCATATTTTATGGGGGTTTTTATTTATTTTTTATTTTTTTTTTTTTGGCTGTCCAGCAGACTTTCAAAACCCCATCTGGATAAAATCTGGATATGCAAAAAAAAAAAAAAAAAAAAAAAAAATCAGACTTTTGCTGGCAGTCTGAATGCCTTTGACTACTGATAGTATGGAAGCACATTTAAAAAAATGCTTTAGTGAATCATAATTATGACAAAAAAGACAATATAATTAGATAAATAAACATGAGATAAAATATTAAAATTATGACTTGTCATTGTGAGACAAAAAGTCTGAATTTACACACTAGGTCATAATTATAATGTCACTTTTTGTCATAATTATGACTTTCATCTCATGATTTCGAACTTGCCTTATGCCATAACTATTAATCTTACATGTATAATTTACCATGATATTGGTATTAACAAATACTATGATTTAGTATTTATTTCTTATGTGGTGCAAATGGGCTTCCATGTGATGATTTACAGAGATTTGCAATCTCTGTGAAAGACTCTTAAATGTCAATGTCAAATATTTCAGATGTTTGCAAGATGTTTTCATGCATTCCTTGAGCTCACACGGTAGAGTATACAGTAGCAACACCACGGTCATAGTCCGATTACCAGGAAAACATAAGCATTGCATAAGATCTTTACACTAGTTTGTAGGTTGTTGTTTGTAGTGTATTTTGTCTTACTGCACTAGCAGATTTTTCTTTTCTTTTGCCTTACTACTTACTAAAAAGTGCATTATAAGACTGGGAAAACTGGAAGAGAGGGCAACTCATTAAACAAATGAAATTAACATTTGAACTCTCTCTTGCGAAAATAGCATCCCCATCCGGGACGCAATCACGCTGAGTTGATCACCGCAGTATTGTGTTAATTTACATCTCATTCCCTTCACCCGCTCTTCCCCCATCTCTCCTCTCCACATGTTGAAACAACCCGAAATTCACCCAAACATCTATATGGTTTAATGTGAACAATTATCATACAACACTATGCATGTTTGATATCATTTAAAATGTCTCAGTGCGACTGGTAGTTGGTGTGTACCCTAATGTAAATTACCTTCTGTCCTCAGTAAGGTGTACACTACCCATGCCTGGATATATATATATATATATATATATATATATATATATATATATATATATATATATATATAAAATAGGGCTGTCAAAACGATTAAGCGCGATTAATCGCATCCAAAATAAAGTTTGTGTTTACATAATATATGTGGGTGCACTGTGTATAATTATTTTAGATATATAAACACACACACACATGCTTGTATATATTTAAGAAATATTTTCATGTATATTCTGTATATAGATTTATATATAATTTATATTATATATAAATATAAATATTTTATTTATAAATAATATTTGTTTTTTCCTTAAATATACATGCATGTGTGTTTTTATATATATACAAAATAATTATACACAGTGCACCCACATATATTATGTAAACACAAACTTTATTTTGGATGCGATTAATCGCGATTAATCATTTTGACAGCCCTAATATATATATATATATATAAACATTGTAAAATTATTGAATTTTCTGCTACTTTTTAGTTAGTATCTCCACTGCTGTGCTTATAATTCTTAAGTTGACGTTAAACATTCCCTTTCTTAATAAAATAAGAGTAAAACCTACCAATGACATCAAATGATGAATGCGCCAGACCACCCCTCCACCCGCCATCTGAGTGCCACTTCCTGTCTGGCTCTCGCGGTGCTTAATGAACTGAAGTGTGGCTAATTACTGCGCTATCATTTCAAAATGGAAACTATAAACATTTCCATTAGCCCCGGCATCATTAGCACAACAATTAGGCATCTGGGGGATTGATAAAGGATATTACTCAGTACGATGTACCGAGCGACTATCAAGCCGCACACATACCTCTGTATATCAATATCCTCATGCATGGCTAATCTCCGGGCACTCCGGTGTGTGCATCTGCTGCAGTCCCTCAGGATATGGGGCAGATGCTAATTTGCCTGCTGGAGGGAGAAACTGGTATATGGAGGCACCGGGATAGGTTTTGCAGTCCCTAATGAAAGCTGTCACAGACCACACCTGCTAAAGAGTCCCTTCCGAAACATCTGAATCATTGTCACCCGACGGAGACCCATACACTTTCATTGGCAGATATTTTAAACCTTGGTTATGCGACACAAGTGCAGGAGAGGCGAAGGGTTAGAGAGTCAGATTGCAAACTCAATGGCCGCGGGTTTGATTCTCAATGCCAGCAGAAAGTATCTGAGGTTCCCTTGACCAAGGCACCTAACCCCCAATCGCTCCCCGGGCACCGCAGTCAATGGCTGCCCACTTCGCTGGGTGTGTGTGTCCACGGTTAGCTGTGTGTGTTTAAACTCTGCTCCTAATGTGTGTGCAGTTACTTGGATGGGTTGAATTCAGAGGACAGATTCCGAGTATGGGTTACCAAACTTGGCCTTCACGTCATGTCACTTTCCCTTACAATTATTTATTTTGTTAGACATAGACTTGGAGGCAAATGTTGTATTTTATGTTTGACTGTGGGGTTTATTCTTGGGAAAAAAATGGCCCTTGACATGAACTTTTTAGATTGTATCAGTTGTTCATACCAGTATAGTTCCATATATTATGGTACTTAATGAGTACCATATTCATGTACAATGGTATAGTGGCACTCATTTATAAATAACAGGAATTATCCACTAAAAGTTGCAGCAAAACAAGATGATGCTCACCAAAGCAGTTTTAAAATGGGTTTCTCTTGGTTAATTCAGTCATGTTCAAGCTTTGCTTTCATTGCATCATTGTGTGAAGTGTTATTGATTAAGGAACTGATTTTGCGGCAGCACTTTGAGTGCTTCAGTTGTTAATCTCTTAATACCTGCTTGTAGCTCATTTATCTCCATGGTTTTATTTCAGTGCCTCTGGTTTTATGGTGTCACTACGGTCAGTCCTATAGATTGTCTAAAATCGAGAGTGAGGTTGGCTTGAGAACTTCATCAGTAGCTAATGATGGTACAAGATTTGATCAACTCTTTGTTAAAATCTGTTAAATCAGACCACTGGCTCCTTAAAATATGCAGAATGAGAAAAACTGAGTTTAAATCTAAGAGAAAATGAACGAGTCAGAAATTGTCAACGTCTCTCAAAAATTGTTTATTGTTCGTTAATTCTTTTAATTGAAACTCGCTATAGATTATTTTTAAGTATCCCATTAATCCATTTTACTTTTTGACTTTTCAAACAGATTGCACAGAGGGCCCATATATGCATTTATTCACACAGATTAATTAATTCAATCATAAATATATATTTAATGTATCCAATTTCATTTGACATTTCCCAACAGTTTGTTTGAGTTGTTCAGTCAAAGCAGTTTTATAAAGTGGCAGGCGTAGACATTCTCTTGTTATGACTATAAAATACTTAAACTATATTATACATATACTTATAAAAATATATATGAAATAATCTACTACATTATAGTATTCTTTATGCAGTTTAGTGATATTTGTTTTGAATTTTGAATGATCATTTATTATTGTTAAATGTTAAACTGGTAAATGTTTTTAGGGGATGGATGCTCCAATCTTGCTTATTGCACCAGATTCAAAATTAAAAAAATATATATATATATATATATATATAATATAATAATAATAATAAAAAAAAATATATATATATATATATATATATATATATATAAACAGTCTTAAAATGTGTTTTAACTATATACAGTATATATATATATATATATATATATATATATATATATATATATATATACTGTATATATATGACATGCAGAATCCACCTTTGCTCTGTTCATACTGTCTTTTGTTTGCTGTTTTGCTTGCTTTCTTGGTGCTCTTTGTCATATATGTAATGAGAAGTTGGTAATTTTCAAACTTGTGTACTCCAAAATAAATATTCAAATATTTTCTATTTTTAATACGTTTTGGGAAAACAAGCGAACACAATAAAACAATCAAATCTTACATAAAAGTTAAAGTTTAGATGAAAAAGTGCAATTAAACTGTATCCGTTTTTCCTCTGGGATGTAATAGATGAGATGTAAAACTTTTCTCATCAAGACTTCACAGTGTGTACCTGCTCACAAACTTTTTAAGATAAACATACTCTGATAAATATTCATTGAAATATTAGCAAATATTAATCAAAAAATGAGTAATAATAATAGTGTCCACTATACTCTCACTCAAGTGTATGTTTTGCAAAGTACGGTTAATGGCCAGTAGAGTCATTCTCAGCACACGCGCTGTCTTTGTGATGTGATTGTTATACTGAGAACACAAACGATATGCCAACTCCAGTCTGTCTCTCCACAGCTCTCATTGTGTCTCTGTGAAGTACATGTAGGGCCACTTGTCTTCAAAAATGAGAAGAGCTATACTTTCACTGCGAAGAGGGCTGAAACATCTTGACTCCTCTACTTCTCCTCTTTAGCAGTGTAGCCATAGCCATAAACTAGCATGACAATCGTTTCAGTAAGAGGCAGCATACCCAGTGAGAGAGAACAGTGGCTCAAGAGGGCTTATGAGGGGGAAAATGCCACAATTTCATTATCCCTGCGACATGGAGTGTCAATTTAGGCACTGACATTAGCATAATTACAGCTTTTTATGAGAAAATTAGCACACAGTTAGCACATGCTGGCTTTCACTTCATTACAGTGCAGTGCGAGATCATTAGCTACAAAAAGGAATTAAGATGTAGCCGATTATGTACATTTTGCCTCACTTTCCCCATTCCAGATTTGAACTGCAATCAAGAAGGAATGACTTTGTGTCCTCTTAAAGAAATCCATGTTAAAATGCACTCATAATTTGCGCTGGCCATCATTTTGTACGCACACTTACACCTAGTATCAGCCTCAGACGTCACATGGGCCGTTAGCTGAACGCCTGAAAGATATTGCAAACAAAATGGCAAGAAACCCGGGATTTTCAAAAGTATGTGAAGGTCACGACCAATTCGTACGAATTCATACGAGTGATTTAAAAAGTGGCTAATTCGTACTAATTCATATGACCTCATTCGTACGAATTCGTACGATTTGTCTAAACCCACGTGATGGGTAGGTTTAGGGGCGGGGCCAGGGGTAGGTCATTCGTACGAATTCATACGAATGGGCCAACTCGTAAAATATGTATGATTTAGCAAAAATCTTACTAATTCGTATGAGGTCTTACGAAATAGCCACCTCATAAAATTTTTACGAATTGCTGTGAGATCGGGTTGGAAGGTCATAGCACCATTGTTGCACAATGTTCTTGAATAAATTGAACGACAGTCAGTAATTGTGGGGATACTTTACATTTTCACGCCGCTAAACATGACGTTGAAGAAATCAAACAGTGGTTTTCAGTCAGCGATTGGTTGATTCCTTGGCCTATTAAAGCTACAATGGAGTTCTGCCGCCAGTCTGAACGTCTGGCTAAGCGTGACTACAGCTAGCGACGCCAATGTAGTATGACATTGATAATAATAATAGGCTAAATGTTTCTTAAACATCAAATCAGCATATTAATGATTTCTGAAGGAATATCACAGGAATAAATGACGTTTCAAATATTAACATAGATAATAGTTATTTTAATTAATAATCGTTCACAATATTAGTGGTTTTCTACCATTATGCCATTATGACTTTAAAAACAATTTAAAAAATCTTATTGACCCAAAACCTTTTTTTAAAAAAATAGTAGTGTAAGTTTTTTTGTTGTTGTTGTTTTTGAAGATTGCAGCCATGGTCACTGTTTTTCACACACATTTTTCCCATTTCTGTGTTTGTGTTTGACAGTTTTGGAATGACTTGGGTGAGTTGACAATGACAAGATTTTCATTTTTGGGTGAACTATTCTTTTAACCTCTATATTCTGTTAAACCACGCTTCAGTTGCAAATGTGCAACCTACCTAATACCACCTGTCAACACTGTGTCGGCAAGAAAAAGAGGTTATCAGAGACTATCAGCCCTACGTGTGCTATGTTTGTGACAGGACTTTCTCCAACACTACTGTTACTAACGCCTGCATGGCTGCTGCGGGCCGTGTGTCATTTTGATGAACACAAAGAGAAGGATGAGCGGTGTCGGGCCACACTGTTCCCACTCACAAGTTAGACAGTCAATTATTAATTTTATGACACAGATTCCATTTATTGCATCATAACCAGCTGATATTCAATTTCAGATCTGAGATGCAATACTTTTTCCATTGATCTAATCTTCTGTGATTCAAGATGCCATTTGAAAGGGCCCTTGGAAATGCTTTATGGTGGATTAAACTTCAATGCAACAACTTTGTCACTTTTATCAGGACTTGAGGGGATGTTACAGAGAATCGAAACACAACCAGAGTCCATCCTTTAATAAGGTGCAAGCGGAATTGGTTGTTTCTTCAACTTTAGGTGCTTTTGAACTTCTTAAACGCACTTTTTACACTCTTTGTATTTAATTTGTCAACTACTAATCTCATATTTATGGAAGCTTGTTTCCGCCACAGAATGAAAAATAAAAAGGGTAATTGCGACTTTTTTTTGGACTTTTTTTTCTCACAATTGCGAGTTTACATCTCGCACTTCTGACATTATTTCTCAGAATTGTGTGATATAATGTCAGAATTACGAGATATATAGTCAGAATTGATTGATATAAGTCGGAATTGCGTGAGATGAAGTCACAATTGTGTGTTATGAAGTCAGAATTACGAGATATATAGTCAGAATTGATTGATGTAAGTCGGAATTGCAGGTTATAAAGACAGAATTGCGAGATATAAAGTCAGAATTTATTGATATAAATTCACCATTGTGTTATAAAGTCAGAAATCCATGATATAAAGTCACAATTGTGTGTTGTAAAGTCAAAATTGTGAGATATAAACTATTCTGAGGGGAAAAAAAGTTGTTGTTTTTTTTCCTTAGAATTGGCCTGATAACTCGCAATTGCGAGATTCTCACAATTCTGAGAAAAGATGTCAGAATTTCGAGATATAAAGTCGCAATTGTGAGAAAAAAGTCAGAATTGTGAGATAAAAAGTCTCAATTTTGTCTTTTTTCTCGCAATTGCGACATAATGGTGACTTTATATCTCGCAATTGTGTCTTTATTTCTCAGAATTGTGACTTATATCTCTCAATCGCAACTTTCTCAAAATTCTGACTCCATATCTTACAATTGTGAGATAAAAAGTCACAATTATTATTATTTATTTTTTTTATTCAGTGGTGGAAACAAACTTCCAAAAATATTTGACGAAGTTTGCATCATTGATTCTATTGCGGAAGCTGCTTTGATACTATTTCTATTGACTTGACAATATTTTCATAAAACTTTATTGTGGGAAATTGTTTATTTCAGTTTGTTTAAAATATCATAGGTTTAGAAGTTTAGTAGCCTAATTCATATTTCATGATGGATATTTATATCTAAAGTTCAAGAGTTTGGGTCTAGGACAAGTGTAAAGCTATAATAAAAAAGTGGGGGGAAGAAATGAATAGTTTAATAAAAATGAATAGTTTTAATAAAAATCAACCTCTGGGACATAAAAGTGCCTGTATGAAGAAAGACCCAATTGCGTATCTTCCTCCGTTCTGTGAATCCCGTTATATTTGTGTATGTCATTGCACACCATCATATGTGACTGAATATGTCTGTTTCCGATGCCCTGGAGCAGTGTCGACATTTCTTCTTGTCAGCAGACACATAAATGGGAGTGTGGCTAAGTTGTTGCGAGAGATAAACTTGATTCTTATAGCATCTAAAATGCTATTAAGACTTAAGATGAGAAGCTGGTTTTATCTTGTGCTGCACTGACTTACTGTATGTCTTATCTTGATGTAGATTATAAATGAATCATCAGCTTTGGCAAAACCTTTGAATTATAGCATGTTTTTAGGCATCACTGAGCCATCTTCTGAGAAGATCAATGAGAACATTACTAAGATTCTGTTCAAAAGCATGAACCTTGAATAAAGTCACAGGAGTTTTCTCAGTCTGGCTTCAGAAGAAGCACTTGTGTTTGCTTTTTGTATGTTTAGTGGATTAGTGGATTGATTAAAGTGATTACTGATGTGATATACATGTAGAAGTAAACCTATTCTGCACACAGCTTCATTTGTAGAAGACAACTACACTGGTTGATATGAGGCTGTGCATTAGATAAGGGTCAAATTTTACAATAAGGTTCATTAGTTAATGCATTGACTAATACGAATTAACAATGAGCATGTATGGACCCTCATTATGCTACCGTGTTAGTGTGGGGCTATTTTGAGCCTTGTTAGTGGTATAAACTAGCGATTTGTTTTTACTTATTAACCCTCTGGGGTTCTTCGTTTAACAGTCACAATCGGGCGGGATTCAAATTTTAAAAAGAAAATCATATTTATTTATTTTTTTACTTGTTTTTTATAATATTTTTTCCTTTTCTTTTTTGGTGTTTTGAGAAAATTTCAAAAATATTTTTTTTTTCATATATTATTAGTATTAATGCAATAATTATGACCAGATTTTCCCCAGTTGAATATAATAGAAAAAAAAATATTAAAAAAAATATGTATTTTTTTTTTATTTTTTTTTTAAAGCTGTATTTCATTTTGGAGTCAACCACTTAGACTTTTCAAATCCTGTCCCCAATTTTTTTGGGTGTTCATATACCAAGTACCAATAAAGTCACCAAGTTTCGGACCATTCCGATGAAGCTACGATTTTTAATTTTTTTTTTATTTAAACGCCTCGCGTCATTATTGACTCGAAGAACCCCAGAGGGTTAAATGCCCCCATTACTAGCGTTATACACAAAAAGTTTTTAGAGATAAAACTCTTTACATTCAATTATCATGAAAACAAATCTCAGAGAACAGTTGACTACTGTAGGTACCAATGTGTTATTAGACCAAAGGTTCATTTTGCGCCTGAGTTCTCCTTTAATTTATATATATAATTATATATACCTATAATTTATATATATATATATATATATATATAATCACTATTACATGTTTATGAACAAGTATATTTAATGTAAATGTATGAATTCAACATTTTCATGTTGAATATGAGGAAAGATAACAATATGACTGATAACCATGAGTGTACCGTTACCATCATATAACTTTTAGCGTGATATACGATTTTCATCTCACCGCCCACCACTATATCCTGTAACTGTTTTCTCTTTCCTTGTTTTTTTCAGCCGTACTTTACTTTGGACCAGTAATGAATTTAGCATTGCAACACAAAGAAGGAAGAAAACCCATCAAATATACAAAACACATTAGACATGCACTTATTGAAGCTTTACCCCTCCAGCCAGGTCTTTATGAGTGACAATTAAAAGCTCAGGTGTTAAATAAGTCCATTATGAAGGATTTGTGTAGCAGATCAAAGCTTGCCTCCAGTTCATGCCTGTATTAAAATGGCTATTCAGTAGTGTTTAATTTATGAGTCTTTTCAAATTGTTTCCCTTTATGGATTTTTAATATCTGCCTGTGACAGATGGTTTTGGGCAAATATGCACAGCGTCGTATCGCCCACCACAGGAGCAGAACAAACAGATTGCATTAAACAGTCACAATGACATTTATATTGTTTTGGCTTTGATTGAAATGCAGAGTGAGTTGTTTTGACTGCTTGCTGCTCCTCAACTTTCACAGCTCACGATATCAAAAGGTCTTTCCCAGACAGAACCCAAAAGATTTAGAAGACTTGAAGCTACATAAAAATCAACAGAAACACCAAAGTTTTCAAAGTCAATAATGTAGAGTTTCTAGCAGAAAGAGGGTGATTGATGTCTTGCTTTATTAAGTGATAACGTTGTCCAGATTGTACTTAGTGCAATTAAAGTGTCCCAGATTGGCCGCTTTATCAAGAAAATTGCTTAAGCATTATGCCAATCCACATAGTCGTCTTAGTGGACAGTTTGATTCACTATCACAGATTCACAGTTATGCGCTCTGGCAGATGATGTATAGACTGTGCAAATGATGGGCAAAAAATAGGCTTATTTATGTCATTTTTGATGATCATGAATGATGACTTGTGCCACAATGGTATTTCTGGGGCCCTATCATACACCTGGCACCTAGTCGGGCAGTTTTTGCTAGTTTCAGCCCGACGCAGTTATCATTTTTTATGTCCTGCGCCACTTTGTTTTAATAGCAAATGCATTTGCGCCCATTTGTTCGCTAGTCTGAAAATGAGGTGTATTCAGGCGCATTGTTGGCATGTTACTATTTTGAGGCAACTGAAATAGACTGCGCCATTGACCAAGTGAAACCTGGTCTAAAGTCAATGGCGCAGTATATGTATATTTTTTTTGTTATTTATATGGCATGTTAGAAATTTGCGCCTATAGACGGGTCCACAATGTGCGTACACTCTTATAACATACACATGCCAAATATTAAAAATTAAAAGATTACAATGTAAAAGATTTATATTGTATACATAAAGATATGGCTTAATCCGGCTTGTCCCGAATGATATGCTTGCGTTTTAACCTTGCATATATGCAGATCCATTTAACGCATTCAGTCTTTAAAATAGCAAAGCACAACTTGTTTTTAAAGGGAATGGGAGATTGGTTTATTGCATGTTGTGCCCAAAACATACCCATTACTCATTAAGACAATAAGAGAATGTTCCCCTATTGTGACGTATATCCAAGTGAAACTTCAGGGAGGATAATAGAAGTTAAAAAAAAAAGAAATCATGAGAGAAAACGTGTGTCAGCAACTCTCTCTGCAGAACACTGAGTTTTAAAAGTCCACCTCCACACCAACAGCTGATTGAACTGATTGGGGCCGAAGGAGAGGTTAATTCTAAATAATATTACGATAAATCCCTTAAGATTGTCATTGCCATCCGTGTTGTTTTGGAAGGCCAGTTGTTTTTGTCACAGGGTTCAAGGGAAACAATGTTCTTGATTAGCCAATTGATGTGTGCCAAGATGTTGACATATGAGCATACTAAATGTGACTGCCAATTCACCATAGCGGTAATAAACAGGATCAGGTGGTTTTGGAAGGTTTTAAATCCATCAGACATTTTCATTGTATAATTAATCTGGAAAGAGTTATCCGTCAAATTCAAGCCTCAGTTAGAAGCCTTGATTAGCAAGTGTCTGAGCCAGCTGATAAATGTAAATGCAGGACAGAGGGTTTGCAAACCACCTAGTGGTTCACGGTGGAACTGCTGGGGGTTTGTGAGGTTGGGTTAAAAAAGATGGAAAATGAAATAATTAAAGAAAACTACACAACATATATGAATGCATGGAATGTGTGCATTTAAAATAATCAAATGTGTCTTTATTTTGATAAATACAGAAATAATCCATTGATTTATTTTACTCATTATATTTATCTGATTTACTTTTGTCGAATATCATTTTGGAATGTATTTGTAACATTTAGTTTAAGAAATCCTTTTAGTTTTGTGCTGTTGATGTAATGCCCACTGGGTTAAATCATTGTGTGTACTCTGATTGGTGTTGTAAATGACACATTTCAACCATACGCTGTAAGGATTTACAATGTGACGTGCTTCAGTTATTATAGTCTCTGGTAAATATGTTTTAATGAATCCGTAGCTTTAGGACTTCTTCTAAGAGCGAGTCCTCTGCTGTAAACTCCAGCTAGACGACATGTCCTGCATGGACAATAGTGATTTGCATCATCAGTCCCTGTGTGGCTCTATTTGCTGACATGAGTGCCACTTTTTTGAGCCACTCAGATGAATTTTTCATGCCTGGTGAAGCCGTCGCGATCAGAATGATGAAACTGGCATGGAGTGAGTCTGTTCTCTGATGATACTGATTCAGAAGTTTGACTGAAGGGTTTTGTGTCACTGATAAAGTGTGGTGGAAGGGTTTATTGAAGAAAATGTACTATCTTCATTATCTCAGTTTATATAGACAACAATGAGATTAAAGTAGAGAGTGAATGTAGACTTGGGAAGCACAGTACTGTTAAATGGACACTTATCAATGTATAATCACTTATTAATAATTACTCTTATCTTCATTATTATTTAAATATAATTATCATATTACCATATTTACTTATTTTTTTTTACTTGAACATAACAAAATGGCCAAAACTGAGCTGAAGTACATTCCAACACTATATATATATATATATATATATATATATATATATATATATATATATATATATTAGGGCTGTCAAACGATTAATCATGATTAATCGCATCCAAAATAAAAGTTTGTGTTTACATAATGTATGTGTGTGTAGTGTGTATAATTATATATATATATATATATATATATATATATATACACACACACACATGCTTGTATATATTTAAGAAATATATATATACATACTGTATATAGATTTATATATAATTTATATTATATATAAATATAAATGCATGTGTGTGAATTAAATATATATATATATATATATATATATATATATATATATATATATACACAAAATAATTACACACAGTGCACCCACATATATTATGTAAACACAAACTTTTATTTTGGATGTATATATTGTATATATAAAAAAAATTTAAAAAAAACATACGAAACTTGCATTCATTTTAGATTTATGTTCACCTGCCAAGGTTTTGCAAAAATGTTGGAAATCCTGGGTCCTATATTATCTAAAAGTTGGGTAATTTGTCAAATAAAACATATTTTATTTGAATTATGCTAGCATTAAAAATAGTGGTTTTGACAATTGCTTACCAATTGCTAATCAAATTTAATTATGTAAATGTAAATGTGACAAGATGGTCTTATGCAATTCACATTTTTAGCATCATGCTTGTACTGCATTGTCAACTGTATGCGATATATATACTGTATATTTATATATATTAATTTTTTTTATTTTTTGTTCAATGAAGCTTTGAGCCTTCTGAAGTATGAAACCGCTTCTGTGTTATAAGCTTTGGTATGATGATTGCTTTGCAATGTTTGTCTCTTTCTTGTTTACTTCTATAGTTAGAAGTGGCCACGTAAAGGGTCAACTGATTGGTCGAAACCTGTCTGAGATGAATGGGTGGTCTATTACACTAAACTGTACTTACTGCCCCAATGACTTAACTCTACAATCTTATTTTAAGAGCAAAATCTTTCTCAAAAGCTCTCCTTTTCATCTTTTCAAAGTTTCACCTCCATTCAGAAATGAGTCATTCCCCAGTCAACAGTGTCTGGTTTGACAGCAGCCGTCCCATCACAACTCACCAATCACCACATGACATGTTGACAGATCATAATTAATGCAGAAAAATAACTGTATGGACAGACAGATGGTTACACACAACAACACATCCATTTGTCTTTGTCTTTGCCCCCCAAAAAATGTGCTAGTTAAAAGCAATTAGTGTCTTGGGAGAAACTGATTTGACAGCAACAACGAGTATATCTGTTGGCGTGTGTATTATTCAGTTTTAAAACTAAGGGCAACCGACGGGCACTATATGCTGTTGTAGATCAGCACATGTTTGTTTTTTATTGAGTAATGTTATTCTGTAGAATATAAGGCATATATTTTTATGTCAAAACTGACTTTTTGTGCACTTTATCTTCTTGGCAGCAGTATATGTTGGATTCACATACATTTGTTTCCAACAATATCAAACTTGAGTTAAAAGTTGATACAACTTTGACTTTGTTTACTTGACCATTGCAACTTGGCGAGCTATCTTTGTTCTTAAAGGGATACTCCTCTTTTTTTGGAAATGGGCTCATTTTACAACTCCCTCAGAGTTAAACAGTTGAGTTTTACCGTTTTCAATTCCATTCAGACGATTTTCTGATGTTTAGAAGAATATCAGTAACAAGACAGTTTCTGGTCTCATTGACTACCATAGTATATTTTTTTTCCTACTATGGAAGTCAATGAGACCAGAAACTGTCTGGTTACTGATATTCTTCCTAAATATCAGAAAATCGTCTGAATGGATTCGAAAACGGTAAAACCCAACTGATTAACTCTGGGGGAGTTGTATATGAGCCTATTTCCAAAAAAAGTGGAGTATCCCTTTAAATTATTTTCAAGAACATCGATTCTAGAGGAATTATGATCTGAATGAGTGGGGTGGTAATGGCACAGTGGATAAGACACATACCTTTGTTGTGAGAAACCTGGGTTCGAATCCAGTGCGAGACACCAATGTGTCCCTGAGCAAGCACTTAAAGGACAAATTCGGTATTTTACATTTAAAGCCCTGTTTTAAGATCATTTCTGATGAAATAGAATGGTTAAGATTGTTTTTTGGACAGATGCTGCTGTCCCGAGAATTTTCGGATTCTGTGGTTGCACCCCCCCACCTCTACAATGTTATCATAGGTGCACTCGAACAATCATTCATAAAACACATAAAACTTTAATTTACAAAGACGTGAAACTCACCGAGTGGTCTGGGGTGTTCACTGGTATTCTCACACAAAAATCGCTGCAAAAGATGCTTTCCAAAAAGTGTTTTACCATTCGTTGTAAAACTGTAGACCTATTTTTCCGAATGCCTCACAACCGTCGCGACACTCCAGCCCAGTTGGTGGCGATAATGCACCTTTGCCAATTGCAAGCAAACCACTTGTATAGTGTAGCCTATGATACCGCGACTGCATAGGACTACAGAAAGAATACAAACAACCCCATTTCCATTTCCGGCGGTGGGGTAATACCGTACATCACAGAACATATAGTATAAGTCAATGGAGTTGTACAAAAACTACGATAAAACTTGTTGGAAAGCATCTCTAAACTCTAAAAAAAACAATCTTAGCCATTCTATTTCACCAGAAACGATCTTAAAAAAGTGCTTTAATTGCAAAATACCAAACTTGTCTTTTAACCCCTAGTTGCTCCAGAGGCGTGCGACCTCAGACTGTAAGTCGCTATGGATAAAAGCGTCAGCTAAATGAATAAACATAAATGTACAAATGGATCTATTTTGGGTGTTATAATTTCTGTCTCCATAATTACAGTCATTTTGCCGAATCGTCCTCTGGTGATCTTCAGTCAATTCTGGCTGAAAGAAAATTGTTGATTTTGTGCGTGTTAAAATCTGTGACTTTTGTGGCCTTGGATTTGTAAACGCACAAAATGTATTACGTTAGAAACGTGAGGGATATGAGTGTGACCCCTAAATGGGGAGGGTTAAATGATTTGTAAACTGTAACAGATGTGAGGTGTATTCAAGCACACTTTTAATATTTAAAATAGCAGGTGTACTTTGAATGCAAGTTAGAGTGTGTATATATATATATATATAAAAAAGAGAGACAACTGTGCTTTTTTGTATTATGTTGGGGGTCCCTGGCAGACCGAAAGTCTGTAAGCATATGATTTGTTATATATCCACATGATTTTGTAAAGCATCAACAACACTCGAGCATTCCCTCTCTCATTTCAGTACAGCGCTTCTCCTAATCTAATTGTGCATCACGTAAAGAGATGAAAGCTTTTCTCTGGCCTCCTGAGATTATTGGCACAGGGCTGTTTAATGGCTTCTTTGATGACAGTGTAATGTGTACCTACCGCTACCAGATCTCTGCAGCGTTCAGTCTGCACAGCCTTGACTCATGGTCTTCATAAGCCGCTAATAAGATGATAAACCCCATAACTTTAATTGCACACCATTCACAGATCATATGCTCTCCATCATCGTCCTCCATCTCACATCTCTTCAACAGAAGTAATATGTGGTCCTAGAGCAAGTTCACCTAGATCAGTAGTGGTTATAAAGATATATAGATTTATAATAGTGGCAAAAACTTGTAGTATTGGCACAATTTTTGAATTAATAAATTAAATGCTTTTATTTTTTTTTTCCATTTGTATTTTTCATTTATTATTTATTTTCATGGCAATGTCTATATATTGTCTGCATTCATTTTTACGTAAACGTTATTATAAAGATTTATAATAGTCAATATTTATACATTGCAAAAAAAAAATATGTTAAATTTATGAGAATAAAACTAGCAGCTGTGCTTACCAGAGTTTTCCTGTTAAAAATACGGTAGCAACTTTTTAGGTTTTACAGACTTTTAATCGTATATAATTTTACAGCAATAAACAGTATTCCCTTATCTGATATAATGTTAATTTACTGACCTGTCAAGTATTAATATGTGCTTTGTTCATACACAGACAGCCAACAATCACAGCAGTAATGAGAGTCAAATGATCAATCAAAGCTCAGCTTTTCCACAAGAAAGTTAATACTAATATTATTAGTATTAGCCTGACTACTTCAGATTTCCTACTTCCGCTAATTTCATTTTGCAATTGTGGCAGATTTGTAGATTGTACATGCAAAAATTCAGAGAATTTATTTATTTTTTGTCAATTTCTCATTCATTTTCAATGGGTCGGTCATTTTTGACCGAAGACCACTTTTTTTTTTATGACCACTTAGCATGCTCGGATCATGACCTCAATTTTTTTCTCCCCCCTCCACATAATGCCATAAAAGTCACCAAGTTTCATAACATTCCGATGAAGCTGTGATTTTTAGATATTCAAAACAGAAAATTTTCCGGTCATAAATGACCGAAGACCATCTGAGGGTTAAAATGAGTAAAGTTTACGCCAAAAAATTAAACAAAAATATCCGAATAACAGACAGACGTCCAAGATTAATTAAGAACTCTTTATTTTATATTGCCAACATTGAAGACACCTGATGTTAACAAGCAGAATCACTGAAGGAGAAACCTAAAACAAACACCGGTCACCATAATGGTGGCTTAAATGTACTTTTTTTTTTTTTTTTGTAAGTTTTACTCGTTTTAAAGTGTTTACTTTTAAGGAATTAATTTGAATAATTATTACTTCTAATTTGTTAAATTGAATTAATAATATTCCTTGTAATCTGTTGCCCCATTTTTTTTTTTTGATTAGATAAAGCACATTCATTTTTACAGTGTGTGTTATATACCATTATATACCACTGTTGTTTACCGTATATAGTAAGGAAACTTTCTGTTAACCAATTAACAGTTTTTCACCGTAGTCTTTTACCATTAAAATCACGATCATTTTTTTTACAGTGAAGCGCAAAATTGCGTCTGGTTTAAGAAATGTTTTTTTGTTTTTTAATAGTTTAAGAAATGTGTTTTAAGTAAATCCTGACAATAGTTTTTTTAATGCCAAAATAGGGTTTGCAATGGCGCAAGCTGTTAGTAAATCTGGCCCTTAGAGTCTAGCTGTTGCTCAAAATGCTAAAATGTTGAGCATGAGAAAAGTGAGAGAGAAGAGAGAGAAAATGCAGAGACCCTATCAGTTCTTTGGCCGTGGATTCAAGAAAAAACAAAGTCCAAACATACCAATCAGGACTCCATTAGATGCCACTCACTGACTCGTTCAGAGGTATTTGGCCTGTAATTGAGACAAATGGTTCAACTGCTCTCAGTCATGCCCATCAGGTCTACAGTAAACCAGACTTCAGGAAAAAAAGTCCACTGATGCTGGAGAAAAGCAGGGATCCATTTGAAAGCAAAAAAGCTGTGAAATAAAAGTTGCACACCCCAAAAAAGTATTTTTTTTTTTATTATTATGTAGCATGTCTATTTTTGAGTATTGAGTCTTATCTCGACTGATTACTGGCCAGCGTCTGTGTTAATTCTGACGAGGTTATATAACATTGACATATTTGAGGTGTTTGAGTTTTTCATGAGAGCAGCAGAAGATGCTGGCATGTTGTTTGTTTATTTTCATCTTCACTGCATTTTCCCACATTTTTCCGGCTTTTTTTTTTTTTTTTTTTCCAGAGGACGTCTTTTTAAAAAGTGAAGCAGCGTTTGAAGCTGATTTTAAATATTCTGCCGCCTACTAATGTAACTAATTCATTATTAATAGGCTGTTTTCTATATTGGGATGACATCAGTTTGAAATGCAAGACACACCAGTCCACCCTTGCACCATTAAACAGTTTTACAGATATGAACATATAGATTAAAAATGTTTACTTGTTAATATTAACCGTAACTTTATCATTAAGCTCAAAGAGAATGCTGAAGAGTTGTCCTCCTTTTTTTAAACGTCTTCATATCCATCATCTCAAATTCTCAATGTTTATAATCAATATTTAATTAGCCCACAATTTCGTTTGATCGATCCCCACTAGATTATTGCGTATATTCAGCCAACAAGGCAGTTTGCCACGGGTGAAACAAAACAAACAACTATGCAAATAACATGTTCGCTTGGTCAGACAAAACCACCACAAGTCCTTAATGTCATTAATCACCTGAAAGTCATCAATCAGCGGTTGGTAAGTTAGCTTCGTTTGCTGTACAATACTTTCTGTATAAGTAATTATCCAAAGCCACACATTTTGCCAGTTCATCCCCTGGGAATCGAACATATGATTTAGTGGCGTTGCTTGTACCATGCTTTACAGTTTGACCTACAGAAATGCTAAACACTTCATTTTACAATTGATTTATTTATTTATTGTAGGTAGTGGTCATATACACCTTGTGCATTGAGGATCAATATAATACACATTCATCTAATTTCAATAATTAGCCTGTTTATTGAACTCCGATAAGCTCAATGGGAAATTAAGAAATCCTGCAGGATCATCAATCGGGCAGCCAAGACTGTGAAAATGATGCTAAATATCAAGGCCGTTGAAGTGTGTGTGCATATGAGAACACACAAAGCAAAGCCTAAGAAACATATTGGCTTCCAAGACCGTATGTGAAAATGAGATTATGAGGACCAGGTATGAATTAGTTTTCTCCGCTCCCAGCTTTCAACTAATTTTTCTTCTTAATGAGCATTACTATTTTCATTAATGCTAAGGGATTATGAGAGAAACTGTAAATAGATTGTGCCTGCAGTTTGCTATTTATTCAACACGTGCGGGTCTTTAGACGACCAGCAGATGGGAAATGGATGGAAAAGTTTGATTTTTATAATGGGCAGGAGCATCGGAACACCTCATCATCGAGTAAACGAACACAAAGATAAGGAAAGTAGCGTTTATAAAAATGTTTGCTATCAACAAACTCAGTTCAACATTTTGGTTGTTATTTGCACAACCTTTTGCTGCATATGTGATTTTACAGGTTGTAATCCAAAAGCAGAAAAACTAGGGCAAATGTAGTAACGTATATCTGGTTGATATCAATGCATGTCATATGTATTCCTTGGTAGATTGTGTTGGTCATTATGGAAATGATCCGTCTGTGTTCTTAAATTTGCGAGTTGTCAGTAGTTCATGAACAGAACTTTCCACTCACATCAACACTTTTTTTTGATATTGCGTTCTCACGCTAATTTGCTCTGTTTAGTAAATCTGGCACTAAAGGCCATTGCACACTTTGTCAGAAATTTTCGTATGCGTTTTTTCGTATTTGTGATTCGGTGGCTCTGAATTTTCAAAACACCATTCAAACTGCTCGCTATGGATGCGAAAAACGGAGAAATTTGAACCTGATTCGATTTTTTTCATGACGGACGAAAGTTTCAGGGGCAGTGTGCAAGCGTGATTGACAACATGAGGTCGTATTTATTTTCTAACGTGCGAAAATTTTGGACGCGAATTTTGGACTCAGACTTTTTTCAGTCGAAAAGAAATTAAGGTTTTTGATGAAAACATGAAATTTGCGAGTTGTCTGTAGTTCACGCACAGAACTTTATACTCACATCAACACCTTTTTTTTTTGGAATTGCGTTCTCACGCTAATTTGCTCTTTTTAGTAAATCTGGCACTAATAGGCCATTGCACACTTTGTCAGAAAATTTCGTATGCGTTTTTTCGTATTTGTGATTCGGTGGCTCTGAATTTTCAAAACACCATTCAAACTGCTCGCTATGGATGCGAAAAACGCAGACAATTGAACCTGATTAGATTTTTTTTATGATGGACGAAAGTTTCGGGGGCAGTGTGCAAGCGTGATTGACATAACATGAGGTCGTATTTATTTTGTAACGTGCGAAAATTTCGGACGCGAATTTCGGACTCAGACTTTTTTCAGTCAAAAAAAAATTAAGGTTTTTGATGAAAACATTCCAGGATTTTTCTCCATATAATGGACTTTCTGGTAACCAAACGATTCAAGGTCCAAAAGACAGTTTCAGTGCAAACTGTTCAAAGGGCTTTAAACGACACCAGATGATGAATAAGGGTCTTATCAAGCGAAACGATTGCTCATTAAAACAACAACAACAAAGTTTAAGTTTTATAAGCTTAAATGCTTGTCTTGCTGTGTTCAGTAATGTTCATTTTGATGAACGAGTTCGAACAGGAGAGTCACGAACGTGCATCACAGATCAGAGCAAGGATACCATTTGAGCTTATAAAAACCTAAACTTTTTTTTTTTAAATGAGTGATCATTTTGTTTATATTTTTGATCGGAACCTGTATTCCCCCACATTAATGTTACCTTAGTTGATTGTCGTTTGTCAAAGTTAGCTTATTTACCTATTTTTTTATTTTTTTACATTTGAACCAGGGACAGAAAGAAACTATTCTATATATGCTATTCCTCCACTCTTGCCTTAGGGCTGTACCATTGTATTTCTAAATGAAATTTCTCTAAAAATAAATATCCAATCTTTATATTTGTGTGAGGGAGTCCCATGCGCCTCCTGCTACTCAATTCTCCACCAACCCCATGATCCTCTGCTGCCACATGAACACTGGACTATCTACTGCTGTGAAGCTCAGTTCTCTGTACAGCCGAATGCTGAGATTATTTATGTATGAGCACAAGACCATCAGGGGCTGCTGAGCGGAAGTCAGATCTGAAACACAGGAGGCATGAGCGGCTCATGAAAGAGCTGCTGCTAGTTATTCATTCATGCAGTGTGGTATGAAACCTCAAACGTTGATCTAAATGAATGCAACAATGCACGAGTAAAGCTTATGTCCCAGAAGTAGGAGAAACATTTAGAGTTAAGTAAGATAGGGTGTCAGGTGAGCCCAGCCCTCGTGTTTATCAAAGAGTTGGGGGATGCAACTTCAAATGTTTTCTGCCGAACTGAGAGTCATTGCAGGGTTAATCGCATAGGAAGGAACAGATGTTAGTACATTTTCTGTTGGCTGACCATGTGGACTATTATCATTAGGGCTGCACGGGGTTTCGAAATAAAATTGATATTGCGATATGGCTCAAATTGCACAGACTGTGTTTAATTTCAAATAATATATGTGCTACTGGCTCCAGAGTGGCACAGCTCATCCACACGCGTGCCGATACACTTTCAATGTCCCAAGAACAGCTCGGTTCATTTACTGTGAATCGAGACGATCTGTAAACATGAACTACAAGCGGCCCGCATGTAAATGCTGCGTTCACCCAATGTCCAATGCTGCCTTCACCTGCTGTCCTCCATTCTTATTATTTATGTCAACAAAGCAATGAATGTGACAAGCTCGTAATCATGACTTCAGAAGTGGAAAGTAGATCATTTCCAATGAAGGCAGCATTAATTACCGCAATTAAGAGATGACAAGTGAAGCTCTACTCTTAACTGTTTACGTCCTTGGATTTAGAATGACGCGTTTCTTTGGCAACGCTGCAATTAATCTGCAGTGGTCAGGTGGTACAAGTGGGAGCTCTCAGAATATTCCCAGTTTACAAGCTGTAATTACGACTTCTACAAGGAGGCAAACTCTTTTCACAAGTCGTAATCCTGTAATTACGGTAATTATGAAAATGAACCTAAATAGCTGAGTTTCAGGCAACCCATCAAACAAACAACTTAAAGCTTTAACGTTTGAAAATATATAAATTATGATGCAAATACTAGAATTGTTAGTAGTAAACCAGTAAACCCAAGTTTGAAGACCCAAATTTCAAGGGGAATAATGTAAAAATGTTAAAATGGGGGGGGGGGGGGGGGGGGGGGGGGGGGGGGGGGGGGAATGGAAAATGTTCCTTAAAAGGGATTTTTGCATTCTTAACCAGTATTTTTATTTTTTTTTTTTTTGTATTTTTTTTTTATAGATATTCTCCCCAACAAAATCACTTCACTGGCCCACCTATTATCTAATGATCAATTGTTTCCAAAGCTATTCAATAGCTATTCAAGTCATCTGGGGAACATTCCTGTATTTCTTCATTTCTCAGAAAAAGTAAATATCAAAATGTCAGGTTTTTTTTTCTTTATTTTTTAGATTTTTTTTTATTGTGGACCCTTAATTAACAATGCATACGTTCAATGTGAATAGGTTTTTGTTTTGGTGTTTATTTATGAAATATATTTTTCTAATTTTTCATTCCTAGTTGGCTGTTTATTTGTTTGCGATATCAAGGGATAAGCAAGGGTCTCTCGCTCTCTAATGCATTTGGCTTTAACATCCCTTTCATTTGCCTGTCTTATTGAATTTACTACTCTTCCATTAAAACTAATTGCGTTTTCGTGTCACCTCTAAACAGTATCAGGGGAGATTTTATAAAAATAAATAAATAAATTTAAAAAGTGCCTCCATTACCTAGCCATTTAAAGGTGGTATCTTGATGCATGAACCGTAGAGGTGCACAAATGAATTGTTTACTGAAAGTGTGGGAAAAATGCTTCTCCCTGAATAGTGGCATTATGGCCATTATGTCTCTCCCTCGCGCTTTCTCTAATGATGTCTTGCTTGCACTTAAATGAGGAACTTCGAGAGAGAGAGAGAGAGAGAGAGAGAGAGAGAGACACGATTCATCATCTTAATATTAATAATAATGATGATGACAATGATAAGCACCTACACACTAAGGTTTAAGCAAGTCCCTTTGAGTTTGTTTTGCTACTGTAGGTCCAGCTGGTGTGTGTCGGCTCCCAGAAGTCATTATGTATGGGCCACACAGTACAGCAGAATCACCCAGGCATACAGGTGGTGGACATATTGTATCTGCTCCTCAATAACAAGTCTTTTCACCTCTATAGAGGCTGTTCTCAGTCACCGCAGAGCGATAGACCCGGACAACAGATGATCTTGATATGAGCCGAAAGCCTTTCGGCCTTTACAAACCTAGAGATCCCTTGGGGGACGATAGATAACTGTGATGCAGATGTTAGACAAGAAAGAGCTTCCTCCATTGTTTGTCTATTGGATGTGTGGAATTGTGTAAAACAACAACGACATGCTATTCAAAAGGAAAATTGATTAATACTAAGTACATTTCATTTTCATTCGTACTTGCAATAAACAGCCTTAATAATATTTGTTTCCCTTCATACACAATGATTATCTATCTATCTATCTATCTATCTATCTATCTATCTATCTATCTATCTATCTATCTATCTATCTATCTATCTATCTATCTATCTATCTATCTATCTATCTATCTATCTATCTATCTATCTATCTATCTATCTATCTATCTATCTATCTATCTATCTATCTGGCCCTGTTTAAATGAGAACGTTCACGGGTGAAAACGTAAAAATATTTTATTGGATGTGCCTTTCGTTTACACCGCGACGGCATTTTTGGGGCTTAAAAACGCAAAAAAGTGAAACCACCCTCCAGAGTGGAAATCTTAAAAACGTTCCACCGCCGCGTTCCCGTGTAAACGGTAAAAATGCAAAAGTCTGCTAGACAGTGAAGGTTGTACGCAGGCGCGTATATTTGGTGTTGTTGTGTGGCAGTGCTTTATGTTGCCACCTAGCCGTCTGGAGTGCATACTACATTGAATTTCACACTCTTTTGCGTCACCATAATACGTGGATTTCCCACCTAAAACGGTCGTCTAAACGCAGAATAAAAAGTGATAACGCAACGCCATTTTTGCGTTTTCTCTTCAGAATCGTTTCCGTGTAAACATAGCGTCAATCTATCTATCTATAAAGAAAGGAAACTAAATGTGGAACAGGTGAATATAAACAAATAATCAATGAGTAACCATAGAAACAAACTAACAAAGGGAACAGGAACTAAACACAGATACACAAAGGAAACACAGGAACTGTTTACACGACACTGTTTTCAACTTAAAACGTAAAACCTTTTATGTGTTTTGGGCGTTTGTTTACACGACAGTGGCATTTTGGAGGCATTGAAAATGCAAACTTTTGAAAACTGGTTTCAAAGTGAAAATTTTTTAAACTGGTCTTTGTGTAAACAACAAAAACGCAAATCACCAGCCCGTTCTCATCACAAGGCGTCATGTACTGACGATTTTGCTAAACGGTAGACATCCAACGCACATGGCACCCTTTAGGGTCAATATCAGACGCAGATATATTTGGGCCAGAAGGCGCTTCCTAGTGGTCTAACCCTAACCCTACCCCAGACCTAAACCTACCCATAACCGAAGCGTGTTATATTGACGCTAAAGGGTGCCATGTGCGTTGGATGTATACGTATTGGCAAAAGCGTCAGTATATGACGCCTTGGGATTCACTAACATAACATAACAGTTAAAACATTTTAATCAGAGCAAATATTTCCTTCAGTTGCAAGGCGTCAGCCCTCTTGATCAGGTTCTCCTACAACCATGACAATGAATGTGGGAACATGGAGGTGGCTCAATTATGATCACAGGGAACACTGCTCATAATTAAATCATTTTTATTCAACCTAAATTGTGATGATGATGCCTCTCATGCAAAAGAGTGCTTGATTGCTTGAGGCGAAGATGGTACAATGCATTGCATAATTGGATTTTATAGCTGATGATGACTTTCTGGTTGAGCCTGTGGTGTATTATCAACTTGGTAATTTATGAAAAGCAGTTGAAATGTGCTCAAGGTTACTGTGCTGTTGAACTGATCTCAGTGCAATGCTAATGCTGTCTCTTGTCATGACTCAAATGGCATACATGTTTCCTTTTTATTCATAATTTATCATATCACGTTGACTTCAATCTGTTCAAAATGGAATAATTTAAAAGTTATTGGTGAGGCGCATGCAATAGCATCAAATGGGGCCATTTTTTTAAACTATTTTAAAATAGCATACAGTACTCTTGATTTTTCAGTTTAAACGTATATTATTTCAGCTGTCCTTTTTGTAGTCGTTTATAGTGTTGCATTTATGGCAAAAAAGTCAAAGTTGTAAAATTGGGGAAACAGTGGCACAGTGGTTCATGTGGTTGTCTACAAATCATAAGGTTGGTGATTCAATCCCTAGTTCCACCTGACCAAGAGTCGAGGTGTCCATGAGCAAGACACCTAACCCCAGCTGCTCCCGACGAGCTGGATGACGCCTTGCATGGCTGACACCGCCGTCGGTGTATGAATGGGTGAATGTGAGGCAAATGTAAAGCACTTTGGTGGCCATTGGGTCTGTGAAAGCACTATAAAAATGCAATCCATTTTTTTTATATTTACTGATTGATCATTTTAAGTGTCTCGCTGTTGAAACAAGTGTTGTTGATTTAGCTCAACTTAATACTGAACCTAGATTTCTTTTTAAAGCTGTAATTTGCTTTAACAACTTACACTAGTGATCTTCCATATCTCTCTGCACCCAGTCAAACTGCTCAGCTCTGACATCGTCGGCCTCCATGCCCTGAGATTGGCCTGACGTCTGTTCAAAAACGTGTTTTTTTGTATCAGGACCACAGTTAAACAACTTGCATCTGCTGATATATTTCACACTGTGGGTGGTAATTACAGAGGGAGTCAGAAAGCATGTTTGGAAAAAAAAAAACAATAAGAGATTCTCTTCCACTCTTCCATTTGCATTGTTGGAGGACTGTACTTAAACTTTGCGATGTAATTACAGGGCACTATCTGCATAAAGAGTATAGATTGGTAGAGGATGAACTCTGTCTGCTGCGAACAAGAAACTAGTTTGTTCTGTGTCACGTAATGTGCCTTTATTGAAATGAAGGTTAAATGAAGAGTAAGTAGTCACTTAGCGGACACTTTTATTAAGGCACATCTAACAAGGACAATCACCTTTGCTCCAGTCCCTGCTCCAAACCAGCAGCTTTTCCATTTTTAGTGCTCAACTTTAAAGGGATACTCCACTTTTTTTGGAAATAGGCTCATTTTACAACTCCCCCAGAGTTAAACAGTTGAGTTTTACCGTTTTCAAATCCATTCAGCGGATTTTCTCATATTTAGAAGAATATCAGTAACCAGATGGTTTCTGGTCCCATTGACGTCCATAGTAGGAAAAAAATATACTATGGAAGTCAATGAGACCAGAAACCAGTCTGGTTACTAATATTCTTCTTTTTATATATATATATATATATATATATATATAAAAAATCGGCTGAATGGATTCGAAAACAGTAAAACCCAACTTGTTATCACAGATGTGTTATCCAAACATTTTTTATTTTGTTAAATCAACTTAAATAATTTATTTAGTTGAGATAACTTATTATTTTGAGTTTCTGATGATTAAATTAATGTCCTTCATTGCATTGTATTCTTTTTCCAGTTCAATCAACTTAAATTTTTAAGGCAACCAGGTTACTTACTTTTTAAGTTAAAACAAACCAGTATTTTTTTACAGTGTTATTAATATATCAAATATTTATATTTTTTGTATAATATTAATTTTGTATATATATATATATATATATATATATATATATATATAGTATATACATGCAAATATTTCTTAAATATATACATGCATGTGTGTGAATTTATATATAAAAAATAATTATACACAGACATATTATGTAAACACAGACTTTTATTTTGCATGTGATTAATCATTTCACAGCCCTAAAATCAGTGCTTCCTGACTAGAGAAAACCGAGAAAAGGGGTCTGATGTCTTACCTTTTGCTAGAAAAATCAACACCCATAATGCACTGATAATGTAGCCCACCCATATTCTATAGATGCGCTTAACTAGTCAAATATTGCCTTGCTTGAGTAGGAAACACACGAATTCAGTGAACACCTTTAGTGGAAGTGAGATATATTCTGTTTCCAGTGAAGGATCCAGTACATTGTAGGCAGTGGCTAAAGGCTGCAGAGAATCATCAATATGGATAGAACATCGCAACAGAAAATCTGTTGTTTGTATATTCAACATTTCAATCTGGATGACTGGCTACAAACACGGTGTATGAACAATACACCCAAAAATCTACAAACTTAGACTTTAAAAGCTAGACACAGTTCTGTTCCAAAAAAACCTAGTGAGTTGCCTATTTTTACAGGCATTTTAAGGCATCAATCATACTCTCGGCACAAAGGATGTTCCAAATAGCAGACAGCTACATTGAGTATTGTGTTTTTAGCTTGCTGATGGCAAACTTGTGAGTAGTGCTGTTGTGTGTGTAGTAGACAACAAAGTCAGCTCACCAGTTTTCATATAGAGCTATTGCTTATGTAAATTTAAAAATGGGTTTCCTTTTTTGCCTTTTTATTGTAATGAAGTGCATAATGTGCAGGCACATCACATCTGCTAATGTAGCAATGAAATGAAACAAGTTCACATTCTCGATATTTATGTGAGTGTAAAGTTATATAATGTTTCCTCTTCTGAATTTATTCATCCACACTGGCAGGGATATCACAGCAGTTTTATTAATGCTGTGATTTCAGGAGTATTAACACAGATTGATGAAAATACATTAATGAGAGTCTCATTGTCATCATGTGTTGTCCTTATTGGAGTGTGCCTGTGCTTTTGGCTGTAAATGTGTTATTTAGATCTTCAGCCTTTTAAAGTATGCTAGGTTATGTTTGCAATTGTTATCTGCCAAGCCTTTAAAAAAAAAATCTTCGTGTTCTAACTGTAAAAAATGTTTCCTATATAAAAGGAACCGTTTGCAATTTTTGTGCCAAATTAAAATAGTCCATTCAGTTAATTTAATACGTAAAGTCAGTATTTAATTGAATTAGTCATGAATCGGGTCATTGTACTATAAAAAAAATATCCTTATTTGTTAGTCCAAAAACAGCTTTTATTAAATCCAATCTCATAAAATGACTCGTTTCGGATTGTCACAGTATTACGGCAATGCCATTTACAACATTGCCTCTTTAGCCCCGCCCACCAATAAACACATGCTATCATGCGATCCTAACATTTAGAAAGTGTGGATGAACTACATTTAAAAAAAGTAAATCCTCAGATGTCTGTGTTTAGTCTTATTAATGGATATTTGTTGCATAAAGATGCTAGTTTTCTAATTATTTTGGCAGTATACTGTAAATATGCTAGAAATACTTACAATCAGTGTCGTCAGACTTTATTTTGTTCACATTTCTCATGTTTCTGAGAAAAAAATGTGTGGAAAACAGAAGGCACTTTAACAGAATGCGTTTCAGTCTCCATAGAAAGTGATTTTTCTGGGTGCAGATTGTTTCAATGAGCAATACTGATGTGTAGGAGAGCCATTTAAATGGTTACCACAGGAATAGTACACAAGGACAGCCATTACTCTTCCTTATTGCTTTGGTTTTCATTTGGGAAACGCTTCTACACTCCATTAGGTATTTGGCACAATCATGACCCAAGTGAAATTGACAACGGGCTTTGATTGTGAGTCATAATTTACTCTTTTAATATCCTATCCTATTAGACTTTATCAAACAAATAAATATTGTCTGGTACATAAGGACGAAATATGCAACTGTTCAAATTCTCATTACAAGAGAAAATTAAAAACATGCCAAAGTGGAAATTTGGGTTGTAGCACACAAGGCTGTTGGTTGGTTGGTTGGTTGGTTGGTTGGTTGATTGGTTGGATGGTTGGTTCGTTGGTTGGTTGGTTGGTTGGTTGGTTGGTTCGTTGGTTGGGTGGTTGAGTGGTTCATTGGTTGGTTGATTGGTTGGTTATAGTTTCAGGTTGACTTTAAAAAACATTCTCATAACTTGTCATTTAAGGTTATCTGCTTCTCACAGTTGTACAGTTTTAACCCACGGTGTACAGTAGGATATTTTGAACAAGCTTAAACCCTTGCCTTGGGGTCCTGAAATCCTCTGGCCTCTCTCCACAAAGAACAACACTCGTTTCTCTGATGATTAACATGGAAATGAATGAGTTTGTCCAAACAAACCTTTCAAAGTGCTCAACAGATGAACAGAAATAAAACATGATTAATATGCTATTCATTGATCTCAGCAGATCCAAATGAAAGCATTTTTTATGTTTGGTCAATCTTAGCTATGGATGTTTTTACACTGAACCAAAGTGGCTTATCTTATTATTGCATTTTGTCACACTCTCCTTAAAAGTTAACTTCGATCATGGCATGTTTTGTAATGATTAATTTTCTGAAAATTCGGGAATCTGTCCTTGGATTACGTATTTTGCTCACTGAATGAGTGCTTTGTATGGAAGCCCTGAGAGTAGGATGCATTTTATTTTCCGGACTCGTTTTTTTGTAGTGATCGTGACGCAGGAGAGCAACTGTTGCTGCAGTGCCGGCTATGGGAATTGAACAACACTGATAATGTCTGTATTACTGACAACAAACCTCATCGCTATAAATCTATCCAGCATGTTCCGCCACAATACACATGTACCCGTGAGACCTGATGGAGATGTTGACAGGCCGAGAGCCATTTCCTTCCCACAGTGCCGTACCGGCAAGCTGAGCTTGATGCAATTAGTGTGATAATAAGTCTGTGGTGTGAGGGATCAATGGCTCCTTTAGTCGGCTCATTCATTAGCCTCTTTTCCACACCATCGATCAGACCAGCCTTATCTGCACAACCAAACAGTCGCCTGGACAGTGCTGCAGTGTTCACAAGGAGCCATTATCTTATTCTAATTATACATAATATTTAGATATTAAAAGATTAGTTTACCTAAAAATTAGGGCTGTCAAACGATTAATCGCGATTAATCGCATCCAAAATAAAAGTTTGTGTTTACGTAATATATGTGGGCGTAGTGTGTATAATTATTTTGAGTATATAAATAGACACACATGCATGTATATATTTAAGAAAAATGTGTTCTTAATATATCAAATATTTATATTTATACATAATATTAATTAAGTTTAAATATATATAAAGTATATACTTTCAGATCTTAAATATATACATGCATGTGTGTGTATTTATATATACAAAATAATTATACACACTACGCCCACATATATTACGTAAACGCAAACTTTTATTTTGAATGCGATTAATCGCGATTAATCGTTTGACAGCCCTACTAAAAATGTTATCTATCTAGAGATGGGTAGGTTTAGCTATATGTAAGGTGGGAGGTGTTGGATCTGGATCCAACTCCTCCCCCTGGATTTGGTGTTCTGCCGTGAAAACCATCTCGACTTTCTGGTTAATCTTTATCATTTTTAGACATGATTTCTCTTAACATCCTAATTTCCAGGTTTCATTTTTGTTTTGTTTTTCAAAACTTTAGTATAGCTCAGTTTCTGATCAGATATAATAACAAACATCTCACTTTAATTACAAAAGATCTAATTACATATGGAGCACATTATTAGTCATAAAATAATTATACAATCTTCAAGGCAACATTGCAATATAATGCTTGGTCTGATAAGATAAAAAATAACATAAGAAAAAAACGCAGGATTTAAGGCTTTTACATTTTCTGAAGAAAATGTGTGCAGTGATTGCCAAGGCTAAACTCACTGTCACGATGTTAGAGTATTGTGGGTGGTTGTAAGGTCAGGTCAAACGAGACCACCCTCAAGTCTTTATGATATTCTAGTCTCTAGATCAAAAACAAAATCCTTTAACCTAAGTACAGTATATTAATTTAGTACTAATAGTGAGTTACTTAAGCAAAACCACTCAAAACAAAACCCACCATCATGTGGTTACTGGTACATACTGACTATACTCCTGTTTATCCCACTATTCCCACATGATCCCTCCAGTAGCTCTTTTGAATTTCATAGGCGCATTTCATTTAGTATTTCTGTCTCTTTGTAAATTCCAACCTTATTTTATTCTGCTGTGAATCAATAGTCCAAACATACACTCTATTCCTCCTGGACTATATTCAGTTTTCAGTTGAGTTAAAATAGCCATTAAAATAGTTCTTAAATATGTGGCTCATTCAGTGTCAATATATCACCTGTAACCCCACATCTGCTGATTATACAATATTTTACCCTCATCTAAACTCACATCTGTGTGCTCATCCTCGCTTTTTCCGTCGTGTGCTGTGCTCACAGTTTCCAGTTACAGGTTTAAACACATTTGCATGTTTACAAAGTCACAACAAGCACTTCAGTTTGATGGTCCTTATCACTCTGACTTCCAAATTGCATCTGTTTTCACTAAATGAATTTTGTTGGCTGTACTCAATTGAATGGGCAGCTCTGGTTGAGTGATTGATATATGAACTCATTTACTTGCTCACTGATGTATCTCTGTATGATTTATTTTTCGGTGGGAGGTTGACTGGGTGTATCGTTCATGAACACATTTATTGGTGGACTGGTGAAATGATCTAGAATCTGCTCAGTGTGTGGATGCACTCTATGTGCAGGTTAATGGTTTGATCGACTGATCTGGAAACGACTCTGCTGAGCCTGGGAAATATGTGTGCAATTTTGTTGTGATTTGGGGAACTTTAGAAGGCCAAATATCTGTCCTGAAATTGTTAGATTTTCCAGCTTTCCTGAAGTAATTCAGTCCAAATATGCACATAATGACTGACAGACGTTAAACGTGAAGTGTAAGATGTATTTGACAATAGCAGCACCAGACGGAATATATATATATATATATATATATATATATATCATATTTAAAAAAAATAAATATATATTTTTAAAATATATATGTATTTAAAAAAATATAGATTTATAATATTTTTATAAATATATTTATTTATTTATAAAAAATATAGATTTTTATAAATAAATAAATATATTTATAAAAATATTATAAATATATAATATTTAAAAAAAATAAATATATATTTTTAAAATATATTTTTATTTAAAAGAAAGTATAAATAAATATGTTTATATATATATATATATATATATATATATATATATATATATATATATATATATATATATATGTTTTTTTTTAATTATCTGGCGAAAACAAGACAAAACATGCATGGCTGCTGTTGGCCTTATTATAATTTAAAGTTAAATATACCAACAGTATGGTAAAATGTGTGCTATGATTCAGCCCACTATTCAAAAATGCACCAAGGCTGCATTTCTTTGATTGAAAATACAGTAAAACAGTAATATTGTGTAACATTATTAAAAAATTTAAATAACTGTTTTCTATTTGAATACATATAAAATGTAAACTAAAAGTTCAAACTCATCTGGTCGAGGTTTATGATTTAGAGTAGGCCTATTTGTAAAATTATTCATTGTGTGTGTGCGTGTGGGCGCATACTAACTAAATTTTGGGGACAAGTTATTACCCAGAAGTGACCGAAATCTCCAAGAACCTCCCTCTAGGGACATCCTCATTTGTAAATGTGGTAAACGTGTGTGTGTGTGTTTGCGTGCTTGCTCTTATAATATAAGTATGGAAAGCATCTTGGAATTGGACTTGGTCTCTCTCTAATGCTGTTATTAAATCCAAGCTGAGATCTCCAGAGAAGAACACCCACAAATCCATGGAGAAAGCTCATGCAACACAAAGCACATAATGAGAGGATCTTGAAGCAGGAGGTGAAAGCACAGAAAGCCTGATGTGGATGCTGAGCTAGAGATATTGTTTACCAGCTAGCGGCATCTCCAACAGTTTAGCTTGCCGGTGGAGGCCGTGTCTGAACTTTATTCTCCGAGCAGCGTGTTCCAGAGGTTATCGGTCCTTTTAAATCATCCGTGAGACGATCCCACTGTGTTCGCCCACTGTGGAGTCACCTCTCTGGTCTCCTCGATTTCATTCTATTGAGGACTGGATGCTTGGAATACTAGAGCGTAGGTCTCTCTCTAGCGGTAGTGTGTTCAGAGTGGCCACAACTGTCTCATTTTAAGAGGATTTCTTGTACCCGCACTGGTGACCATGTGCAACATGACTAGGGAACTACTGGGAAAATTAGATATTGTGCGATAGAAAGAGAAAGGAGGATGTTGAAATTCCTTTCGATTGAGTAAATGCTAAGTAAATTTGTTTCTCTCTACTTTGTTTAAGTTTGTTGAGAGAAACCAGCTTTGTGATGACTTTTAGCATCAATTGAAGGACCCAGAATGGACTAAATTGGCGTTGCATTGCTAGTGGTAAGCATAGCTGTCTAATTTATAGTAGTTTAGAACATTTTAGGCTGTGTTACTTTCCTGCACTCCTTGTGTAAAACATTGTGGAGTAATACACTAGACAATATTAAATCTAATTCGTTTTCTTAAAGCTACACTGTGTGATTTTTACCCCATCTAGTGTTGAAAAGGTGTATGACCTTCCAGTGAATATCAGTTTCTGTTCCTCTCAACTCCGATTTCATTTTAACTCCTACGGTGGCCAATGTAGTCCAAGATTAACATGGCTTCCAGTTCGACCTCGTCCATGAGTGTTAACTCAAACGTAAATGCGAAAGGCGAAGCTTGAATTAACGGGTATGTCCCTCTTTGGCTAATGTACTTTCAAGATGGAGGGGCAACATGGCGACCGACATTAGAACCCCTTATCCGTATGTCTTTTCAATGGCATATTAATATTATACACTCACAAGAATACTTTATTACTTGAACGAAGTAACTAAGTGTTTTTAGCTAAGAATAAACTAAAAGAGTTAAACAGTGTAGCTTTAAAATAAAGGCTTGTTCTGGGTTAAGCATTATAAGAAGTATCTGTGATATTCTTCATTTTAATCTACATCCTCAAGTGGTTGCTTGTCGTCTTGGTGCCCACACAAAAATGTGCCATTTAAATTCTTTGAAATATAAATATTGTAAATTATAACAAAACAAGATAACGATGCATGCAACCACATAACCAAGACTACGTTTCCCACATTTTGTTGACAACATTATGAATTATGCATTACATGTCTTCCAAATTTGCTAAATAATTGCCAAGCATCATACAGTAAATATAAAAGAACAACTATATACAGTGTCTAAAAGTGATAGCTGGAGGGTATATTTTCTTTTTATTGACCCAACAAGTTAGAGTAAACCATCAAAGTATGAGGAAAATATTTTATATTTGTTAAATATGAGGGAAGAACAAAACAGCAATCTTGGTTAATAATCTAAGACAAAATTATTTGCCCAAAGAAATAGCAAGCTACAGGTTTAGTTTACAATACGAAGAAGGAAAAAAACTAACAGGAAAAAGCATACATTGACTACTGTATATAGTTGTTTGTTCTCTCTTGTTTTTGCATGTGTGACTACCTGGCCAGAAATTATGTCTGCACAATCTGGCATTTTTCAGTGCGTTATCAAGAATAAAACAACTGACTCCAATCATAAATATGCAATATGCTTCCAAAAAATTTAGCTATTTTTTTTGTAATATTTTAACAAAGGGAGAAAAGATGTCAAATGCACATATCACTTTTGCCCACGACTGTAAATACTAGAGCATATCATGTAAAAGTAAAAGGGTTTAATAGCTGAAAATTGGGTACATCTTTTGAACAGGATTTTATCGCAGTCCAAGTGGTATATTGACAGCAAAGATGGCATAAAGCTTCAGTTCCTGAACACACCAGTCTTTTGCAGTGGGTGTCCAGCTCAACTGAACAAGTTCTGGCTGAATGCTGGATCATTATAGAGGAATTTGCTTGTGGAAAAATATATGATTGATTTCACTTGAAGTCCTAATCAGATATTCTATCTGATCATCTATTCCTGATAGTGATGGCCATTCACTCAAAGTGAAATGCATACATTAGTTTAAAGTAAAAAACATAAATAAATGAATAAAGAGTTTTATGTGCAGGAATTAAATATGAGCTTTATGATCAAATTACTCTAAAGCCTCATTCACACTGACCGTGATCAAACCGGATAGTCGCTGCTGTCGTTGGGAAAAAAAAAAAAAAAAACTTTTAATTGCAAGTACTGTATTTTTGTAGAAAATTTACTTTTTCCCCAAAATATTTGTTTTCCATCATGTCCATTTAGGGGCTCCCTATATACTGTTATATAAAGGATTTGTTGTGGAGTTAGGGGAACTAAACATGTTTATAGGGTTTGTAATTTTTGTAAACATTTTATTTACCAGTTTTACCTCATTTTTATATGTAACAATAAAAAAAGTCTTTTTTTTTTAATAGTGGGCTGAATCATTACACATATTTTACCATACACTGATTTTTTTCTACCCTCAACAATACAATTTTCACTTTTCCAGAATATACGGTAGTTATTTACAGTAGAAGAAATTTGTATTTTAGTAACGTCACAGCACACTTCTTACACTGTAAAAAAAAAAATATATATATATATATATATATATATATATATATATATATTGTTGGTTTAACTTAAAAAATGAAGTAACCTGGTTACCTTAAAATTTTAAGTTCATTGAAATGGAAAAAATGAGTTAATACAATGAAGGAGATTGATTTTGTCATCAGAAACTCAAAATATTATGTTATCTGAATCACATTAATTATTTAAGTTGATTTAACAATAGAAAAAAATGTTGTGATTGTTGTTCGAGTACACAATGGTGATGGTCCTGGTGTGGTTTAAACCAGCTATTACAAGCCAGTAACTCTAACTGCTACACCAGTACTTATTCATTAATATTTGAAATGAGCATATTACTGAATCTTTCATGATTTTTCATGAATTTCACATTTCAAGCATGGCATATTCCTTTGTACCTTCTTGGAATATAACATTGTAGTGCTGACTTGACCAAAAACAGACTCGAATTTTTAGGAAGGGAGTTATGTAGATGAGCGCTGCAGTCAGTGGGATCAGCTCTACTAATAGATGCATGAGGGACTAGATTTGGTGGATTGAACAGCCTGATTGGATTGGTCACCCTTGGATGGTCTGTTATGAAAAGAGCTGAGTTGTCGTGCTTGTAGATTAGAGTGTAACAAGCCACAGAAAACCGCCAAAACATTCCCTGTGTGGGGGGCAAATGTGTAATGTTTGTTTTTAATGATGAAAGATCTGTAGTGTGATAAACAGATTTCTATTTAATTGAGCGAGTTGTTTTTGTGAACTGAATCAGAAGAGTCGCTGGGATGAACCAAAAGCCCCTATTTAGCTGTTTGAGCTCTTCTGGGATGTGTAATGAATGATTAGGAGAATCAATTCTCAATGTTTAGAAGAATTGACTCTTTTGGACTCCCAGGTTTAATAATGTCAATACTAATAAGACATAATGTCTAATAAAATCAAGGTCACGGTTACATAAGGAGCCAGGACATAACATTAATTTTAATTGAACTATCTCTAATTAACTACATGCTTAATGTCGTGTTTAATGTCTGGTTTGTGTCCGTGTGCTGTATGGCAGGTTTCCAACATTAAGTTTATTATATTTGTTATGTTATGTTGTGGATTAAAAAACAGTTACATCATTAAGAAACTACAACTGTGATCCTAAATGGCTATGTTGAGTTTTGATGAAGCACATTATATATAAACAGGGGTTAAACTTTACTTTCTATCACAAACACTCTCGTTTCATCCTAATCTTTATCCTTTGTGTGGATCTCTGGTGAAAGCAGGTGGGATTATTGACATTTGCTCATGTAAATTTTGTGAAAGGTAATGTGTTATGCCTGAGTGGTGACATTTCTCAGGATGTTGTGAAATTGCTTAATGAAACAGGAGAGAGAGAATAGAGAAGTCTTTTATTCTGTTCTCCAGGTCTGGGATATTTTGACTCCCAGGTCAAAAGTTGGTCAGCGTTAACTTAGGAAAGCCTACGGTAAATGTCAAGCCACATAATTAAAAAAAAAGGATGTAATTAAGAGAGCTTTGCCCGAGTTCAGTGCAAATGGTAAAACAGCTTAGTCTACAGAGCTTGTTCACAGAGTCTATGTTGAGCTATTTAGCAGTAGTGCAGCAAATGTAACTGTGTTATGTTATAAAAAAAAATATGTCAATATGCCCAAAACATATTTAGACACCGATATGCCCCTGAAATGTTTAAAAAATCATACAAAAATATGGCAATATTGTGAAATATTTCTCACTAGGCTGACATGGAGCAAATGATACGGACTCAAGAACGCAATGACGAACGAACCCAAGTCCAATTTATTTACAATTAAAGGAGTAGTTCACTTAAAAAAAAAAAAAAAAAAAACTTTTGCTGATTATTTACTCACCCTGTCTTTTTCGGTTGAAAAGAAATGAAGGTTTTTGATGAAAACATTCCACACTGTAAAAAAAAATGTTTTCAAGATTTGTTATCACAACATTTTTTCTTTTGTCAAATCAGCTTAAATCATTTATTTAGTTGAGATAACTTATTATTTTGAGTTTCTAATAATTAAATTAATCTCCTTCATTGTATTAACTCACTTTTTCCAGTTCAATCAACTTAAAATTTTAAGGCAACCAGGTTACTTACTTTTTTAAGTTAAAACAACAATATTTTTTGGGGGAACCAAACGGTTCAAGGTCCAAATGAGAGTTTCAGTGCAGCTTTAAATGACACCAGACAATGAATAAGGGTCTTATCTAGGACCCTTCGAGTCAAGACTCGAAAAAAGATTTGTTCATTTTGATGAACGAGTTTGAACAGGAGAGTCACGAACGCTCATCACAGAACAGAGCAAGGCGAGCCTTTGTGCTTATGAAACTTATACTTTTTTATTTGTTTTTAAAAAATGACCGATCATTTCGCTAGATAAGACCCTTATTCATTGTCTGTTGTCGTTTAAAGCCCTTTGAAGCTGCACTGAAACTCTCATTTGGACCTTGAACCGTTTGGTTCCCAATAAAGTCCATTATATGGAGAAAAATGCTGGAATGTTTTCATCAAAAATCTTAATTTCTTTTCGACTGAAGAAAGAAAAACGTAGACATCTTTGATGACATGGGGGTGAGTAAATTACTAGCAAGTTTTTTTTTAAAGTGAGCTAGTCCTTTAACCAAAACGTGTAACATAAACCATTAAAATAAGTCTAAAACATGAGCTATAAATTGGATCTGGAACAGCATAATTTTAATACACAACAAATTAACATGGGAAACAAAGGGCCTTAAATACACAATCATGGGGAAAAAAACATGACAACAACAACCAATGATGAAGTGGAACTAATAAACATGAACCAATAAAAAGACAATGAACCAATGAGAACATGACACATATGCATTCATGCCATGTCGTTCTGTTTTTGCTTTGTTTGATGAATAGAAAGTTCAAAAGAAGCATTCATTTGAAATAGAATTATTGTAAAAGTGCTTGCATTTGGTTTCATCATCTGTTTGTTTGAGTATAAAGTGCCCAATACTTTCTGGGGCCGCTAACATTTCTGAAATGTCGACCCATTGTTATTGGTTGCTGTCTTCAAACATGATGCCTCACTATCATGAAACTGAAAAATGACAATTAAAGTAAAATGACTTCCTATAGAATATGGGAATTTGGTACACTCAGACACATCATCAACACTGATGGAAATATCTGATTTGTACACATTTTTAACAGAACAATGACAGAGTGACCGCTTGAATTATATCACCCTCGTCCCACATCGCGTGTGTACAGCATATTTCAACAACAGTGTTTTCCCAGTGTGCGTTTTGTCATTCGTGGTGGCTGTAAATGAGTGACAACTGCGCTGTCAGTCACCTGTCAGTTTGAAAGGCTTTGGGGGAGAGTCGGAGAGAGATAGCTGCTGAATTGAAAGCCCCTTGTCTCAGGTATCTATTGAATACTCAAGAACTGTCAAGACTAGAAAGTAGGTAGCCTATATACAGTCTGATGATTAGGAAATACTGGTGCTTATTGGCATTTATGTTGCACACATTTTTCTTATAGCATCTTTAAATATTATACTATTTATAGACAAGCATTACTAATATATTATTTTGCTTAGATTTAAAGGGATACTCCACTTTTTTGGAAATAGGCTCATTTTACCACTCCCCCAGAGTTAAACAGTTCGGTTTTACCGTTTTCGAATCCATTCAGCCGATTTTCTGATATTTAGAAGAATATCAGTAACCAGACAGTTTCTGGTCTCATTGACTTCCATAGTATATTTTTTTTCCTACTATGGAAGTCAATGAGACCAGAAACTGTCTGGTTACTGATATTCTTCTAAATATCCGAAAATCGGCTGAATGGATTCGAAAACAGTAAACCCCAACTGTTTAACTCTGAGGGAGTTGTAAAATGAGCCTGTTTACAAAAAAATTGCAGTATCCGTTTAAAGGGATACTCCACTTTTCCCTTTTCCGTTTATTGTCTGTATGAATTACGAGTCTGGATCGCCCCTCCATTAAAGCTGCATTTGGATCTCAACCTTCGTGTCTCGGAGTAATTCATGACACAGGGTCTTTCAAAGCAGCTTTATTTATTCAGTGTGATCCTTATAATGACAAATAGATTTCATGTATAGTGTGTTTTGCTTTATTATGCATATGTAGCCTACATATACATGTAATTAAAATGTAATTTATTCCTGTCATGGCAAAGCTACATTTTCAACATCATTACTCCAGTCTTCAGGGTCACATGATCATTCAAAAATCATTCTAATATGCTGATTTGCTGCTCGAGAGTTTAGTTTTATTATTACCAATATTTTTTTTTCTGCTTAATATGTTGATTGAGATTGTTATGCACTACCATTCAAAAGTTTGTGCAAAGTAAATTAAAAATAAATACTTGTATTCAGCAAGGGTGAAGTGTTTTACAATATTTAATTTATATTTTCTATTTCAAATAAGTACTGTTCAAGAATCTTGAAGAAATCTTTTTTTTTTTATTAGAATGATTTCCAAAGGATCATGTGACGCTAAAGTAATGACTCTTACATTTCAACTGCCATTACATGAATAAATGACATTTTAAAATATATTACAATTTTAAATTGAAATAATATTTCACAAAATTACTGTTTACACTGTTTCAATGCTGCTTTGGTGAGCAAAAGAGGCTTCTTTCAAAAAAAATGAAAACATCTTAATTATTTCAAACTTTTGACAGGGAGTGTATATTTTGTAGAATTGGACAGTATTAACTATATTTAAATTAATCTTCTTTAAATTCATCTTATTTGTTCATGGATGCTTATGATTATCTTTAACATGAGCAAATCATTAATTATCTCATTGCTTAATTGTCTTGAAAACGGCAAAATTGCTATAGAATTAATTAAAATTTCACATTCCAGTGCTCATGTACTTACCAGTACTCAGTTCCCTCCATTAAGCAGGATCTTTGTTTTAAAAGAAAGGCAAACTGGCACACAAACCTGATTAGAAATGTCATGTGGATCATTGGAAATGAACACACACACACACACACACACAAAACACATTCAGTTGCCATAATTGGTCAAAAAAGTTGACCCCAATATCATAAATGAATATCTGGTGATGCATTCTAAAGAGCTGTCACAATTTCAGCGAGTGCCCTCGTACACCTTTATATCCATCTACCCTTCTCTAAACGACTCAGTCGCATTTTAATCCATGATTAGCATAAAGCCATAAATCATTGAAGAGGGGGCCAACTAAGTATTATGACACAGTGACCTAGAGATGCTGTGAAGTTAGTGAGCAAGATGGAAGGTAACGTGGAGATGCCCTTACCTTTACCCTCCCTAACACTTCACATTCTGATTAGATGTCACACACACTTAAAGGGATACTCCACTTTTTTTTTTTTTGGAAATAGGCTCATTTTATCACTCCCCCAGAGTTGAACAGTTGGGTTTTACCGTTTTTGAATCCTTTCAGACGATTTTCGGATATTTAGAAGAATATCAGGAACCAGACAGTTTCTGGTCTCATTGACTTCCATAGTATATATTTTTTCCTACTATGGAAGTCAATGAGACCAGAAACGGTCTGTTTACTGATATTCTTCAAAATATCCGAAAATCGGCTGAATGGATTCGAAAACGGTAAAACCCAACTGTTTAACTCTGGGGGAGTGGTAAAATGAGCCTATTTCCCAAAAAAAGTGGAGTATCCCTTTAAAAGTCTGGGAGGAAATGTAATAAGACAGGGCCCAACACGTACCCCTGATGCACATCCCTGCAGGAATGCCCTTGAGGAAAGAGAAACTGGGCATATACAATGTGTATGTTGCATGTGTATCTATTAATTAACACACACAATATGGGTAAATATTAGGCCTGCCTATAAACTAAACCTGAAATTGTAGGTGGAGCTTGGGGCGTTTAAACTGAAATGTAAAATGTGCGGTATCTGAGACTGTCAATAATGCAAATAAACTAGTTATGTTATAACTAAACTACTGTAATATCTCATTCTGCATTCAAGTCATGTTGGAATGATGGGGTTTACAGGTTGAGCACAGGTATTTTTTTTTTTTTGCACTTCATTCTGTTGCATTAGTGCTAAAAAGCTGTTTATTTTAGGAATAAATGAAAATGGCGATAAAATATGTATATGGCATCCATTTTATTTAGATGTAAATCGTTTAACACATCACTCTGTAATTACGATTCCCGGACCGATTTCATCATGCAGAATGATTTATGGGGGTGGGCAGTCACTTCTGAACTCTTTTGGTGTGACTCGTTTCCATGGCAACAGCTACATTTTTAGGATTATGGGTATAGCATAGATCTTTACCAAGAATTAGGCAATTAAAAATAATTTTTAACAAAGGTAAAATCATTGAGAGAACTTGTTTTATGGACAAAATGAATGACACGCACACACACACCATGATACACACACCTCTGATTTCCATTACAACTGTCCCTGTGTGCAAATAGCAAGTTCTCCACCAAGACAGGGTTGATGTTTGATTAGCAACAAAAAGCCAGACTGGTTATTTACTCTGCTCAGCACTGTACTTGGTCTGTTCATGACTGTGCATCTTTTATATATCCCGTACTCAGATCAAACTCTCAGCCCCGGGTTCCTGGAGCTATTTTAATTTTTAATCATATAGTTTTAAGATCAATAGTAGGCTTGGTTCAAACAGCTGAGACCAATTCACAAAATTTGCTGGATAACATTTTCTTCCAAAATTACAAAATAAATAAATAAATAGATAATAAAATAATACAAAACCTGTCATAATTTACTCACCCTTACAAACCATTCAAAAGTTCAGGATCTGTGGTATTTATTTATTTATTTATTTTATATTTGGTCACCAAGGCTGCATAAAATCATTAAAAATAGTAATATTATTATAGTATGTAATAACTATATTATATTTAAATTGTGAGCATCATTACGTGGTGTCACATAATTCTAAAATGCGATTTGCTGCTCAAGAAACATTTCTTACCATCATCAATGTTGAAAAAGTTGTGCTGCTTAATATTTTTGAGGACAACGTGATCATTTTTTTCTAGTTGAAGGAATAGGTCTGGAGAACTACATATGAAAATACCATGATAATGTAAAATTGACAGCAAATTCTCTATTAGCAAAAGACAGTCCAACACGATACTCACTGAAAGAGATATTATAAGAATGGCAATATGAGTGCACCGATTAATTATTTAAATTTCCTTCAAATACACACTGAAAGTGCAGGATATCAAAGCGTGTTGTCTTGCAAGAGTAAAGAGTGTTTTGCTTTAATCATATTTAATTTCATAAAAGTTAGCTTCTAAAGAATTAATACCAAAAGCAAAAGAAAATCTAAAGTCAAGGGTGAAGAAGATCGATAAATAGGATGTGGTTGTCTTTACAAACCTTGCCAGTAAATGTGGACTTCTCTTGACCTTCACCTCGGAGAGCAGAAAGTGCCTTGGAATTATTGGCTCGGAGCCGTTCTTGCTTGTGCGAATGCCCTCTGTTCTGTCCTAAATGGAACATTGGAACATATTGATCTGGTTGAACTGCACAGAAACCCACAGTCGCCTTCTATCTTGAAAGCGCTATTAGAGTGTTTTCACAGTGTTTGTCTGGGGTGGAGGCAGGTTTTATTGAAATAATAGTGATGAATAGTGATCTACTTTCAAAAATTATTATTATTATTTTTTTTTATTCTGCCAGATGGTGTAGTTACCAGTTGGGGAAAGTTAATTTAATGCATTACTATATTGGGTTACTCCCTAAAAAAAGTAACTAATTGTGTTACTAAGTTACTTTTTATGGAAAGTAATGTGCTACATTTCTTTTTCTCACCTGGGCTAGGCTTGATTGTTTGTTTTTTTTAATGACCCCCCCTCCCCCCCCCATTATTTTAAATAATTAAAATAATTATTTTATTATAAATAATAAACTATTATTAATAAAATAATAATAATTTATTATTTATATATAATAAATTTATATTTATTATATATAAATACACACACCACACGCTTGTTTAAGAAATATTTTACTGTATATAGATTTATATATAATTTATATTATATATAGCTATTTCATATATAAATAATATTTTTTTTCTTGAATATATATGCATGTTTGTGTATTTATATACACACACTTAATTATACACAGTACACCCACATTTATTATGTAAACACAAACTTTTATTTTGGATGCGATTAATCGCGATTAATCTTTTGACAGCCCTAGTATTTATCATATATTATTGCAGGTGTGTTTAATATTTTGAGATTGCATTTCACAGTTTTTATAATTTTGCGGAATAATGAAGTGTTTTTATGAGATAAGTAAATGCATGTTTAGAACTACAATTGTAGTAGAACTACAATAAGCATTGTGTTAACACACCTCTGCTCTTACTCACGATTACTCTCAACATGGCGACAGGAGAGTCAGAGTTACATGCTTTATTTTTTTTTTTTTTGAACATTAACAGATATTTTGTTTTAAATTTAAAAGTAATGTGTTACTTAACTAGTTACTTGGGGGGAAAAAGTTATCTAATTATGTACCCCTCAACACTGGTAGGTACAGTATATGGGACCATAACAACAAAAAGAAATTCAGTTCAGGTCATTCATTTTTAATAAACACAAATTAAATTTGATTTGGAATATAGTTGGAAGGTTAGTAAATGATAACAGAATTGACATTTCTGAGTGAAAATCCCTTTGAATTTTCTGTAAAACAAACATTTATCTAATCATGGTAATGCTGCACTGAACTGGCCTTCAGCTAAAAATAAAAAAAATCACATGAATGTTTATTTAACTTGTATTTATAATACTAAGTATACTGTGTATTACATTTTACTTTCCCTATCAATCCCCATGGTCAAATACCTGCTGTGAAGATCATGGTTTAGAGAGGGAAATGCTTTTGATCATGCTGAGTCACCATTAAGATTGCATTCTTCTTTGTAATTGTAATGTGAGGGCCTCTAGTGGTTAGGGACTGAACAGGTTAATAGAGTTCAGCTTGACAGAAACTTATGAGGTATTAGTGTCATATAGTCACAGTGTCACCTTATGTACTGTAACCATCTCATAAAGAGATGATCAAACTCATTTAAACACTCAGTATGGACTATTATTAAATAAACATAGTTTACTGTATGTTACTATGGAAACATAACTATGTTTAGTGACCCTGAACACTGCAAGGCTGTAAGAGAAAATATTTATTTTACCCTTTTAATTAGGGACCGGTACACATTCTGATATGAGATTTTATTTTTTTCTTTGGTATATGAATTCAAAATCAAATACCACCTGTATATAGTTATGTGATGCTTATTGAATTTATCATCCTTTTGTATCTAAAACAGAAGTTCCCAAACTGGGATCCAGGGGTGCTGCAAGGAAAATGTAATTAAGAAAATACAGAATATATGTTTGTTTATTCTGGTTGTTAAACACTTGAAACCAGTCCGGATTATTTTATTGTATAATTTTGTTTAATATATAATTTTAACACACACAAGAGGGTCGTCATATCTGGGCATCCTTGGCATGAAAGGTTTATAACACTGGTGATAGCAGGTGTATATGCAAATCATTCCTTGACTGGGCGTGGCCTCGTCTGTTAAAGCGCCTCTTTTGACCATTCATGCTTCATGTAGGCGGTCCTTAGTACAAGCAGGGGCGTGTTCTGACTCTCAAACCGAAGTTGCGAGTCCATCGATGTAATGAAACCGTTACAAGTCCTACAATCAGGATAATCAGGCACAATTACTTAAGAAAAACCGAACCCAGCGCAAAAGCAAAAACAGTCCAGTCGAGTTTATTGTTACAGGATGTGCTCTGAAACGAAGACGTGAGTGCGCGCGCTGGAGACGCAGACGCGGGACTGTCAATGCCCGGATTCTCTATTGATCATGCTAATGTATGGAGATATAACTTCTTAAAATAAGCAGAAATGTGGCCGGCTCGCTTTCTTCGCTTCTTCTGCCTCGTCGTGATAATTGTGGTGGTTCAGAGGAGCAACGGTCAGTCAGGTGAGTGATAGTAAAAGTGCGTAAAGGGTCTTGGCAAGCTGCGCACTTGACCGGTGTGTGTGCGCTGCTGTTATCGACTACTTTGCTGCACTTAAACAACCTGAGATTAAATGATTGTGAAGTGTATGCTTTGGGCACTGTGTATCCCTGCAGTCTTTACGATGACCAGATGAGGATTCCATTGGAATCACACACACACACTTCAGGACTAAGTGCTGCATATGACATCTCTGTATGTTTATACATTTCTCACAGTGTTTATTTTGTCATATTAGCGAATCAATAGTCTAATAGATATAATGGCCAGACATGGATAAAGTTCTGTATTTGTAAGTAGCCTAAATATGATATTGTGCATGATAGTGACGACATTTTCAAACCTGTCGTGGAGGAAACCCAGCATCGCACATTTTGTAAGTGTCGCTCATCTGATTCAACTTTCATTATTAGAGACTTTAAGACCTGAAGTGTGTGTGTCAGATAAGGGAGATATCATACCAGTAATCACCAAATTCATGAGGTACATCTCAGGACACTGTGGCAATGTCATAAAAAAGTTACGTGTCAAAATACTGCTCGTTTCAAACTACTTTTGAGAGAGGGAGAGAGTTAGGCCCAGTATGGCCTTAATCAGGGTCAAAAGATTGGTCCAAACAATTCAAAAGTTATAAGCAAAACCAGTAGTTATCACTTCCAACAACCTAATCAAGTGCTGATTCCCATTATATACCAATTTATATTTTCAAAAGTCCAAATCCTTGTTAATTTTATTTGTCACTAACTTTCTGTTTGGCCAGCTCCCACCTAAATTATGATGATGTGTGACATTTTTGTAAATCAGAATTGATTGAATTTTGACTATTATAATAATGTGCATGTGCTTGTGTGAATCTCAAAATAACCATCATATGTATCTCTCTCTCTCTCTAATTGAGTGGGATATTTTTCTAGACTAGTGTCAATGATTAAAAAACGCAAATGGACCTGTTGGTGGCGCTTGAGAGAATCCGATGAAACACCACACTTACCATCAGGAATAGAACGAGCCTTTCCAGTTACTAAATTTCACAATATAGTTCAAGGCACTGTCATAGACTTCCAGTCAGTTGAGAGTCTATTTTAATGTGTCGTTGCGCGTAAAGGCACTTGATGGAACGCAGCGCGTGAGCGCGCTCAGCGGAACGCGCATTTCCTGCGCGCTTGGCATCGCGCTCCAGACCCCTACGCTCTGTTCAAATAACTGCTCAGCATATTTCAGCATCCACACTGTGAGAAGTCTACTCAGCGTTGGCGGTGCATGAATTAAGTTTTGTTGATCAGTGTAGGCTATATGAACAAGGAGAAATGTGGATGGAGGTTATCATGACACAAATATCAGTGCGTGTTATGACGCAAAACGCTGCTAGTGCATCCAGAGAGGCATTCTTGCATATCATATTGGTTTATGTGTGTCAGTTCTTATGATGAATATAACTTTTGACTGTATGGGTGAATCATCAGAACGCGTCCAGATCACAGTTTACACCCAAATCAATTGTGCAAATATTATCATGGTGATTAAGATTCAATTTCTCAAGTAAAATATTGTAGTACAGGGTTTTTATGTAAATATAAATATACTTTAATGATGTACAAGTATTTTATTGGTTATGGTTTATGAATTTTTTTATGACCACACTCTACAATGTGACTTCTACAATTTATAAAATCAATTTTTATGTGACGATATGTGATCTAGTCATGTTCTTGCTATTGGTTTGGTGAGATTTACAACAAAAAACACTCTAAAAAAAATGCTGGATAATTGTTTTAACCCAATTTTGGGTGAAATATGGACAAACCCAAATGTTGGATTAAAATGCGATTTAAAAATGTGGTTTGACCCAAAATTGTGTTAAAACAACCCATGTATTTTTAGAGGTGAAATGTACTCTGATTTTTTATTCTTCAGTCTATAATTAGCCTAAATTAATTTTAATTCCTTCATTTGTTTATTTGATACCTATTTAAATCGTGATCAGATTGAGATCCTAAATGATTATTTAGCATTCAGGATGATAACTCATTGATTCTCACTGATTCTTTGAATGATAATGTCAGGGTGTGAGTACATAGTAGATCACTGAGTAATATAAAAAATTCCAGATTAATTCAGGGTTTCATATTTTTGATAGGTTCCTTTATATCTAATTTGAGCTTCAGCTCACTGCTCAGTCTGCAGATAAATGACACAAGATCTGACCCAGGCTGAGATGTGACATTTAAGTTCTAAAGGATATTGACTCGGGAATGCAGTCAAATTATTACTCAGCGTCAACTTGGATTAAGCTCTGTTGAGAGTCCCAATGAGTCCCTTAGTAATTAATCTTGTCACTGATATGGTGTCTAGACATGAATATATTTTTATGAGCTGGAAATGTTGTTTGCAATTTTGACCAAGTATAATCCTCTTATTAATAATTTATTTGTCATGGACTCATAACTTTAAATGACACTTGTTGCCCATGTCTGACAATACAGATACATTTATTAGTAACGTGGACGTTCAATCATAAGCAGTATAAACATTAATAATTAATAATGGACATTAATAATTGTTAATGTAATTGTTAATGTATTAATAATTGTTATTAAACATTATTTTCAGAAATGCAAGTGAAAGATTCAAAAGATTTAACATTTTAATATCTTAAAATGTCGCCGAACCTGTCAAACACATCCGGGTCAAATTTCATCCCAAAATCAATAGAAAAAAGATTATATTTTTATCTTAAATGAATCAAGGATGCCTAATTGAATATTCTTTCTTTCTTTTTTATTATTTGTATTATTTGTAAGGATTGAATGTGACCTGGGCATTTTATTTTTTTATTTATTTATTTATTTATTTTTTGTGAGAATGAGAATCACCCTCACAGTTTGTTTTTTAAATCTTAATGGTCACATATTCAAATTCTAAATTAATATAAAGAGTCCTTTAAAGTTTCTTTGGAATATTTACAAAGTAGCTTTTTCCTGCCTCAAATGTCTAAACGCAAACATCATGAACGTGACTTTTCTTAAACCAATAAAGCTATTTTAACAAATAACAACAAAAAAAAATTAACAAAAAAACAAATGTTTCTCTAGTTTAAGGGTCTTTCCCACCTAAAAATCGTTCTCTGAAAACAAAGGCCTGCTGGTTTCCTTCTGTGGTTGTGGCATTCTGTCCTTTTGCCTCAGAGACATCACCACCCCCCCCCCCCCCCCCCCCCCCCTCCTTCATCCTCACTGTTTCTCAGTCTTTCTCCATCCTCTCAGAACAGTTTGGCTCTGTGCCTCTCTGTCAGCTGTGATCCGTTACTTCCCATGCTAATGTGATCATTTATATAAAAAAAAAAAACAACTGAAACTGAAACAACAACTGCATCTAAAGACAAGGGCTACTGTAAGTTTGAGGTTAGCATTTGGAAGGTTTCTCGGTAAAACTTTAGTTTAGGGTCCAATTCTTAAAACTAATTGCTTAAACACTAGCATTATTAGGATATTTACTGTTTATTATTACTTATAAAGCACATACTAATGCCTTATTGTACATGACCATGTCCCTCAGCTATTAAGAAGCAGTGATTAGGAGTTTATTGAGGCAAAAGTCGTACAAATCCCAAACTAAAGTGTGACTGTAAACTAATACAATGACTGAAAACTCACCATGCTTTTGCATGCATGAAGGATCTGTGGATAATTATATTTGGCGTAAATTATGGGATATACTGGATGTGTCATTGCCTAGCAGCAATATTCAAAACGTCAGCCCTGCTACCTTTAAGAAATGTCACGTGTGAGTCTTGCGTTGCCTCAAATTAGTTGACGATTTTCTTCTGATGAAACACTTCCAAGGATAGAGACTATATAGTTTTGCACATTTTTGAGATATGTGTAATGTATATTTTGAGACAATAGAGCTCCATGGACTGTTAAATACAGGACAAAGAATGACTTGCAATGAGTAAAGGTGAAATTGTCTAATAAGCGTATTTGTCCACATTCTGAAAATCTGCATAATTTCATAAGGTGTCAAGTAACTTTTCTGTGTTGGTGTCTATCTAATTTGACTAGTTTCTACAAAGAGACAGCTGAATTAGAAACAAAATGTATATTTTACTAGTTTTGGGTGCATACGCTTTGATGCCAACTATCACTGTAAAAAAAATATTGTTGGTTTAACTTTAAAAAAAATGAAGTAACCTGGTCGCCTTAATTTGAAGTTCATTGAAATGGAAAAATTGAGTTAATACAATGAAGGAGATTGATTTAATTATCAGAAACTCAAAATATTATGTTATCTGAACTACATAAATTAAGTTGATTTGACAAAAGAAAAAATGTTGTGATTACAAATCATGAAAATATATATATTTTTTTTTACAGTGTAGCAAACATGCAAAGCGTTTTCTCCTCCCTTTTTAAATGTCGTTGAGTCTATTTATCCTGGTTATATAGTTAGCTTGTATTATTATTTGTACTCTCTCTCTCTCTCTCTCTCTCTCTCTCTAACACAATCTCATGGCAATCGATAACTAATGTTTTCAATCTTCTTACACCCATTGACGGATATTTTTTGGTTTGGGAATGGACTATCATTATGTCTGTTATGTTTTCGTTTGATTCACATCGTAGGAATTTATATGAAAGACTCACTTCATAAAATAGCTACGTTTTCCAGTGAAGTTGCATTGGTCGCGACTCATCAGATGAGAACTGAACCTGAAAAGAGCAGAGAGTTGAATCGTGAGGTTTATCTTGCTTAGCTTTCTGCCGTGCGGGTGGGAAACACTGGCTACTTTGTCCCTTTAAACTCTTCCTTGTGTGGCAGTGACCTGTAATAAAGGATGTGCTCGGACGTGGCAATGGGAGAAAACGAGTGAAAACGGTACTCCAGTTGTACTCCAACATCTCTGTGTCTTCTTGGGTCCATAAACCCTCCTGGCCTCACATTTTTTTGCTCTGTTTAGGTGAGATAGAGGGCAGGTGTCACGTCCCAACTCTATAGAAATATCACTGCAGTTTCCCTCGGTGTAAAGGTTCATAAAACTTTTACTGAGAAGATGGGATGATAGTGTGTCACCTTGGATTACTGGATGAAAGAAGACCTTGTGAGAAACTATCGCCGTTGCTTTATGTTCGCAGTGGAGAGCTCATCACTTATTTCACTCAGAGAAGTGAAAGTTGTAGCTGAAAGAATATCAGTTGAACAGTGTTGAATAGCAAGGCTTGACCTTAGAATGAGTCGATGCTATATTTATTTAGATAACAATCGATTATTTTAATCATTTTGCATTCATTTTTACACTCCTTTTGAGTCTCTTTAATACGGGGCTCTACCGAAATGGTTTACTCCTATATATAGCTGGCCGCTGGTAAGTCTTAGGGTTGGGCAATGAGTTATTGGACACCCTCTTACTATTTGAATTCATGTCTTTTTATATCTCTCTGGGATATCCAGCACTTGGATTGATGAGAATTGCGTGTACCTGTTGGGAATGGCCTGTACATTGCATGACTGTAATATCCCACACATGAACAAATGAAGGTTTCACAGAACTATAATAACCTGACTGAAGGCACTGTCTGTGATTTTAGAGCACAGTATAGGCCTTTAAATTCAAGTGTTACATTTGAGATTATTTATTGAGATTATTATATTGTGACTTATCTTTTGGTTTGTGTGCATGGTCCAAGTAGCGATAAATAATGATATGAAATGTGTTTCATTGTCTGGATTATCCAGAGGGATCACTTAATGGAGTAGTTCACTTAAAAAAAAAAATTAAAAAAAAAAACTTTTGCTGATAATTTACTCACCCCCATGTTATCCAAGATGTCCATGTCATTCTTTCTTCGGTCGAATAGAAATTAAGGTTTTTGATGAAAACATTCCAGGATTTTTTTCCATATAATGGACTTCAATGGGAACCAAACAGTTTAGGTCCAAAGGACAGTTTCAGTGCAAACTGCAAACTGTTCAAAGGGCTTTAAACGATTCCAGACGATGAATAAGGGTCTTATCAAGCGAAACGATCGCTCATTTAAATAAACAAATAAATAAATAACAACGTTTAAGTTTTATAAGCTCAACTCTCCTGTTTGAACTTGTTTTTTTTTCTGTCTGAACCTTGACTTTATTGACTTCCATAGTAGGAAAAAATATATATACTATGGAAGTCAATGAGACTAGAAACTGTCTGGTTACTGATATTCTTCTAAATATCAGAAAATCGACTGAATGGATTAAAAAACGGCAAAACCCAACTGTTTAACTCTGGGGGAGTTGAAAAATGAGCCTATTTCCAAAAAAGTGGAGTATCCGTTTAATGGGAATTTAAAAAAAAAAAAAAAACCTCAAAAGTGTGTATCCGGACACATCACAGTAATGAGAATTCAGACAGAAAAAAAAAATCATGAAAAAATTTCAGATTTTAAAATGCTAATGGTGTTAGAAAAAGAAAACAGTGTCATTGTTTTACATGTAGTTCCGGTCGTAATTACTATAAATTGCACATAATTACTACCTTGATAACTAACTTTACCCACCTAATCCTAACCCTGTAGTTAGTACATTTAATTTTAAAATGATGGGTTTGGTTAGGTTGGGGTTAGTGCGTGTATGCGCTTCAATTTGCTGCAGTGATATTTATTAAAAAATGATTTTAGAAAGCAGTGTAAATACCCGTACAGAATAGTCCACGCTGAAACTGCCTTCCTAATTAGGCGAATTAGCCAGAGATCAAAAAGGAAAATTAGTAGCACAGCGCCACATGTTTCGTGCCGAAGTAGCCCGTGCTCATTTGCATGACAACACATGTTGGTTGCTCATTATGGACAACCCTGACAATATGTTGCCTGATTGGACAGATTGCTCATCAGTAGAATCCAGGTCTTGCTAGCACACCTGGGACCCGGTAGCATTTTAACTATGCCTTTCAGCATTCAGGAAGAAAACACGCACATTGTGTAATCTTAAACACATTCATGCAAACCCTCATAAGTGTATATGTGCAAGGTTGAGAAGATATCCACACAAATATAGAATGACCTTTAATACGTATGCACGCGCAGAGCTCTTTGTGCTGGCTGGTTTGAGCCTTAATTAAAGAGAAAGTTATATATGTCTCTATGGTTCAGAAAGTAAAAAGAAATAAACTTATCAATATTATTACCAAATTATAATGTCCTATTACCAAAAATGAAAATTCGGTTATCAATTACTCACCCTCAAGTTATTCCAAACCTGTATAAAGGACCCTCCTGATAAGAAAAATGATGCCATGTGGATTGTGCAAAATGATGTCATGTGGATACTGATGCGGAACGTAGAAAGCCGAGCGATTAATCGCGATTAATCGCATCCAAAATAATATAATATAATAATATATATAATATAATAATATAATAAAATAATGCATGTATATATTTAAGAAAATTGTGTTAATAATATAGCAAATATTTATATTTATATATAATATTAATTATGTGTAAATACATATAAAGTATAGACATGCAAATAATTCTTAAATATATGCATGCATGTGTGTGTGTGTTTATATATACAAATTAATTATACACACTACACACATATATTATGTAAACACAAACTTTTATTTTGGATGCGATTAATCACGATTAATCGTTGCCCATCCCTAAGCCGGAGTATAGTTTGGGCTTAAGCCAGTGTGTTTTCATTGTTATAAAGTAAAATGGTGTTAAATGGCTACAGGACTACATTCCATATGAATCCTGTAAAAGAAGTTACTGTTTCCATGGAAATGAAACAAAAAGGAGAAGTGGAGAAAATGAATGGGAAAAATTATTCCGGATCCAATGTTGTATCATGGGAGGCCTGACTTGCTCAGTTTTCCTGTCATCACAGAGTTCTGAGCCACGGTGCTCTTTTATAGTCCTATTTTTCATCCAGAGCCAGTGATTTAACATTAAATCCCAATTTTTCAATTAATACTAGAGCGATTAATGATCTCGCAGGCATGCTGATGTCTTAAACGCTAGTTTATGCCATATGTGGCCTGAGATCCACCCGGTGCGAGCTCAGTCGAGTCCTGCTCTGGCCTGGCTGTCTGTCACATTGGCTGGGAAAAGAGCTGTTCTTTGTGAAATGAAAGTGTCCAGCTGGATGTGATGCTCAATTCATCAGCTCCAGCCCGGGCCAGTTTGATAAATGACATGGATGCTCTCCTCCATTGCATTCGCACACACAATGACACAGTCTTAGCCATGATTGTTATTGTTCTACTGATGTGTCAACCATGCGATTATGTGAACTAAGACATTTTAGGGCACAGAAGCGTGTAAATAAACTGACATTACACTCTTAGAAGTAATGGTTCTATTTAGAACCAGAAATGGTTCCATCCCCTGCTTCATATATGGAACTCCAAAATGGTTCTATATAGAACCAATTTGTTTTGGTAAAAGGTTCTATTGGCCAAGTATGGAACGCCAGGGTTCTATATAGAACCCAGAGGAACCCTTTTTTAAGAGTGTATAGAACCTTTTAGGGGTTCCAAATATGTAGCGCTGATAGAACCTTTTAAGGTTCTATATAGAACCTTTTCTTCTAAGAGTGTAAGTTTTAGTTATCAGTATCTCACAAAAGATACTAATATTATCACCTTTAGGGTATAATCACTTTTGTTGTCAGCTTTTTTGAGTTGTATTTAGAGGACAGTAAATATAAATTGCTATATTCACTACTTTGAAATAGAGCCAGACCGATATTATCGGCCGATATTAGGCATTTTCCAAAATATCGGTTTCGGCAGTCATAATGGCCGATAAATGAATATTTAAAAAATAAAATAAAAATGGACGAAACACGCTTCAATCATCTCTCCTTGGCCTGTTATATTGAAAAATTATGTTTTACAACTTGCAGTATGATGTTATCTATTGCTAAATTATGGCTCATCATGGACTAGCTAACCACGTTAACATTATGAGCTTGGAAACCACAATGAACTTTTTCTGCCTAAATAAAGTAATGATTACTGTATTTATAATGGCATATCTCTAGTTACAGTCCCTGCATTATAAAATGTAAGTTAGACTTGCGAGGAGTGAACATTTAGACATAGAGAAAAAGTATCAAACGTATCTTGTGCAGAAAAGTTAGCTTTTCTTTTACACGTGTGTGAGATCCAACAATATTTAATAAAAAAAAAATATCGGCCGATATATCGGAATATCGGATTTTAAAACCCAAAAATATTTATATCGGTATCATCCTTCAAAATCCTGTATTGGTTCGGGCTCTACTTTGAAATATATATTCAAGTTTCATTTATTGTCCCTTGAGAAGACATACTAAACTCTTTGCAAAAAAAAATGTGAGGGGTGTACTCACTTCTATACACTATCCTGTACACTGTAAATGTGTGTGTGTGTGTGATTTGAAATATCATTGTTCCATTTGGTCTTTTTTACATAATGCACCATATAGATAATAGATGAGGAAAAGGTATTGTACTTTTACTTTTATGACAACTTTTTATATTAACATGTAGCCTATTTTGGGCAATACGGAGACAGGTTCACATACTCTGTCTTACGGCTTTGAAATTTGGCATTTAGGGAGAAGTTCTCATCACATGGAGAGACACTTTTAGAGCAGTTTAATCATTCAACTAAAAAGTCTTTCAGCAATTTTGAGTTTCATACCGTTGGTGGAGTCGTGCATCTTCCTGGGCACTTTGGGAAATCAAACTAAAGTCAGACCTTATGATGTATCTGCCATTCTTTAATAGCACATTCTCAGATATTATGAAGGTTTTTAAAGTCGTTTTTCAGTTGCAAAGAAAAGTTCGGCTGTCATTATCGACACAAAGTAATGTCATTGCACTAGTAAACCATACATTACAATATAGTCAGATGTTGTCAGTCAATCACACAAAATAAGACGTTTGATCTATAATGAATAACATTTCTTAGTAATATCAATTTTTTTTTTTTCTTTTTTTTTGGGGGGGGGGGGGGGCATGCTACTTTTTCAGGATTTGTTGATGAATATAAAACAACATGTATTTTATTTATTTATTAATTTACTGTGAAAGTAGTGCTCTTTTTCATTTTAACTCATCCTAAACTCATTCATTTTAACTCATTCTTACTGAATAAAAGTATTTATATATATATATATATATATTAATAATATATTATATAATATATTATTAATATATTATATTATTATTTATTTATTTATTTTTCATTTTTGATCTTTTGAACTATGACTCATGGAAAGTAGTATCCACAATATAGATGACTTATTTTTCTGATTTTTGTGTGTGTGTGTGTCTGTGAGAGAGAGAGAGAGAGAGAGAGAGAGAGAGAATAATAGAACGATAGATAATTTGGAGAGGCCATTGAAGCTCCAAACGGTATTACCTTCATGTTCTGAATTATAATCTGAAGAATGAAATACTGTGCTTCAAATTACTGATCCTCTAAGGCAACTGTGAGAAAGTAAATTAATATCTCTCTGTTGGCAAGAACCATTCGGTATTGGCAGTATCTCAGTGTATTACTTCTGCTACCCGTTATAGTTCTCTGACAAGTAACCAGTGCTCCCTCGGTTTTGTCTTCACCTTGTAATCATGTTAACCTCAGCTCTCGGTTTCAGGCGGAGGGAGGTTTGTGTGAGGTTAGGCTGACTCTTTAACCATCGCAAAGATAGAAAGTTACCCTTGACCTCTGAACAAACTGACAACGTGCTATTTCGGTATCCTTGCCTTTCCACAGGCTTCATAACTTCACTGAAAATCACTGAAACTATTCATCATGAATCCAAAGACAATAAGTTATCAAGTTAGATATCTACTGCTAATTTAAGGAGAGCCAGTAATTACATGGGGTTATTATTTTATTATTAATATTCATATTATTTATATCATTAACATGACTAATAAAAAATCAAATAATTTCAATAAATAATAATAATAATGTTAAATTAAATAATTCCAATAATAATAATTAATTTTATTATTAACCAAATCAACATAATTAAAATAATTCCAATATAATACTAATTATTATTATATTAAAATGACTGTATTTTATTAATCATGTTAATTTTGTTAATACCAAAATAAATAAAATTTAATATTGTTACTGTTATTAATATTAATGTTGTTGTTAAAATGATTGATTTAACATGATTGTTATTATTGAAATTATTTTAATGTTGTTATTATTGTATTTTATTTTGTATTAATCATGTTAATTTTAACAATAATAATAATAATAATGTTATTATTATTTTCATTATATACATGTATTGCATATATCTATATTTACTGAGACAAAATAAAACAAAATTAAATAATATTATTTATAATTCCATTTATATATTCAATTTATATTTTATAACAATAATAATAATATAATAATAATAATAATGTTATCATTTTCATTATACAAATGTATTGCATATATCTATATTTGCTGAGACAAAATAAAACAAAATTATATAATATAATATATAATTCCATATATATATATATATATATATATATATTTTTTTTTTTGATCAAATTTTTATTTATTTTTCTTTAGAAAGCAGTACAATCAGATATGTACAGGCCACAGAAATAGAGTAAAGATATATGTGCATACACATACAGAATATCTATACACAGACACATGCACTCACACATCAAACATTTGCGTACATACCTATACATAAGCATATATAATGAAGCATATAGTGAACAAAATTAAAAAAAAGATAATAAAACAAATTATAGATATTAAAACAAAACAAACAAAAAAAAAACTACCCCCTCCCTCCCTCCCGGATCCAGATCTCCAAATTGTAGTTACCAATTAAATCTGAAGCCCATGAAGAGTAGTTAGCAAAGAATGCCAAGCCTCTATTGCCGACTCTTTTATATATATATATATATATATATATATATATATATATATATATATATATATATATATATATATATATATCAATCATCTGAGTAACATCTGTATTGAACGGACAACCCCATAAATAAATGAAGAGTTTCAAATGGACAAATGTGGGGTTCTTTAAATGTTCTTCAAAACAAACGTTTGCTTGTTTTTTCAGTTTTGTTTCTTACTCTTGTACACAACACTGTTGTGTCTATCCTTATTATTTTACTAGTAGCATAAAGCACATTGCTGATCTCTCACAGTGACAAGTTCTCTTTATTAGTTTTTCAAGCTCAATCCTTGAATATGTTTCTGTTATCATGAAAGCAGCAGCCACACTTTGTGCAGCATTGATAAAGCACGGCGAGTCTTATGAACTCTGTCTGATACAGCACATCATACAATCAAAACAAACACATTTTTCCCGTTTCCACATTTGAACCGTAAAAAGCCCAAGCAGCTCATTTATATCTTTGATGCATTGCTTTGATTCCTTGCTTTGTTTTGAGTGCAAAATCATTTTATTTTATTTCAATGTATTACTTAATGATTCCCTGCCCAAATGCATTTCCTGTTTTGAACTTCCATATTCCATTTTGATTTACGTTTACGAAGAAAGAGCTGTCCGTTAGGATTTCCATATCCGACCGGCAAATCAAATGCATGGTAAAAATCTATTAACTCAGAATATGTGGCTACTTTCGAAAAAGTTGTTTTTCTGGTGTAGTTACGACTTTTTACCAGCAGGGGCAAAATGTACCCTGCCAACCAGGCAAACTTTGACCCCTTGATATTAGCATGTATCAAACACACTTTGAAAGGTGACACAAATAGTGTTCACGCTAAAGTAGCGTCTCTGTTTGTTAACTCTAATCTAATGGCCGCTCGCTGTGCTGAATGCCACAAGCATTAGCTGGAGTTCCTAATTGGCCCAGCGTCGGCTAATTGCACACTCCGCTGGGAGGCAGAGCTGCCGATCTCAATAAGAGTAAACAAGCACTAGCATTCCTCGAACGGTCGTGTTTTAATTAGAGGAAAGTCCAACGCATGTGCTGACAGAGCAGGTTTGTAGAGGGACTGCAAAACAAAAGGGCCAGAGAACAAGGCTATCTCTGACGGCCAGCTCATTTGATGCACATTAGCGCATTCTTACCGATGGAGTTAGCATGCAAACATTATGCCAAGCACATGCCAATTTGTGAGTCTCAGCCATGCTTCTCTGGATGATTTACCTTGACAAAATATTACTATGAACATGTACGATAGTAAAACCTTGGTGAATCCAGTATGTTCTATTTAATATACGTTTTATTTCTGCAATTTTATTCCACTCGATTAATATCCGTATAAAATGAATAGAAATTGTAAATTATACATTAGCGAGATTTAATCACCCGCAATCTCAAATTGACCAGAAAACAATTTGTCCAATTAATCGGGCTATCATATTTTCTTTGGAGTGTGTTAAAGTGTCTCCTTCACATTATTTATGAATATGGTCGATCAGTAACATTACGTTTGGAGTGAGTACGTTTTTGAAAGAAGTCTCTTATGCTCACCAAATGTGTTTATTTGATCAAACAGAATAAAAACAGTAATATTGTGTAACATTTTTAGCATTTAAATGAACAGTTTTCTATTGTAATATATTTTAAAATGTAATTTATTCCTGTGATGCAAAGCTGAATTTTCAGCATTACTCCAGATTATGCTAATTATTATTATACCGTAATGCGATAACCACCTGTTTATACTATGATGCTATAAACACCATACTACTGAGACCAAAACTTTTAAATGGTATGTCAAAGTGATGTGGTTTTAACATGTAATACCCTCACTGAACCATTGTACCAACCCCAGTAGTTATTTTTTTGTTTCATTCTCACTCTGCTTCTGTGTTAAGATACTCATCTTCAGCATCGACTGTCATATTGTAAAGGTACTTGGAGAAATAAATTGAGTGAGACAGAGAGAGATGCTTTCTTATTATTCTCTGCTAGTTCCTCCTCCCACCTGGCAGCGGCTGAGTTTCCCATTAACCTGCATGTTGCTCAGGAGCTCTTAAATCTCTCCTCAGCACTAGCTGTGAAATACTTTTAATCTTTTCTCTTGCTCCATTGTTCAAGAATGATATGCTGTAGTGCTAAAGCTCCATTTTCTGTTGAATTTGCTTGTCAACATTTAAACTGGCTGTTTTCTTAATTTCTCAGTGTTCTTCTAACTGTTAAGCTCTGATGTGTTAATGTGAACACCTTTAAATATCATAAGCTTATTGAATCTTAAAGGGATAGTTCATCCCAAAATGACAAATTCTGTCAGTAATTACTCACCCTCATGTTGTTCCAACCCCTTAAGACTTTCGTTCATCTTCGGAACACAAATTAAGATATTTAGGGCCCGAACACTAACGGTGCGAGGTCCCTATTGAAACTGTTAGGATTCATTTTTTTTTCCGATTATTTTCGTAGCCGCAACATGCTCAGAAACTCACCAAATTTGGCACGCTTGTCAGGACTGGTGAAAAATTTCATATTTTGAGGGTTTTGCTGATGGGTGTGGCAAAATGGCTCAATAGCGCCACCTAGAAAATTGGAAAAAAATTAGCCCCTCGTCCACGTTCAACCTACATGCACGAAATTTGGTGGGGACGTGTATCATATCAAGACGCACAAAAAAGCCTCAAGAACCCATACCCTAAACTCGACATGAAGTCCGCCATTTTTAATTTGGCGGCCATTGTGGGCCTAGTGATCCTACGTGTGACGTACCCAGAAGCGCTGAGCAGTTCTCAAATTTTGTGTTTCGCTACTTTTGATAAGAAACATGGTTTCAGACTTACAATGTTGTCCATTTTATAATTAAATTCAAACAATAAATTGTGATAAATAGTTTCGACACTGTTAAATGTGAGGTGACAGATGCCTGTTGCGCCTCAGTTCAATCAGCACTGCAGAGCGTAAGTCATGTTACAGCAGTAAACACATAAAAACATGCATGAACATCAGAAGGTATGTTGAAAGTGACAATTCGCCGAAAGGTTTCATGTCTCATGTAATTGCTCAATCTGATATACTGTATGTCAGTAAAACAGCTTGTAAACTAAATGTCACTTAACGTGACTTTAAAAGAATATGTGCAAACTGAATGTTTTTGGACCCTTGTATGTTGATTGCAATTAAATGAAAATGAAAAGAGCACTACTAGTGCACTTTCATTACAATTTCACAATCACTGTATCATGGTTAATTTTTCAAACAATCATGTTGATAATGTGCTCATCCATGAGCAATGGCTTTTGTGTCCTAAAAAATACAAAATCTGTTGAAGCATTACCTTTGTTATGAACTCAAACATCCATCACCAGCTAAGTTTAGGAAGATGAATGGGCACAATTGCAACGGGTACAAATGCTATATATTAAAAAACATTACTCACAAGCAGTCATATGTTCGGAGCAATCGCCATAATGCACTGTAAGGTATCATCACATCATATTTGGGAAGTATCGTACAGCTGTGCTCTATAGATGGAATGCTGATACGTGGGTTGCTGTGTGTCCGCGTCCCGTGCTGAGCGTTTCGGCGCGTGTGTGTTTGTTGTGCAGATCGGAATCAGGATTTATGGGTGTAATAATGGAGGCTCAGTGGCTTCATTGAAACACACCAACACGCTTTCTCTGACACATTTATCTGTCTAAGCAGTATCTAATGGCCAAGCGAAGGCTGTTTTTGTGCAAACAAGCGCATCGGTGGGTCAAAGATAAAAGCAGTGCTGTTATCCACACGCCCCCACCGTGACCCGAGCCTTCATCATGGCGTCCTCATAAACAACAGGGCATCCAAGCACAGTCTAATTTCTGATCTCTGACAACAAAGCTAGCTTGCTCCAGTGTTATGAAACAAACCTTGAAGAAATGCATCTTTGCAGGTGTCTTTCAAAAACAAGGCCTTTAGATTTCTCAGACGTTTACGTCTTGTTCAGTGAGTTTTTGTTACACGTTCGATTTGTCTCAAACTGCCGCTACCACTTTTATCTCTGCTCGGCACTGGTTGTATCGGCCCCCGTCTTTCTCGTTCCCTATTGTTTTCTCATTCTTTGTCATTTCTGCTTTTCATCTCTTCCCCGTTTCATTCAGCTGCTGATAAACGGTTCCATTCACGCTGAGTTTGTAGTAAACAAGACATTCATTTCTGTTACTCGGCAATCTACAGTGTCACTATGCCTCCACATCTGCTTTCCTCGACTACATTTCAGTGACATCCTGTGCGTCTCCCACAGTTCCTCACTCTTTCCAAACTCCCTCTTCCATTTTTTTTCTCCCTTCTTTTAATTTAGGGAGAATAACATTGCTGAGTAAAAACACGCTTCAATCAATATTAATGCTACTCCATTTTTTTAAGTAGATTGCGTGTTTTTAAAGGCAAGGCAAGTTTATTTATATAGCACATTTCATACACAGTGGCAATTCAAAGTGCTTTACATGGAAGAAATTAAAATAATCAAAAGAAATCAGAATAAAAAAAAACATAATAATAAAAATAAAATACAGTAAATAATTAAAACAATTTTAAAGTGTAGACCTTTCAGGCACCGTCCACACTACTGCGTTTTCGTTAAAAAACGGAGACCTTTTGCTACGTTTGCACCTCCCGTCCAGACTAAAACGGGAAAAAAACGAAGACCTAAAATGGAGAAGTTTAGAAACGCTGCAGCTCCGTATTGCGTTTTTGAATCTCCGGAGGACGTTTTAGTGAAGACGGGTGTAAAAATTATATTATGTGTTTTGCTGTTCTGGAATTGCATGGCAAAATAATTAAGTCTGATTTCGTTTTGAAGTAAAATCAGCATAATTTCCTAATGCACAATTTACAGAACGTCTATTAATTTAAAGTCTAGAATTGTAATCACAGTGTAGAACATAAATTATTATTTAAAGTGTATAGATGCTGTTAAGAAGAGCTATTGGTACATTCATCTCGCATCAAATCTTGCATACTACATGTGGTCTGAAAGCCAGTGCTGAGGAATGACATTTTGGGTCTCTTGTAAATCTTGTTTGATCATTTATAAAACAAAATTTTCTGTGATGCATGAGAGAGTTGAAATTTGAAGTTAGCTCACACATACAGACAAATAGACAGAGAGAGAGAAAGAATAACTCCTTTATGGGATCTAATATTATTGGTTTATGGTCTCATAACACTTATCTGCAGTGAACAGACTTTACTCAGTGTGATGCAAGCCATTGGAGTCTTTATTAGTACATCCACCTGGTCCCTATAAAATACCTTAAACAGAAAACGTTCTGCCTTATGTCAGCTTTACAGATGCACTATTAATGTTGTGGTTTATTGATGACTGGCTGACCCTGTCCAAGGGGCTATAGCTTCCTTTCAGATCGTTTCTACCAAGAATCCTCTTTTCACCACCTAGGGCCAGATTTTCAGAACAGAGCAAATTAGCGTAAAAGCGTAATTCCTATAAAGCGCCGATGTAAGTGGAAAGTTATGTGTGTGATCTACTGACGACCTGCAAATTAAAGATTCTGAGTATTTCACAATCTGATCTCAGTTACTGGGATTTTCACGCACAACCACTTCTAGGGTTTACAAAGGATGGTGTGAAAAACATCCAATATTGCAAATACAATTTGCAAGAGCTCACCAAAATTAGAACCCACCGGGTACCACTCATCTCCACTACAAATACTGTAGGAAAAAGAGGCTGCAATTTGCAAGAGCTCACCAAAATTGGACAGTTGAAGACTGGAAAAAATGTTGCCTGGTCTGATGAGTTGAGTTTCTGTTGAGGCGTTCAGATGGTAGAGTCAGAATTTGGCGTAAACAGAATGAGAACATGGATCCATCATGCCTTGTTACCACTGTGCAGGCTGGTGGTGGTGGTGTAATGGTGTGGGGGATGTTTTCTTGGCACACTTTAGGGCCCCTTAGTGCCAATTGGGCGTTGTGTAAATGCCACGGCCCGCCGTTATTTGAAAATGTATCTCGTATATCTTACACCAGTTTTAGTCTAAGCCCATAGTTTGATAGAATCTTGAGAAAAGATATTTGAACAACTTAACTCAGCCTTAATGTGCACAAAAAAAGAGTCGTGTGTGAACTCGTATGTGAGCTGTGCATCCTAAGCCGTGAGCCATGTGATCCAGTTATTCACTGCTCTATCTAAGCATGCTTGGAATCTAGGCATGCACTTTAAATAACATCTTTCAAGTGACTGTAACGGGGAGAGTCAACACTTGTAATAGTCACTCAATAGTGATTCACTTGGAGCAAATTCTCTGCTGATTGCTCTTCAGAAACGTTCAAAAAAATTGAAGAAACTCTTCAGAAAAATTCAAGCTGGGAAGCCAAAAGCCTAGAGAAGCAGATTAGGTTTTCTGATTTTTGTTTATTATTGATATATTTTCATTTTTGAAGATAAACTGACATGTAGACAATGCCAGATATAGATGGGGTTATAATTGATGCATATTTCTAGATAAATAGCCACAAATAAATAAAGAGATTCACAAATATTACAACAAATTCACAAAGAAATAGAATGGGATGAAAAAATGCATCGTATTAAAACTATTTAGAAAATGGTTTGAAACTTTTATTCTTCCATTCTGCGCAAATTGTCAAACACATTTATTTTTACACACTACTATTTTGTACACACTAAAATCAAACTACGAATTGACTGTAACTTAGGAAGACAGTTGATGGGTTGCTTCTTCACGTTTGGGTTTCCTTTCCTCCTTGCTAGGCCTACATGGAAGATCCCGGGACAGGATTATTGACCCGTGAGTCGGGGATTTATGCTCTGGTGGTCAGGCTTGGTAAAGGAGGGGCTCTCGATGTGAGATGTGATTAAGTTTTGTGACTTGTGTATGGCAGAATTGCAGGAATGATGGATCTGGGACATGGGCAGATCTTATTACACCACCTGCCCTTTACATCACAATGCAACACACCCCCTCCAAGGTCACCAGCAAGGACAGAGGTTAACGTCTTAACATCTGGCCTGGAAAATTCCCGCCCTGAAAGGGGGAGGATCTACATCTGAATAGGCATGATTGACAGTTTTATAGGCATGGGGGTTAGAAGCATATGATGTAAATATAGCATCAGTGTTTATGCACTTCATTCATCACACTCTCATGTGAGGGTGCTATGTGAAGAAATCATAAAATTTAACACTCGTTCCCCAAGGGAGTATCCATTGCTCATTTGGGTTTAATTTTAGTGAAGAATGCATGCTGTTAGAGTTAAAGGTGAAGCTTCTTGTCTAAGAATGGCAATAAATAATGTGGATTGTTTGAGAGATACATTTGATCTCCTTTGAAATACATTTGACTAATTCACTACTGTCTGAGATTTTTAAAAAATGTTTTTAAAGCTCTGCAAGGCTGCATTTATTTGATCAAAAATAAAGCATGAGCAGTGATATTGTGAAATGTTATTGCAGTTTAAAATAACTATTTACTGTTTTAATATATTTAAAAACATATTTTTTTCTGTGATTACAAAGTTGAATTTTTTGTAGAATTTCTCCAGTGTTCATTGTCACATGATCCAACAGAAATCATTCTAATATGCTGATTAGGATTATTATTATGATCAATGTTGAAAACAGTGGTGCTGCTTAATACTTTTGTTTTTCCTGATATTATATTATTTTTAAGTATTCTTTGATCAAAAAAGTTAATTTAATTAATTTGAAATTGCTTTAAAACAGCATTAAAATTGAGATTGTAACAATGTAAAAGTTTTTACTGTCACGTTTCAATTTAATTTAAGTATTTTCTTAAATTATTTATTTGGGGAAAAAAAAAACTTACTGACCCCACAGTAGTGTAAAAATAGTGTCAGTGATAGCATTTGTAGTTCCACGTTGCAACAGATTTGTAGATCTGTTTACATGTGGTATTAAGATGTGATTAAGAAAGCTAAATACAGGTGTAAACAGGGTCTAAAACATTTTGAGATTGTCCAGAGGTAGTTGAAAATGCTTTCGACTGGATTGCTTTCGTAGTGTTGACGTTCATGTGGTTGAATGTGTTCGAACTGCCACAAAAGCCTAAACCCGTAAACATTATGGGAAGTGCCAACGCATTCGCATCCTTGGGTGTCAAATAGGGACGCTTTTGAAATTTCGTCTAAAACCAACGCACATGGCACCCTTTAGCGTCAATATAACACGCACAGAGCTTTGTTCGGTTATGGGTAGGTTTAGGTCTGGGGTAGGGTTAGGGTTAGACCACTAGGAGGCGCCTTCTGGCCCATATATATCTGCATCTCATATTGACGCTAAAGAGTGCCATGTGCATTGGATGTATACGAAATGTCAAAAGTGTCAGTATGACACCTTGGGATGAGAACGGGCTGGAAGTGCTTAAACTTTGTCGGCTGAAGACCCAAGTTTGGTGTGAAAACGAAAAACATACCAAGCACAATGTTCAGTGTGGTTTTGCGGCTATCAGAGCAGAAACAAAAGCTTGACTGCTCTGTGTATGTTTTTCGTCTCTGTGCGCATTCATATCTAAATTGTGCAGATTTATTTCGTCCATTAGATGTAATTTACCCACCAATAGACCCTCTACTCAAAGAAATCAGGACCAAAGTAGTTTAAAGTGGGAAAAATGAGAGATTAAAACGCCAGATGTAAACAGTTGTGTGTTTCCCTCCTTTACTTGTGATCCGATCGACCGGTATACATCTTAATACCAGGTGTAAATGGGGTTTTGGATGGAAAATGTTCACCTGTCAAGTAGCTTGAACAGTTAAAAGGGACGTTGCTAAAATTATCCAGCACTTGCTATGTTTTAATGTACCACAAACTGGCACAATAGAGGTGAAGTCAGAGCTTGGCTGAAAATCCAGGAGGCTTTTGTGTTCTCAAATCAAATCGTGTCGCTATGGATCAGAGTTTTAGTTCATGGACACAGTAGTCCTCGCTAATGCTGAAGGATTTTACCTGAACCCCATAACCCACAAAGGCAACCTGTTGCTCTGTGACAACGAACACAACACAAACACGCCATTGGATAGTCGGCTATGCTGATATCATGGCTGATGTTTATCTCCAAAATATTCTGCTGAGAAACTACAAGGACAGTAAGCATCCTTATTTTGCCAAGTTAAACACGTTCCTGGGTCAACATTTTGTTGATCCAACAACATTCCTGTCCTGAAAATTTAGTCTTAAAGGGATACTCCACTTTTTTTGGAAATAGGCTCATTTTACAACTCCCCCAGAGTTAAACAGTTTGGTTTTACCGTTTTCGAATTCATTCAGCCGGTTTTCTGATATTTAGAAGAATATCAGTTACCAGACAGTTTCTTGTTCCATTGACTTCCATAGTAGGAATATAATATACTATGGTAGTCAATGAGACCAGAAACTGTCTGGTTAGTGATATTCTTCTAAATATCAGAAAATCGGCTGAATGGATTCGAAAACGGTAAAACTCAACTGTTTAACTCTGGGTGAGTGGTGAAATGAGCCTATTTCCAAAAAAGTGGACTATGCCTTTGACCATATCCCTACCCCTAAACCTAACCCTACACATAACATCAGAGCTTAGTAATAGACAAATAGGACTGATGTAGAAGATCCAACCTTTATTGTAAGCCTAAACTTCACATAAACTATAAACTTGACCCTCAATTCTGATTGGTTGAATGGAATGTTGTTCCAGGAACATGTTTTACTTGGCAAAATAAGGTTCAGTAAAATGAAATATTTCAAATGCATTGCTTTATATTTTTACTTTTATTTTTTAAAAAAACAACATCTACTTCATGTACTGGTGTTTTTAAATAACCAGCTACACGTGTACAAGATGTTTTAGGATTTTTGCTATAGTTATTTTAACATTGCAATGTCCTAACAACCCAGTTTGCCCAGTTAAAGAGAGGTTCCCTTATTATGAATCGCCAAAACACATGTCACGACTATAGACTAAACAGATTAGCTGTGCCATGTGTTGATCTCGTATGTTGAAACAGGGCCATTTAATGCTCTGCGCATTAATTCCTCACCACTTAACAGTTCAGCAACACTATTACAGTCATTATGTAAAGGTTAAGGGTAATCCACTCTGGCTTTCCATCATGATCACGGACAGTAAACATATAGCAAACTTTTCTCATGATTAAAACGACATAGCTCAAAGATGATGGAAGCCTCCAGATAGCTGAACATAAATCATGGCAACTTGCTGGTGACCTCCTAGCTAAAACATTGATGATACTCGTGGCTATGAATAAAGGGTGTTTTTATCCTCTGGAGCATTAATGACAAACTCTTGGCGTAATGCAATAAGAATGAATAGTGCCTACTTGTATGCGCAATGTGTTGTTTTTGTCTGATCACCATTGAGTGCCCATTCAGTTTTTGTATTTTGATGCTGTGAAAACTAAGTGTTGAAAAACAGAGGCTTTCTTTCAGTTTCATGGACTGCTAGAGGCCACTAGCACCTCTGGTTGTATCGATGTCCAGATTAAGGGATTGAACCCCTATGATAGCAATGTTATTTTCCAGCACTATGGGAGTTTTCGTTCCCCTTGAGCGTATACACAGTGATGTAGTCTCCTCGGTGTATATGCTATGACACAAAAGACTGCCGGTGCCTGAAGCAGCTCATCTAGAAACAGTAGCTACTTTAGTGCTGACTGTCAGCCAGGCAACGTCTTTATCCACACGCTCTCTTCTCACCTCCCACCCATTTACAAGGCTTCCTGGGACGTTCATTACGTACTCGGACACTGAGAGCTAAAACTCTCAGCTGATTGTGGCTGTTTATGGCATAAAGCTCAGCAATGAGAGTCATATTTAAAAATAAACTTCTAAAAATAAACCTTTAAACTTTAAAAATAAAAATTGAATTATTGATTCATCTCTTACTAGATGAGCTGGTTTGTGGTTTTGCTGAGACTTAAAGGGATACTCCACTTTTTTTGGAAATAGGCTCATTTTACAACTCCCCCAGAGTTAAACAGTTGAGGTTTACTGTTTTCGAATGCATTCAGCTGATTTTCTGATATTTAGAAGAATATCAGTAACCAGACAGTTTCTGGTCTCATTGACTTCCATAGTAGGTAAAAAGGAAGTCAATGAGACCAGAAACTGTTTGGTTACTGATTTTCTTCTAAATATAAAAAAAAAATCGGCTGAAGACATTCAAAAACGGCAAAATCCAACTGTTTAACTCTGGGGGAGTTGTAAAATGACCTTATTTCCAAAAAAAGTGGAGTATCCCTTTAAGACAATTCCATTGGCTTTAAGAAAGAAACAATTGAATGTACAGTATGTGTCGGAGTGGAGACGATCTGTGTTATTGTGTGTAGTAAGCATCAGACATATTTGTTGTCAAGCCTATTTATTTTTCCCGTCTAATGTTGATTTTATTAACCGAAACTAAAATGATAACTTGTTTTTGGTAACAATAACTGAAATAAAGCTAAAATCAAATAAAATATAACTTTTAAATGAAAAAAAAATTGCTACTGAAATAAACGTTTAAGTTGAAGTGCTAAAATTATTAAAACTAAAAGTGATTTTTTAAAATATTTTAAAAAATATTAGCTATAAAAAGAATAGCTAACTCAGGAGATTAACAAATATCAGTAATCCTAAAATAACACTGTCCTTGACCATCTGCATTTATTTTATTAAGAAGTATCATGCGACTTTTATTACTTTTACTTGCTCTATATTTATTCTGACTAGGGCTGTGAAATGATTAATCGCGATTAATCACATCCAAAATAAAAGTTTGTGTTTACATAATTATTTTGTATATATAAATACACACACATACATGTATATATTTAAGAAAAATGTGTTATTTATACATAAAATATTTATGTATAGTACAAATATATAAGTAAGTACAAATATATATATAGTATGTATATATATATATATATACGTGTGTGTGTTTATATATAATATATATTATATAATATATATATATACAAAATAATTATACACAGTTTACACGCATGTATTATGTAAACACAAACTTTTATTTTGGAAGCGATTAATCACGATTAATCGTTTCACAGCCCTAATTCTGACAGCTGTTGATTGCATAAAAAATAATTGCATTGTATGTGAAATATGTACTCCAAACTAGTGAGATGTGTAAGTCCATGATGTGCTATGTTGGTTTGTGGGCATGTGGAGTAGTAATATAAATCGGGGCACAATTTTGTTGGAAAAGAGGTAGGCCTAACAGTAAGCTGTGTCCAGTGGCCATTAGACGTCCACTTCACCACAGCTGTGACTTTTTTTTTTTTTTTTTTTGTCTTGAATGTCGAACACTGAGCCCACCATCTGCCTCACACTACAAAGCTCCAATAAATGGCCTTACAGTCATGCTCACTTTTCAGTCTGGGAAGAGGTGTCAGGGCTGTAATTGTTGGTACATCCTGACCGTGGCGCCTGGTGTGTAGAAAGGAGCCGAAAAAGACGCTGAATCTCCATTAGTTGCCATGGTTTCGGAAAGGCAGCAACAATAGTCTCACAGTCTGCCAGTCAAATGAAGTGTTAATGCTTGCTTGCGTGCTGATATTTCAACGCATTCTCATCCTTTAGCGTCATATAGAACGCTATACGACAAAACGGCGCTATACTACGCGCATGGCACCCGTTATCGTTAATATAACGTGCTGTGATTGGTAGGTTTAGGTGTGGGGTAGGGTAAGGTAGTCTCATATTACGCTAAAGGATTTACGACGACTTGGGTTTGCGTGTTATATTAACGATAAAGGGTGCCATGTGCGTAGTATAGCGCCGTTTTGTCATATAGCGTTCTATGTGACGCTAAAGGATGAGAACAGGCTGGATATTTTCGGAAGAACTTGTTTTGGCTCGTTCACACCAAGAACGTTAACTATAATAAAGACAACTATAACGATAGCTATCTTAGACTCCGCAGATGATATCGTTTCTTTAAAGCAGGATGGATTCTGATTGGTTGTTGTTGTTTTTATCATTTATCAGCGGGAAAAAAAATCATTTATCGTAATTGTTACATCGTCCTTGGTGTGAATAGACCTTTATGCTGTCAAATGCTCTTACCAAGCGCAGACACTTTTTAAAAGTTATCAAATATAGAATAATTGATTATTTCAATGAAGTTTGCCACAGTGTTGTTATTGTTAACTAAAACTGTCAAAAAAATATTCGGTAAATTAAACAAACCTGAAATAAAATATAAATATTTGCTGACAAACTTCATTTGTTGGCTCGTTCTAAGAACGTTAACTATAAAGACATCTATAAAGATTCTTAAAAAAAAAACCACCTTAAAAAACAGAACTTAAAAAAACAAGGCAACTAACTGAAATGTAAATCTTTAAGTTGAAATACTAAAATTACTAAAATTGAAATAAAATAAATCAAAGCTACAATATACAGAAATATAAAACAAACAAATAACAGAACATAATAAAAAATGACAAAAGGATTTACATAACTAAAAATGAAACTAAAATTAGAAGTAAAGCAGAAAAAATAAATAAAAGCTAATTGAAAATATTTCTAAAGACTGCACTGAAAAGAAAGATTGTTTAGGATTTACTTCGAAACTATTTTCTCATTCACAAATCGCATGTAAATTTCAGAAATAACAATGATATTCGATTTTGAAGTAGACTGAAATAGCATTTTCTGTAAGGCATACTCCATTAGTCTTTGTTTTATTTATGTCGATTATATATTTATATATATATATATACTGTATTAGGTTGAGTATTTGAAGCACATTTTGATACTTTATTTAACAATTTTGATAATATGGTACCAGTATAATTCTATAATTGTATGTATTGCAATTTTAACAGGATGCAAAAAATAATAATAATAATAATAATAAATTAAAAATAAATTCATTGCAACAACCCAACATACTGTACAAAACATCTCTTTCTGATGTGTGCGTTCGAGTTGTCTTTTTCGTTTGGTTGGTCAAACAGCAGTGGTCCCGTCCATTTGTTCAGTGGGAGTGTGTTTAATCCCGCTCTCCCAGAATTCCCTCATGCAGGGTCCTTTGATTCGGCTCTTTCACGGCTCCTCTGAGACCCAGCAGAGATTCTACAGATCTATTGATCTCAGATGGTATTAAGGGCCACACAATCCGGTACACTGAACCATTTACAACCACAAAATCCCTGTTTCAACCCGAGACTTTCAATGCACGTTGTCCAGACCTCCGTCTTTCTCACTGCACTTTTTCAGTGTTTGCTTTCTTTGCTTGTGTCTTGTCAGGCAGCATCCAGAGATTGAAAGGCATCAAAGTTTGTTTGACATCCTTTTTCTACTGAGATGCATTCTTATGATTCGAGTCACAATCAAATGCATCCGATACCCTGAGTGACTGAAAAATAATCTTAGTGAGAGGTTGACAGAGGCATTTATATATGGAGTATGCAGTTTGGAGTTCAGGAGATTGTCTTGTCCAGGACCACACCCCTAAATGCATTGAAACATCTGCCATGTGATTGGTGGTTTAGATAATTGCATTAATGGGAAATTGAATAGGTGTTCCTAATAATCCTTTAGGTGAGTGTTCAGTGTGAATACATTGCTATTAACAAAAGTATATTTGTTAATTGAAGTGAATTTCACAATCATGACTTGGTTGTCTCTGAAGCTCGATTTTGTTCTGGATCATCAGTCTTGATGTTTTGGTCCCTTGGAAGCTGGTCTGAGGCAGAGGGAAGCCTGATTTGGTGAGAAAGAACCTCTGAACAAGTGTGTGTGTTCTGTCACCAAGTATGATGATAAGTTGGAGATAGATATGGCTTGTGATGGCAGCTCCAATCTTGGTGATGGCTGGAGGCAGAGGCTTATATCATGGCCGACCGCTGGACATATTAGACTGGTACTTTGACAGGAACACTCCACACTTCACAGCTGAGCACAGATCCATCCATCTATCCATCCAGCAACGAAAAAAAAAAACATTAAAAAGAATGAATTTATAGAAACTTCATTGATCAAACGTCTTTTGTCATAGAAAGTCGATAGAGGTGGTAAATCCATAATGTCTTCAATCAGGTGGAGGATTAATCTGTCATTTCACAAAGCTGGATGGATGGCGGGAGGCAAGAAGAACACAGTTGGCGGCCCGATGAGGTCTGGAGTTCAGGGTCAGATATTTTTAGTTTGAGTGCCACATGGCACCTGCTGGACTGGATCAGAAGCACAACCCAAGCCTGAGATTACAGGCTATGTTCGGAATAGCTTCCTAACATGCTACTTGATGCAGTATAAACAATTTGCAAATTCGTGTTTTTTATTTATTTATTTATTTATTTATTTATTTTGCAACCAGCAACTGCATGGTATGGAAACCATTTCTGCCTCAAAGTAAAAATAATACAAATATGTGTAAGATATATATATATATATATACACACAGTATACACAAACATGCTATACTTGGAGATGGAGATTGAGTTATATAGTTGGATACTCTACTTTTTTTGGAAATAGGCTCATTTCACAATCTATTCAGCCGATTTTCTGATATTTAGAAGAATATCAGTAACCAGACAGTTTCTGGTCTCATTGACTTCCATAGTATTTTTTTTTCTACTATGGAAATCAATGAGACCAGAAAATGTCTGGTTACTGATATACTTCTAAATATCAGAAAATCGGCTGAAAAGATTCGAAAATGGTAAAACTCAACTGTTTAACTCTGAGGGACTTGTAAAATGAGCCTATTTCCCCAAAAAAGTGGAGTATCCCTTTAAAGTCTACTTTAAAGTCTGTATTTGCTGAATACAGTTTTAAGAGTTGTCAGTTATTTAATTAAGTTAATTTACTGTTTAATGGTAGTTTGATGAGTAGAGTTGCAAATCATTAAAAAAACAGATGAGCCAACACTGGTACTGTATTGTCCAATTTCAATACCTAAAGAAAAAAAAAGATAGGCATGTTTAACGCATTTACAGTTCTCTATTTTCCCATTTCATTAACCATATTTTGGAATTACATGGCTCAAATCTTTTGAAATTCTTTAATTCTACTAACAGGACATCTTCAAACCTTTTAAATGACAGATGCGGGTTCATTGTTTGGGCATCCCTGAAATGAATCGCTTCATCATGTAACAGAGTCCCAGCCTGTAGGATGTTTGCTTCCTCTCTCAACCCTGAAGATGTTTTGAACCGTAGCAGACAGCCTTGCAGCGGGAGCTTTGGGACTCTATCAACCTCAAATGGTGGAGAATGAAAAGAAAACGAAAATAGTTGATGCAAGATGATGTGCAGTGAATCGCTAGTGAATTGCATGGACAGAAAATGATTCCTTTTAAAGGCTGGATACATTTTTAGGCGAGTATGGGTTATTGCTGGATAGAAATGATAGGAATCAAAAGGAATTGAATCAATATGGTTATACTTTTAGTTTCTTAATGATTGCATCAATCAATTAATATATTAATATTTTTAAATATAATTTAACATAACTAATTAACCAATAAAATAGCCATTTCTTCATATAACAATGTTTAGTTAAATATACACTCTAAAAAATGCTGGGTTGTTTTAACACAATTTTGGGTAAAATATGGACAAACCCAGCCATTGGGTTAAAAATGTAATTTAAAAATGTAACCCAGTGGCTGGGTTTGTCCATATTTTACCCAAAATTGGGTTAAACAACCCAGCATTTTTTAGAGTGTACACTGAAAAAAATAATATGCTTTATCTAATCAATAAAATTGTGGCAACATATTACAAGCAATATTATTAATTAAGTTGTACAAATTAGAATTAATTAGAATGTTAATTTGATTAACTATTACTCAATTCTAATTTGTTCAATTTAATAAATAATATTGCTTGTAATCTGTTGCCACAATCTTATTTGATTTGGCCAAAAGGCCTAATAGGTTTTCCATTTTTAATTGAAAACAGTTTTGTAAACAGCTCCATAGTTACAAAACATAAATCTATCTATATATCTATGTAGAGATTTAAGACAAGGTATTATCGTCTACTTTTTTTTGGGAAGGCCAGATGGACAAAAAAAAATGTTGCTATTCTAACCCTTACTAAAGTTAAAGTCATCACTCTCAATGTTAAAAACAGACAGACACTCTGGGTATGTGGAGGGGCCAGTATAGGTTGGGCACAGTGTCTGTGAGGGGTTATTAATAGGGGGAACAGCACGGGATGATAAGGGCAGAAAATCTCTCACTACTGGGTTATGTATATATCAGTGACACTCTCTTCGGCCACAAGCACCACACACACCCACTGCGCGCCGGCTGCCGGGAAGCTGTCTCTGCCACTCTGGAACTTTGATACTGGCAAAGCACACAAGCATGTCGGGCAGCTTTGTGTAAGCACAGCTGTGTTCATATGATGATGAGCTAACGGCTTGTGGCTGTGTTTTCAAATCAGATATCTTGAAATGCACACACACACTTATTTTTCTTTCTGCAGTGTGCTTTGGTATACTTCATCTGTAGCTGTGAAGTTCCTTTCCCTCTCGCTGAAACTGACAAGGAATTATAGGGTCATATTCAAAAGAAAATAATATCTATATTTAGTACAAAGCAAATATTCCGTCTTAACCGTTTCTTTTTACATTTTTGTTTGAACTTTTCTAGGGATGCACAATATATCGGCCAGCATATCGGTATCGGCCGATATATGCAAATTTTTAATGTTATCGTTATCGGCCTGGTAAGAAAATGTGGCCGATATATTAAAGCCGATAAATAATGTAGGCTATTATTCCCTTCAGCTGAGACACTTGTTGAGCACTGTTTATGTTTTTGAATTTCTTGAAATATTATTGAAATCTATTTAAAAAAATGAAAATATGGTTCGGTACAACATGTGTAGCGCAAATCTGTCATATCGGCTATACAACACTATAATGAGAACATCATTATAATCGTGCGCTTGGGACATGGATTTAATTGTGAGACGTTTGTTTTTGTAATCAGGCTCTCAAAATAAGATAAAAAATTTTAATTTAAATTTATCGGCCGATATATCGGTTATCGGCTTTCAAATAAAAAGAATTATCGGTTATCGGTATCGGCCAAAATGTTCATATCGGTGCATCCCTAAACTTTTCATATGTGGGAACACTTTACTTGAAGGGGTGTGCATAAGACTAACATGACACATTCATAACATATGTCATGTCATGATTATGAAGATGAAGGACGTTTTATGCATGTTTATGACAACTGTCATTAAGTGTCATTCGCTCAGTTATGACATTTTTAATGCAAACATGACATTGTTTGAGATGTCTCATGAAACCTTGACATAAACCAATACATCATAACCTGTCAGTGTCTTTGTCATGACAACTTGACATTACTAAGATAACACAACTTGTTATAAACATGGCATAGCAGATGAGTTATCAAACTTAAGAAACCATCTAGCTTTATTGGTTAACATTACTTTAAACTATCAGGTAGTTGGTTTTGACATTGGCTGTCATGAGGCCTTTATAACATTTTAAGGACAAATTCAATTAGTACCACTGTAGTTGAGGTCACGAAAAATATTCATGACAGTTATAATGGCCGAATGACAGCCAATGTAAAAGCCAACCACATGACAGTTTAACTTCATTTTATGTCAAGTTGTCATGACAAAAACACTGACAGGTTATGATGTATTGGTTTATATCAAGATTTCATAACAAAGACATCTTTTAACAATGTCATATTTGCATTCAAAATGTCATTATTGAGCGAAAGACACTTAATGACAGTTGTCATAAACATGTCACGACATATGTCATGGTTATGAAGGTGTTACCAAATGTGTTGGTTGTTTTTGATTGCCATGTTATTAAAGAGACTGACATCCATCCATCCATTTTTATTTCTAGGAAAAAGGCCTCTTCTAGGTCCACATAAATAATCATAAAAACATGCTTATGAGCGTCAATGCCATGAATGGTAAATAAAGATCATTGGACTATTAATGAGGTACTTCAGCAGCATTATCGCGGAGATATGAAACACTGGCGGAGGAATGAGGCCTTTGGGAGCCGGAAGATGACTGCCACATCTTCGGTAGATTTATTTACACACTGAACGGCTGCCAGCTTCTGTTGCCCAGGCAATCATTTTTTTTACAAGAGGCCGTTTGACTAGAACTCCTCGTAACTCACGCTCAGTCTATCAAATCAATAAGCACCATGTTTGAATGTGATTTAGAGAGGTAATTAAAGCTGTTAATTGTTTTCATTACTCAGACTTAGCTGACGGCTGTCTGGAGTTTTCAGAAAGAGCTTTGTGTCTGTCTTCAGGACATTTTTTTTTTTTTGCACAGTTTGAGAAGATGTTGTTGCTGGTCTTGTTAGTTGGGTGATAGTGATTGATGTTCTCTTTTCTTGACATCAACCACTCAACAAAGCTGATATCAAAGCATACCGTAGAGTGCATCTATCTCTGAGCTTCTATTTCCATATGATGAAAGTGTATTATGACCAGAGGCTATCAAGCTCTTGTTTGCTTCCTGTCATAAGGAGTGATAGGGTTTGTTCTTTGGGTCTGACTGTGTTGTATAACCCTGCAGGATCCGTGGAAGTTACATAGATGGTTTGCGAGTGGCCTACAGTGATCCTCGTGGTGACCCTATTCAGTGTGACAAAGCTCTGCTGAAAAGCTTCGGCGGCCACATCACAGCCAATGGCATCTTTTCATGCTCTGGTGCCTTGAGTGGGACAAATGAGGGTGACATTGAGCCCGACTAATGCCAAATCTTCTTTTAGATTAAGTGTCAGGTCTGAATCTCAGCAATTCTCAGAGTTCATAACTGTTCTAGTTTTTCTCCGATCAATTCACCTCTTCAACTTTTTCCACTGTTTTCGGAAGCTACTTTGAAAATATAGCCTGACAAGCTTGAAGTTACTCATAATTGAATGCAGTCATGGAGATTTTGGGGGAAAAGTAATTAGATTATGTAAAGTGTCTAAAAAAAAGTACAGTAAAACTAGGGATGCATGAATGTATCGACCAATAATCGGTATCGGCCAATAAAAACAATTATTTTTACTATCGGACAATTGACCCTTCGCTAAGCCCCGCCCTCCCTAGTTACTGTTGCCATGCCTGTCAAGCTTTCACGGCTGGCGCATCTATTATAGTGTGTATGCACCGTTGTCAGACTTTTCCCAATGAGATAATTAGTCATTTTTGGCGAACATATGAAATATCTGAGAGAGCAAGACAAAAGGGACTGCAGTATTCCATTCGAGGGATATATTCATGACATGATATGCTACCGATTAGAGAATAATTTCTTAAAAATTACACAGCAGGGTATGTGAAAATAGTCCTGATAATTATAAATCGAACAGCTTATCCATCAATCTTGTGGAATAACACTAACACCGGGAGAGCTGCGATCGGATTGGGTTAAAGTTATTTAGGAGTAGTAGGCCGTCGATTAACAAAATGCTGAAATATATTTTAAAGTATGTCAGTGAGCCTCCGTGTTGTCTTTAATCGTCTTATTTTACGTTCAAATATATGCATTATGACCAAAGAACTGTCAATATTTCCAAGCAATAGGTGTTTTTGTTAATCAATCCTTAAACCTAACCCTACCCACAACTAATAACGGGAAATAATGGGTGAATAACACTGATGTAGAACCACTTAACCCTTGTTGTAAGCCTAAACTTGACACAAACTGTATACTTGACCCTCAAATCTGCTTCTTTTGCTGTCAGGAAAGACTTTTTCCACTGATTGCATGTGAACTGTCAACCCTAAATTAACACAAAGTCCAGATATTATTTAAAGCCTCATGTCAGAACATGCAGTTCTTACTTTGCTAAAATGGTTCAGTTATATGCACTTTCAGGTTTCAGTCTTCATTCTGTTTTGCTGTTGTTTTATGGGAAATATTACTGAGTGTCCAGCACGATGATGAGTTTCAGCCCATGTTGCTTTAACTTGTGTTACACAACTGAAGGCAAAGGCAACATTTTCCATTTTATCAAAACACAAACATGCAAACTTACTTAGTTTAACCCAATGTTCACTGGCTATGTCCCAATAAAACCCAACCTCGAAATAGCTTGTGTTCAGTTTCAGATAAATTATTCAATTGCATATTTTTCTTCATACCTAAAGACTTCAGCTGTGGAAGTGATTGATGAGGTGTGGTTGAATAATTTAGACTTTTAGGAGTCTCGTGGATCTGCCAACTGGACCACTGGCTCAAGAAGAGAAAAGATGGGAGGATAGTAGTCTTGAGGCTGCCAATGAACGAAAAAGACGACGAAGAAGAAAAATCTTACTCAGATATGACATGACAGACCAGCAAATGTGTTTTTGTGTTTGTATTGGAAGCACGCAGGCGATTTTCAAATCTCAGCCTGAATTTGGATGTCTGCATGAGAACCAACGTCTGTGAGGATTTTCGTGATATAGCTATACAAAATGTCTACATTCACAGTGAACAACAAAAAAATGCTTTTTTTAAAAAGATGATCTCATCCACCATATGGGGTTGTAGATAAAAGTCTGAAACTGAAGCAGTCTCCTGAATTTTCATAGACAGATTGTCTCCTATTTAAACAGAATTACCTTTAACAGCTAACTTAATCAATGATTCTGCTATTCTGCTGCGATTTGTCTTAGGCATGTTAATGTGTAAACGATTATGCTTATTTCAAAACAAATTACTCATTCAGTTTTAACAAAAGGTAAATGTTAACTCATTAATTGGAGAGCCCTTAAAAAGACAATAGTTAATTGCTGCAATTTGCATGCCATTGGTATTGCATGAAGAAACATAGACATAGAAATGCTCTTCAACTATGATGCATGTCCACGTTTATATTTGGCTCATGCAATACATTCTTCTGGCAGATTAACCAATCAACGTGTTCTCTATGCAGTCACACTTTCAACTGTGCCCTAAACTCCAGTTTATACATACTGTATGACATCGCCCAGCCCTACTTTTTTAAAAATGCAATTACATGCCCATCTTAGCCCACCTGAATGAAAAATTGAAGGTAAGTTAATGGCAAATGGTGCAATAAATACCTCTTTATTACATTTATCCATTGGTATTTATTGAATCATTGCCATTAACTAACCTTGAATGTACCATTCAGTGCCCGGTTCCCCAGAACGTTCTTATTGGTAAGTAGTTCTTAACCTTATGGCACGATTCCCAACACGTTCGTACGCTAAGTATATCTTCTGTAAGTCACACTTTCGTAAGGTTGGTCTAGACCGTTCGTAAGCTCTCTCTTAGCGTAGTTTGAGCTCAAGTCTTTAGAAAGTCAAACTATGGTATGTTGACAATGTTGTGGCTTAACAATGATTTTATGGACATTTTGAGACTAATAATGAAATATGTTCGCACAGGCCTATTAATGAAGTTGACTTTATTTGTTATCAGAACTAATATGGTGATAATTGGCCTAAGCTATTTCGTAACGTCACTAAAGTGTTTAAATTGGCAATCAATTTGATAATGAAAACAATTTGGCTCAAGATCTGTAAATGGATTAGCATGGTGGTGTCCAGTAAGCGACCAACTATGGTCTAGCTATCCAACGTTTCCTTGCATTGAATCAAAGACGGCTCCGGCTGTCTACGCTAACTATGCTAAAATAAATGTTACTGGATTAATTTGAGGAATATTTCATTTGCATAGAACGTGTTTTCTTTCTTAACGCCGTAATGTACCTTCGCGTGAAGTGGAAAATCGATTCCTGAGCAATCGATACTAACTAATTCAGCAGCTTCACTTGGGACAGCGCCTTTGTAATGTCGAACGTAAGAGGCAGCGTCTTAAGATGCTTCCTAGGGGACACTTCGGGGAACACACTTGGGAACATTAACAACTTTGGGAAGATGTATCTTTTTGAGTCTTCTTAGCGTGCTAAGAGTGAGCGATCAGGGAATATCGGGGAACCGGGCCCTGTTCTTTATGGATGGCTATATACACGTAAAATACCTTGAACTGAGCGTGGATTCCCTTTCTTCCTATATTGTCTTGTTATTTTTTGCTGATTATGGTGACTGAGTCAGCAATAAGAGTCACTGTAGAGATCCATATTAATCATGTCTGTAGGCCAGCTTTCCTCACGGTTCCACTAATCACGTTACTCTGAGGATTCACTCTACTGGAGTTAGGATAGAAAAGACTTCCTGGTTTAAGTGAGGAAATTTATGGAAGGATTGGAGGGCAAGCTCACTTCTTTGGGAATGTCCTGGGAGCTCAAGTCTAATTGATGCTCTCAACTGAATGCGGTCAGCATAAAATGAAATGCGAAAATGACAAAGTTCAGCTAGGTTTTTATAAAATGTGAGTGGTGTTTGACAGCAAACCTAATCACAATGCTATAGTTACAAGTTTGACATAACTTTATTTTTTTTTCAATATATTATTATGTCGAATTGCATTCTGGCACAATATGGCTGCCGTCACATCATCCAGGGGGTTGAGGAGATTCCCCCTTCCATATGTTAAGTGCTTTGAGTACCTAGAAAAGTGCCATTTAAAGGGATACCCCACTTTTTTTGGAAATAGGCTCATTTTACCACTCCTCCAGAGTTAAACAGTTGAGTTTTACCGTTTTTTAATCCATTCAACTGATTTTCTAATATTTAGAAGAATATCAGTAACCAGACAGTTTCTGGTCTCATTGACTTCCATAGTAGGAAAACAAAAATACTATGGAAGTCAATGAGACCAGAAACTGTCTCGTTACAGATATTCTTCTAAATATCAGAAAATCGGCTGAATGGATTCAAAAACGGTAAAACCCAACTGTTTAACTTAACTGGAGTGGTAAAATGAGTCTATTTCCAAAAAAAGTGGGTGTATCCCTTTAAATGTAACGAGTTATTTAATGAAATATTTGAAATATTTGCAAAAGAAAAAAAAAGATATGTTTAGATATGTAAAATATGTATAGTTTGGGACCATTTATATTTATATTTGAATTTTAAGAATACCTGATATTAGTGTGAAATCACATATCATCAGAGTAATGAAAGAAAATCTCTGTTTATTTGAGATGTGACATCTCGCCTTTTCAGTTAATGCATCATGACCTGACATTTCCCCCGATCTGTTTTCAAAACATTGAATCTGTTAATATGGCCGCTCTCATCTCCATCTGTTCAGCGGCATCACGTATGCACCGTCACTGCTGCGGTAAAGGATTCGAGCGCATGCTGCTTTTGCTGGGTTCTTGTACTTCCAACCACTCTCTTAATGCACAGGCACATCGAGGGCAAGCTGAGCTCTGTGTCCTTATCCACTGCTCCTTCAGACGTTTTTTTCTTTCCTTTGTTTTTCTTTGGTGTCTGGTGAACCAATGGTTGCTAACTGAGGACAAGCTGTCAATACCCAATTTGAGTTAGTGATATGAAGCAACCATAACTGGTCGCTAACAAATGTTGTTTTTGGATGCCAGTTGGGAGTTCTTAACCAGTCCACATGCCAATAGTTTCCTTGGTGAACACATGTTACCATAAACACCATGGTGGTTGTAAATAGTAATGCTGGTCCACCAGATAGACCAGCACCAAACAAGCAGCAATGTTAAAATGCAACATCTCTTGGTTAAATGTCTTTTGTTAGTTTGGTTTTGGACTTTTTTTTGGATTCTGGCAGCTGCGTAACACATTTGCATCCATAATTTCCTGGCAGGTTGTATGCCACTTTGCACTGTGGTCCCATTGCATTTCAAACAGATACCCAGATGTAGATTGTGTAGTGATTTGTTTGGGAAAGGGAGTTAATTATTGGATGTGCACTCATCTTATTTGGATCTTGGAAATGTAGTTCTCACTAATACCAATGATTTTGAGTTTATCTAAGAAGTCTGTGTCAAGAGGAAAAGTCTTAAAATCCAGTGGTAATAATGATAGTTACCTTTTTACCCTTGCAGTTATGTACAGTAATATATTATGTTTGTCATAAAACCACACAGACAAGTTGGGGAAATGGATTTTATGGCGTATTTTATGCTGTTTACATGTATTTATTAAATTAAGCTTTATTACAAAATCGCAATTACTGATGCCAGAGGAAAGATTCAGTTAGAGTTTGAAAATGGCTGGTATAGTAGGAAAGATAACAGAATATTTACTATGAATAAAGTGCTTATAGACTTCTGAAATCGCATACTCTTGAGTAGGTACATACTTTGAATAAGCTTCACGACCGATAAAAAGTATGTTCTATGCATGTGTGTAGCATGAATGTAATCTGGATGTACTACATTCACCATGTTGGCATTATCATGTGACCTGCCAACATCAATTGCGTCTTTTTTTCCGGTATTTATCAAGTTTCTCCTGTGGCTTCATGGGATAGTTATGAATCAGAATCTCACCGGAAGTAGTAGGACATCCGGATACCTGGTGTCACCTACTGTTTTTCGCCTACTATGTGATATCAGATGCGGCCCTGGTATTATCCTAGAGGACTTTTAATTGTTCAGAAGTTGCTCAAGAGATTTAATCTCAGTTATGCTTCAAGTATGATTTTTAAGTCAGATGTTTTTCCTAAAATTCCTCAAGAAAAGTCTAACATTGTTGATATCTCCACTAGACGCACATGAGATGACTCTGCTGTTTTTTTTTTTGTTTGTTTGTTTGTTTTTTGAGGAAATTGAGACTTATGGTAAACGTCTTCATGGTCATTGCTGTCTATTTAGGAGATCTCATTTGTTAATTCTCCTTCCTGTTGGTGTTTACGCTTTAAGCACTTTTTTTCAATTATTTTTTGTTGTGTGTGCAGAGGCTTTCTAAAAGGTGTATTTTTTCTTTTTTATTCTACAATAGGTAAGGTTACCATTTCAATTGGTCTCCTTGGTAATTTCCACAAGAAAGAGTAGGCCACTGTTATTCATTACACAGGTATCTATCTAAATGTATTTTCTAAAGGCCTGTGCTCAGAGAAGTAGAATCATTCAACGCCCAGAATTTAAGCATTTAGGGAGAATTCATTCTTGCAGTTACTAGCCTTGTTCAGAATAACTCAGAAATTGTACTATTTCTGCATTGTATACAGTACAATACCATTCAAAGGTTTTGGTCAACAAGATATCTTTTTTTTAAAGATATGAGTGCGTTTTCTCACAAATACTTCATAGCAAAATCCCCAGTGTTAAATTAACACTGAAAGTGTGAATTATAGAAACTCTGAGCAGAGTGTTAAATGAACACTGAAGCAGTGTTAAAGTTAATGAGATAATTGATCTAATTAGTTAATGAGAATAGATTGAGTGATGATTGAGTATTATTGAAGACACCTGATGGTGTCACCTTTTTCTATTTATTCATCTGGCTGTTATAACTCATGTACAGCAGCCAACCAAAACATAAAGTGAATGATTTAAGGGTCAAGAGCCCAACTAAAGTGAACACTGACACTCTTAGAAGAAATGGTTCTATTTAGAACCAGAAATGGTTCCTTCATATATGGAACTCCAAAATGGTTCTATATTGAACCATTTTTTTTTTTTTTTTTTTTGGTAATAGGTTCTATTGGCCAAGTATGGATCCCCAGGGTTCTATATAGAACCCAGAGGAACCCTTTTTTTAAGAGTGTATAGAACCTTTTAGGGGTTCCAAATACATAGCACTGATAGAACCTTTTAAGGTTCTATATAGAACCTTTTCTAAGACTGTGATCACCATAATGGTGACTGAAATTTACGGTTTTCTCCTTCAGGGATTCGGCTTGTTATGTGTCTTTAATAATGCTTAATTATCACTCAATTATTCACTTAATTATCTCATTAACTTTAACACTGCTTCAGTGTTCATTTAACACTCTGCTCAGAGTTTATATAATTCACACTCTCAGTGTTAATTTAACACTGGGATTTTGCTGTGTAAAGACGTGTATAATGTGATAAATTCAGTTTTGGGATTTCTAAACGAAAAGCATGGAGTCGGTGGATTGATCTCAAAGATGTTTTTGTGAGCTTGTCTAGATCAGAGTTTTGTGGGATGTTTTGAACAAAAAGCCAGTCTGGCCTTTGAGCCACATATGATGGTAAATGATACTGTCTGCCTCCTCATGTCAGAGCTTCAGGCACGGTCAGCAGGGCCAAGCAACACCAGCCTGTGGAGAAAACAGCAGAGGTCACCGTCTTCCGGAGAGAAGAGTTAGCCATGAACACAGCTGATGTTAGTCACAGCGGGGAAAGATCAAAACTGTTCAAGTTTTGCATTTACTTTGGAATTCAGTGGCTTAAACATCCATTTTAAAATTTTTAAATCTAAGGGGCATGGATTTATCTTGCTTTTTGAAATAAAAGAGCATTGTCAACTAACTAGACAGAACTCCATTTATGGAATAAATGATATATCCACGCAATTTGATGCACTTTATTAATTCTAGGACTAATTATGCAACAAAAACATTCAAAAAGAAGGGGATAGGAGTTCAAGCTTGTAGCTAGAAGTGCAGTTATTTGAAAGAATTTTTAATAAAAGGATCTTAAATCAGATTAAAGGACAGCTTTTTTTATTAACATACGAATCTTCAGAATTCAAATGTAACATTTCAAATATGCAGCCATGGAGAATATTTTACTTTGAAGAGCAGTAATGAATCATCTTAGATGATTCAAAAAAATATTCATGAAAGACATCAAAACTCTACAAAGCAAAATCAATGACAAACAGCAACAGTCTGCAAGTACAGTGCCACTTAAAAACTCCAAAGACCGCACAAGTCACCCCACACCAGTGGATTTCGGCTTACTCAAATCAAAGACGTTTTTATATTTCAGCAATTGGAGCATCTTGTTATTTGTCAGTCACCTCATGTCAAATGTATGTTTGAGAATGCGTCACTGAAGAGTTGCGTTGGAATTAAATGAACATTTTGTGCAGTAGTGCATTGCATTTATTCATTTAGCAGACGCTTAAGCAAAATGAATTAATGAAACGAGCGATTCAGTAATACACATTAATGCATTAGTGTCAGATGACCCAATTACAGTACAGGTTTAATTCAGCAAGTTGCATGAATTATTTTTAGGGCTGTCGAACAATTAATCACGATTAATCGCGTTCAAAATAAAAGTTTGTGTTTACGTAATATATGTGGGCGTAGTGTGTATAATAATTTTGTATATATAAATACACACACGTGCATGTATATGTTTAAGAAAAATCTGAAAGTATATACTTTATATATATTTATACATAATTAATATTATGTATAAATATAAATATTGGATATATTAAGAACACATTTTTCTTAAATATATACATGCATGTGTGTCTATTTATATATATATATAAAATAATTGTAAACACTAGCCTACGCCCACATATATTATGCAAACACAAACTTTTATTTTGGATGCGATTAATCGCGATTAATCGTTTGACAGCCCTAATTATTTTGTATATATTTAGCATTTTTCATTTCATTCAATTTTGTGTACACAAAAACTGTTAAAAAAATCCTACAATCGTGTCTAGCAAAGCTGCAGAGAACACCTGTTAGTTTGCATATTAATTTGTTATGCCACAAACTGAGTATTTCTAATCATTTTTTTCAAAGGGTAATTGAAGTGATCCACATTAACACTAAGCAATGTTGCTTTTAACTTACTGCAACATCACTTTAGTCATTATTCACGGTCTTTTCCTGACTTTTCCCGCCATTTTGCGGGGTCTTCGCTTCTGTAAGCAAATTACAGTGTTTATGTGTGGCTCGTGTCACAGTATTTAAGCTGTAAACACAGCATTTAGTAGTCCTTTTTATCTCATTCAGCGCACGGTTAAGTTGCTTCTTCACAGGAAAAGCCCCGCGCGTTGACCTCTCCTTCCCCTTACACTCGTATCTGAAATTAATTAGCGGTTGAGGCGCTATTATCTTGCCTCTCTTTTTACAGCTTAATTGACTAATTATGAAATCACCAAAGTTGCAGTGCAACAGTGCTGGGTTTTAGTTTGGCTCTTTTGTAAATGCACTCTCAGGAAAGCCACTTGTGAGAATGGACATTGGCTAATTAAAGCCTTATTTTCACACCGTGTTCATGGATTTCCTGCTGTTCTGAACTATTAAACACATTTGACCTGCTACTGAGCTTTCTCAGATTACTGTCAGTGCCAAGTGACCCATCGCGGAAACCGTTCCGACCGGCTCAGATACAAACACAATAAACAAAGTGATGCAAATGAATCCGTTGCGCCTCAGGACAAGGTCATACATGTTGATAAAAAGTATGGCGGGGATGCATAGAGAAATATTCTTTTTATCGGAAGTTTTGAAGAGGTTTTTGAAGCTTCACATGAAATGCCGTTATCTGATTTGATTGATATTATTTTATGCATGGGTCGTTTCAAATGACCATTGAATGAATCTGAATATATTAAAACCATCCCTGCTGCTGAATCAATGCAATTCCTCTAGGCTATGAGTTGGAAAGGAATTGACCCCAACCTTAGATATATTCTGGCCAAGCTTACTCTATCCAGTATCCTTGATTATGTTATCAGACGGCTATTATTCAGTTTGCATGCAGTCTTATTATTTTTTTTTTTTTTCTTATTATGTTTTCAATTTGCATGCAGTCACATTATTATTATTTTTTTTTGTAGTTATTGTCTTTTGACAAAAATGTATTTAGATTTAAAGTCATATTAATTTATTTTAGTCTATTTTACTTACCACAGTATATAATACTACACACATACAAGCATCAAATGTTTGTAACATATTTTAAATATTTTATTTTTATGTTAAATATTTATTTTTAAATAAATAAATGTATTCTTCACAGGGCTCATTTTTTAACATGTTTCACTGTAAAAATATAAATTTTTGGTTTAACTTAAAAAATGAAGTAGCCTGGTTGCCTTAATTTTATGTTCACTGAAATGGAAAAATTGAGTTAATACAATGGAGATTGATTTAATCACCAGAAACTGGGAAAAAAAAATGTTATCTGAACTACATAAATTATTTAAGTTGATTTGAAAAAAGAAAAAAAATGTGATTACAAATCATGAAAATATTTTTTACTGTGCATAATAATTAATAATTGAGCAACAAATCAGCAATAGAATAATTTGTAAAGGATCATGTGACTCTGGAGATTGGAGTAATGATGCTGAAAATTCAGCTTTGTCATCACAGGAATAAATTACATAAAAAAATTAAATTTAAAAAATTCTTTTAAATTATATTTTACGATATCACATTTTGTATAAAATAAATGAAACCAAATGAGTGATATTAACTCAATTTAGCAGAGAAGACTGCAAGTTTTCCAAAAAGAAGAAGATGTGAAACTTGCATTTGTTTGTATATTCATCTGTTTGGTTTAGAGTAACATATTTGTGAATGGCTGTCAGTACTAAGGCCAAACATTCGTGATCAATCACACATTCTCAAATCCTCAAAGGTCACAATGACTTTATTTCCGCTGATGCTTTTCCCTCCTAAAGTCGTTTAGGCCGAATATGATCACATTTAGAGCTTCTTGTTTGTAGAAACGATAATGGAAGACCATGTGTTCAGGAAGTGAAGGATATAGAATGAGGAAAATGGACATCCAGTTGATGAAGTATGACAGGAAAGTGGGATGTACATGATTTGTGTGGAAATCTTTTACAACCCTCACATTGTCCTCTAAAGGATGACTTCTCCGGGCTCTGGGATGACATGGCTAGAATGTTAAATAAGCCTGGAGGAGTTTCACATTGTCACACTGTCACTGAAGCATCTGGATGAAGTTAATCTTGAGGGCCATTTGAACAGCATTAGCCTGCTGAACCCTCCAAGCGGACTGGCTTTCCGTCTGAGTTGTTTTGCCCATACTGTTCCGTGGCCAGCTAACACAACCATAACAGCCTCAAATCAAATCTTTATTTATTACTTATTTTTTTATTATTATTTTTTTTCAGTATTGTAATTTTTTTAAAATATTTCATTTAATTATTTATTTATTTATTTTATTTATGTATTTTTCAATATTGTTTTTTTTATTTAATTATTTTATTTATTTATTTTATTAATTTTAATTTATTTATTAATTTTATTTTATTTATTTTTTTTAATTTATTTCATTTAATTTTTTGTTTGTGATTTCTTGACAAAAAGGCGTAATTTTATGAGAATGAAGTCATAATATCCCAAGGCTAAATTTGTAAGCTTGAGAAGTCATATGCATAATTTAATAAGAACATAATAATGCAGTAAGCCATGAAGTATTGATCATTACATTGATTTTACTACTAGTTTTTTTTTTTTTTTTAGGCATGGCGTCCAGTTGTGTGCCCAAAACCTTTGTCTAGTTCCTTATGCCTTTTTTTTTCTTTCTCCAATTCAAGATATTCAGCTTTCCAACAGTCTGTGAGACTAATCCAGATGTTTAAATATTAAATTTGTATCCGTCCTAGTCTCAGTATGTGCTCATTGATTCATCCCCGCTGGCAGAGTGCAAGCAAAATGAGCTTCATGCCTGTTTAAATAAAACATCCCAAATAGCGTATGTTAAATCTGGATGTTATCTGTTTTTTTTTGGGTGACAGGCAGAGTGTCAGGGTGTTTGGAAAGGATGAATGGCAGGCAGTATGTGCATATGTGTATTTGTGTGCGACATCGCTGATGGGGTTGGCTGTCAAACTGTTTATGCAGACGGAAACTGATAGTAATTTATCTGCATCACTCACTGGCTTGCAGTCTTTGACTGCTATCAGCATCTGTTACATGCAGCTCCCCGTGGGCAGGTGTGTACCTCAACGCTGGGTGTGGAGATACTTTACAATAGCTGGTTTACAGGCTTGAATAGCAGGTAAATGGACATAATATATGATATATTTGAGGAAAAGGCAATTGACTCATTCATTGAGGATGTGCTACAATATTAAAAATAAATAAAAGCACTTATATTCATTTGTATACTGAACTGATATGAAAGCATTATATATTTGTGTGTGTGTAGGTGTGTTTAATTATTATTTTACTTTAAAATGAGGGGCATTTTGCTGAAAGATAGCATATTTGCGCTATAAATGTGTATGCATGTGTAACGTTTTACAAAATAGTGGTTTTAATGTGTAATACAAACTTGTAGTCTGTGTTTTAAGCAACAATTATCTTTAATGGTGACTTAATAGATGGAATAGCTCTCTTGATAATTGCAACATCTCTCTATTAGAGCAATTAGTGCACTGTCTTAACGTTAACAAGAGCGGGGCAAATTAGCAGTGTTGTTATGAGGTGTGCGTGTTCTCCTAAACGTGGATGCCTGGGAGCAGTAATGAGACAGCAGCTTCTCATAGCGTAACTAGTGTTGGCAGAGTTGGTAACAATTTAGAAATTCAGTGCGCCTGCAGATGGCCAGGCTTCCAGCGAGAGCCAGGAGTGTGTCCACATTGTGTTGGAATGGCATGTCTGTGAAATCTATACTCTATTCTTGAACAACACCTCATATATTGATTTTGTTTGCAAAATATCGATGGGCATTTAAAGGGATACTCCACCGTTTTTTGTTTTTTTCTCATATTAAACTAAGTGATTCCCTTAACTAATAGGAGTTGATGCACACCTCTGTTGTCTCAGTGTGTGCATGAGACACTTTGATCACACTTAAAGGGTTACTCCACTTTTTTTTTGGAAATAGGCTCATTTTACCACTCCCCCAGAGTTGAACAGTTGGATTTTACCGTTTTCGAATGTATTCAGCCGATTTTCTGATATTTAGAAGAATATCAGTAACCAGACAGTTTCTGGTCTCATTGACTTCCATAGTATATATTTTTTCCTACTATGGAAGTCAATGAGACCAGAAACTGTCTGGTTACTGATATTCTTCTAAATATCAGAAAATCGTCTGAATACATTCGAAAACGGTAAAATCCAATTGTTTAACTCTGGGGGAGTGGTAAAATGAGCCTATTTCCAAAAAAAAGTGGAGTATCCCTTTAACTTACCCCAGTTCATTCAATAGGGGCCAAGCAGAGAAGCGACCAAACACCTCCACATTTTCCCTATTTAAATAGAGTTACACAAGTAGAGTAATTCGGCCAAGATTAGTGACACAAAATAAAATGTTGCATTTTTTTAAGCGTGTGAACTGTATAACTGTGGTGGAAGACCACAGCAAGTAATTGGGAGCACTTCAACTCAGCACATGTATATCTATGGACTCGGCACAGTTGTGATGATGATATTACTACGCCGAATGGATGGATGGATGGATGGATGGATGGATGGATGGATGGATGGATGGATGGATGGATGGATGGATGGATGGATGGATGGATGGATGGATGGATGGATATTTGATTTGGGATGTTTCAAATCGTCTGTGGCCTTATTTCTGTTGTCTTCACTGAATGTTTTAGGGTGCTGCAAAACCTGTTGAGTTAGTTCAACTCAAACCGTTTGAGGAAACCGATTGCCTTAAATATTTGATTTGTTTCCAAGTAACTCTATAACTTTTTGTTAAGATAACTTGGGTAAATAAAGTTAATAGTACTAATTAGTTACTATAACTTAAATCTATGAAGTACACTGTAAACCCGAATAAGTTGGCAGAACTCAAATCACTTTTAATAGTATAAACTTAGTAAGCATTAAAAGCTAATCTGCTGACATAGTCATATTAGAAACAGCATGTTATAAGCACTTACAAGCACAGAAGCACTTGCTGTATGAGCGTAATAATATAAAGGGATAATTTGCTCTCAAATCAAGCTGAATGCACCACTTGTCACCATTATGGTAACTATCCTAAAGCCAATATTAACAGAAATTCTTCTAAATTAGCATAACAAAACATTAATCACTACTAAATCTCACACTTTGCATCAATCTTACACACAAAAAAACATTATATTGCACTTAATTTTAGCATTTACACTCTTTCGAGTGCCATCGACAAAGCATGTTGGGAAATAGATATCGCAGCCGTTTCAGTTAAACTTAAATTCGTCTAAATTAACATAAATAATTTCATAAAACTCAAAACAGTTCAGCTTACTTAAAATATATCAGTTCTGTGAACTTGAAAGAAAAATAAAGTCCTAAATACTCATAAAAATTAAGTTGACTGAACTAATTCGTTGAATTTAAGTTTGTCCTACTCAAACCAATTGATTATTTTGACCGTTAGGGTTTACAGTGAGTGTCAGGCTCTCCTGAGAACTGAAATTGGGTTTTTTACACTTGTGCCGATATCCACTATGGACTTTTAATGATGTAATTAGAAGCAAAACATCATCAGACTGCTGATGCAGGGATAAAGACTCTTTGACCGCTTTGTCCCTTTTGGTGTAACGCTGGCTGGTTTTGCACATACACAGTTAACACGACTGCGAAGGATGTTCAAGAACGTTTCACTTTGATTGCCTCTGGGTTCCTCTCATGTACTCGCGCAATAATAGTATTAGCTCTTCTTTTTCCATTAGGATAATCACTGTGCTTAGCTTCTCATTCACAATGCCGTTCTCTTGAGGGGATTGCTGAGGTTTCGCTTGTTACGCTAATGTTGTAATTACATTGGGAGGAATTTGGTTGATTGCTGTCATAAAGACATTGTTTGCCTCGAACCACAAACCTAAAGACGGGTTTACATTAAATTCCCTTTAATAATATAAAGAAAGGTTGGGCTGTTTTAGACACACAAGGGAGCATCTCAAGGTCATATTGATGCTCTCACCTCTCCACCCCTTAGAATGGAGTGTGTTAATTTGATTTAGGCTGACAGGTGTGTTCAGATGGACATAGAAAGTACAACTAAACACTTGCCGTTTGCGCAAGCCAACATGTAACACTGGTTTTATTGAATTATAATGTTTGATTATACATGGCACACTTCAATTTTCACCTAATTTAAAAGGCATAAGTCTTTTTTAATGGTTCAATGATGTCACACAGGTGGTGGATAATAACTTATAAATATAATAAACAATAATAAAATATATACGTGTGTGTGTATAGCAAGCCCTCAAAAGTAGAGCCAGAACGATTTATCGGCATGCCGATATTAGGCATTTTCCAAACTATCGATATCGGCAGTTATACTGGCCGATAAATTAATATTTCAAAAATAAAATAAAAACGGACGAAACACGCTTCAACCATGTCATGAGTGTTGGAGTTGTATAGTTTGTCCACCAGAGGGCACTCTACACCGTCTCTGTTGGCAACACTCGTTTATAACGCGCCACACATGATGCAACCTGCTGATCCAGCCGGAGTGTACAGAATAGTTGACTGACTGTCCTTTTAACTTTTGACAATGTGACTGAAGTATTTCTTTACTAGCGCGTGACAGTTATTGCAGTGAGACGTAGGCTATCATCTCTCCTTGGCCTATTATATTGAAAATGTACAGGTATGTTTTACAATTTGAAGTATGACGTTATCCATTGCTAAATTATGGCTCATCATAGACTAGCTAACCACAAAGCTAGCTAATGCCACTATCAGTCTGTTCTGTTTCTTTTTAAAATGCATTATCATATTATTTTAATTAAAACTCATAAATAACTACAAATAACTAATGTTAGGGGAATCTGTTAATGTTTTGTTGCACGTTTCTGAAATTAAAAATAATGTAAAAAAAAAAAATATTGGCCGATATATCGGGATATCAGATTTTAAAACCAACAAATATTTGTATCGGTATCGGCCTTCAAAATCCTTTATCGGTCGGCGTTTGCTGCGAATGTCTTCCGTGCAAGTTGAAAAATTTTAACTCGAGTGAATGTTCAGGCATCTAACTACATTGAGATTAATTAATCTATTAATTTATTAATATATTATCTGAGGTGCCGGCACGCAGTTCCGGATCGTTCCAGCCCACTTTGACCCTGTATATAAATATATTATGTCTCAAAAAAAAAAAAAAAAAAAATTAGAACTTTGCTCATTTCAAAAAAACACTGTTTTGAAGCTGCTTTATAAATTTTTCATTCAATCATCCAGAAGCTTTTCTGTATAAATAAAGGTCACTTGAAATGACTTGACTTGACTTTGCACCGTGCTGGTATTGTCGTGGTTAAGGTTACTGTAGCAGAGAGGCATGTGGGTTCATGCCTATAAAGAAATATCATGTTTGAAAAAAAAAAGCATTGGTTATACTCTCGGGTTAGTGTCAACAGTCCCCAAGCTATGCCGAGATTTCCAAGGTCAGAGTCAGAGTCGTGTTCTCCAGGGAGTCATTACCGCAGCCTGTCTGCTGTGGGGCAAGATGAATGAAGCTGAGCTCAGTGTACTCATCCTCGGCTTCATCACCACCACATCAAGGCCTTCTCTATCAGCGCTCATCTGTGTTTCTCAACACATACTATCTCGCTGCTCTTTAAACTCCCCCTCCCAGCGTTTACCTCACCGCACCGATTAAGCACCTGTTTTCGTTCTGTGTGTGTGCGGTCTTTTCAGGTTTAGTTGAGATTGAGGCTGTTGGTATTTCATTTTCTAGGAGAAACACGGGGAAACAATGAGATAAATCTACTCACCGTCACCTGCAGTCAAATGTTTTGCATCCTTGACTTCACTGCAGGGAATAGCATCAAATATGCACAAGTAAAAGCGTTGGAGGGAGAGAGCGATAGGAAAAAGAAAATCTTTAAGTGAGCTGTTACATATCTTTGAGGTGCGAAGTGACTCTTTCTTTTAAAAGCCACCCCCATGTTCTCCGGCATCCTTGAAAAAGGGAGGGATACGGAGAAAACAGACTTGAGGTGAGCAGGAACGGCTGCCCCTTTTGAACAGGACACTTGCTTGACAGGTTTGAGTGGGCGAACAGAAGGTTAGGCGATTCTTTTCACTATTTTCAGCCCTGGGTAACTGATTTACCTTTCTCACATCTGTACTGCCGCTGTACTGTACTTTTATTTTTTTGAGTGCTTAGTGTCATAGAGGGTCTTTTTGCATGACTGGATATCTGCTTTTGAAAACAGTAGGTTGTAAAAGACTTGCTGCAGAAACCAAAGGTTGAAACACAAGGTGAAATTGTGTGCGTTTGTTGGCAAACTTTGTAACGCTGCAAAAAGTATTCTTAAATAACTTGGCTTATAAATGAATGGTTATGGTGGTCATCATGGCATTTTACATTCACTTACACGATCTAATCAATTCTCGATTGACAAAATCCCGCCATACATCGATCGCAACTTCTGTTTCATGTTGACTTTAAGTGCTTCTTTAAGGGGATACTAACCTTTGTATTAATATTTCATGTAGCGTGTTCATGAAAGAGGGTGTTTCGTGGTTTGTAAGGGGGATGTGGTCTAGTCAAGGGCAGTCAGTGTGGCGTCAGCTCCCTTGCAGCAATTTGAGTCAAACGTTCCTCTCATGGACATTATGACAATGGGTTGAGGAGCTGTGGGGGTAGCAGGTAATGATGTCTGAACCAGTAGTCCACAGCTACATATTCAACAACAAAAACAACCACCAGGGATGTAACCCAGCCGTTTTGATGCGGAGACATCCAAATCGTTATATTTCATATCAAAATGTTCTTGGTCTTTCCGTTCCAAGGGAGAAAACAGCTTAAGCTGATTGTGTCAAACTATTTGGCCTTGTCAGAAAGTCAAAAGCAGATCTAAGAGCCGTCTGAGAGATCCATCACGTGATGCCGATGCCTGACTAACAGGACAAGTTGGTACCTGCTGTAAATCTGCAGTCGTATGTATTGAGGATTCTGTCGGCCTGAGTCATAAATTGATCCGCACTCCTCACCTGCTTTATGAACAAGAAATCACTCCATTAAATGAGCAAAAGAGAATCGGCTCCTCGAGAGCGACCACTCAACCCTGCGAAATGACAAAGGGAGCTGTAATAAACTATGATTCAGACAAACAAAGCGTTTAATGACATACTAGAATACTCCCATGCTGATATAAGTGAGGATGACTCAAAAGAATCACAAATGAGAGGACTTGAATATCGTGTATATATACAGTGTATATATATATATATATATATATATATATATATATATATATATATATATATATATATATATATATATATATACTGTATATATATATACTGTTTTTCTTTTTTATGTTCACTGGAGAGCAAATTGAGATTTTTACTTAGCTTATATTACTTAAGAAACACTTCTTACTGTTATCAATGTTGAAAATGGCTGTGCTGCTTAATGTTTTTGTCCAGCATCCTTTAATATACAGTTCAAAAGAACATCAGTTATTTGAAATAGAAATCTTTTGTTAAAGTTTAGTTGTACTGTACTGTCAAAAAAAGTGTTTTGAATTTATTTATTTTTTTGAGCGAGTATATTTTTTAGTAAAATAAATATTGTAAATGTGATTTATTTGCTATATTGCTATATTGTAGCATACACCAATTTAAATGTGCTTAACTTGACAATTTGAATTTCAGGACAGATTGGGAAGATTATTATTTATTTTGGCAATTTTTTTTTTTTGCTGTTTTTTAGTATTCATATTATTATTGATTTACCGAGACTAACCATGTAAATATTTGCTTTTACAACAGTTTAATTAAATTGCAACTACATTGTAAAAAAATATTTTTAAGATTTGTTATCACAACATTTTTTTTCTTTTGTCAAATCAACTTAAATAATTTATTTAGTTGAGATAACTTATTATTTTGAGTTTCTGATGATTAAATTAATCTCCTTCATTTTATTAACTCACTTTTTCCAGTTCAATCAACTTAAAATTTTAAGGCAACCAGGTTACTTACTCTTTTTTAAGTTAAACCAATAATATTTTTTACAGTGTAGTAAATGATATTAAATCAGAAATTTCAAAATGTACAATCAAAAGTCTCAATTTGAAATCAAATTGATATAGTTGATATTGATAGTATAGTATATTGTATATTATATATTGATACTGACAAGTTGATCTATCTAAAGTAGAGATATATAAAAGTTGATAAAGAGTTGCTAAATCCAAAATGACATACTGTTGGACTTTAGGAAAAACATCTGAGACAAAGTTGGGATGAGTGGGAATGTGCTCAAATTTGGAAAAGCACAAAACAGTTATTATAAAACAGATAATTCCGGTCCTTGATTCTGATTGGTTGAGGCGTGTTTGAAGCCATTGTAAATTACCAAACATACCTGTGACCGCATTACATTAGTATTACTGCGCAAATGTCGTTTCTGATTGTTGCTGCATGTGTTGCTTGGCAACCTCTTTGGAACTACATTGCTCGGCAATAATGTTATATTTTTTGTTGCTGGTGTTTATTTTCATATTACAATGAATATTTGTATGAAGTAACCGTGTTATAAAAGCAACACCCCCTTAGCTGTTCTAAATTCACAGTAAATTACGGCTTTGCGGGTCTTATTGCTTTAATAACCCATTCTACGGAGCCACTAAAGGGCCATTGTTAGGCTTGCTACGATAGTCTGTTACATCATCAGTTATCACGTGACGAGAGTAAGGAGAGGTGACTGACGTTGTCAGGGGATTTGGTGCACGAATCCAACAGATGGGCTCCAGAATCCGCTCTCTCCTTTCCAAATTCTGACTTCGGGCACATCCCTGGACACTTTTAAATAAGTCTCCTGAGCTAAAAAGCGAGTCCTGAGCATTGTTTTCTGAGCTAGACTGTGTGTGTGTGGGTGGGTGGGTGGTTGTGTGTGTGCAGCAGTTTGATTGGGTGTAATGAATTGAATCCTGTTCTACAATTGATTAGCAACAGTCGACCTGTGGAACTAAAGCATCAGCAGGACTGGAGTCCATAATCCTCTGTCCTGCACTGCAGTAATTGAGGTATTATTACACCTACGCAAGAGTGAGAGTGGAGAATAAGATTACTCCGTATCACTTGTGCTCTAGCAAGCGAATTGGTTTTGGCTAAAAGCATCTGCTAAATACTTATGTTACATTTTAAAGTACATTTAAAAAGACCATGCTCCATTCCTGATTTTTGGCTCTTTCTGCAAGTGACAGAATTACACAAGACCCCCTGCATTAAAATCAAGTCTATGTAGGTTTTAACATGCTTATTTTTGTGTATTTTCTCCTTAAAACTGCAGTGAACCAAAAACAACCTCCCCTGTTTCCCACCGTCACCAATCCCGCCAATGTTCGGGGTGGGGCTTTTCATGAAACTTGCATGATTTATCATAAATCTTCATGCTTTTGCAGCTCATTGATGAACACTGCCAAATAATTATTATAATAGCTACACATGTGGCACAGAGAGCCGCACACACATAAAGCACATAGAGACACTCATAGGCCTCGTGGGAAAGCTGCCGAATAATGAGAAGACACCTCTGGCAGCTTAATTACTGCACACATCTGTCAGCATCACACATGGAGCAGGTGCCATCGCCTGAGACAAACTTCCTTTCAGTGCTTCTGATATTAAAGGGAAGAGTGTCCCTGCTCGACTTTGAGAGAATTTGCGTGCTTCTCTTGATAGGATTATCAAAATGCAAGCATCTAAGGGGGCTTTTACACTGGGCTGGTTTGCTGCGGTCCGAGCCTGAGCGCGTTTGTTTCTGGCGCCCCCTGCAGTGTTGGTCTGGTTTCACACTCAACTTGATTCTATCGAACCCTGGTGCGTTTGCGTGCATCTTACGTCATCGCAAATGTGCGCGACGCATGATAGAAAGCAGAACGTGGGTAAATATTGTAGGGTTTTTTTTTTATTAATTTGCCGCTATTATGAGCAGTTACTGTAAGTGAACAACACTGCTTGCAAACGGACTCTTTTGAGGAGACTGGATTTCCAGATGTGTTGTTCAGATTCCAATCGCAATGCATGAATACACATTCTCACTCGTATCCGAGGTAAATCATCAACACTATCATCCCTTACAACTGTTTTATTTAAAGCTACACTGTGTGAATTTTACCCCCATCTAGCGGTGTAAAGATATATGACCATCCAGTGAATATCAGTTTCTGTTCCTCTCAATTCCGATTTCGTTTTAACTCCTACGGTGGCCAATGTAGTCCAAGATTAACATGGCTTCCAGTTCGACCTCGTCCATGAGTGTTAACTCAAACATAAACGCGAAAGGCGAAGCTTGAATTAACGGGTATGTCCCTCTTTGGCTAATGTACTTTCAAGATGGAGGGGCAACATGGCGACCGATATTAGAACCCCTCACCGTATGTATTTTCAATGGCATATTATATACTCACGAGAATACTTTATAACTTGAACGAAGTAAATATACATTAATGAGCACATATATTTTCGAAAGAACTAAGTGTTTTTAGCTAAGAATAAACTAAAAGAGTTACACAGTGTAGCTTTAACTGAATACATCACAATAAGCTAAAACGCATGCGCAGGATACTTTACTTCCTGAACGCACCCGAGTCCGTATTGCTTTCACATTCACGTGAACCGCTGCACGGTTCGGAAGCAACTGAACTCAGACCACCTCCGCCAGGTAGTCTAGGGTTCGGTACCCCAGTGCGCACCCGGGTCCCAGGACAGCGTTCACATTAGCGATTTTTTCGAACCGTGCAATCGATGCGAACCGTGCCCTGTTCCGAACTAAACTGCCAGTGTGAAAGCCCCCTAAATTATTATTCTCATTATTTTAGCTTTGTTTGCAAGAATTTTGCTCATCATAAACCATTGATGTTTTTTATGTATGTTTATTGGTAACAGTTTACAATAAGTTCCCATTTGGAAACTGTAGTTGACATGAACTACACTCTAAAAAAAATTCTGTGTTGTTTCAACCCAAATTTGGGTCAAATATGGACAACCCAAATGTTGGGTTAAAAATGCAATTAAAAAATGTGCAGATGAAAGTGGAAGTTGACGTTGGGTTCAAATTTGAAATTAGATTTTTAATAGGGCTGTCAGTTACACGCGTTATTAACAACCCATTTTAACGGCGTCAATTTTTTTTTATCGCGCAATTAACAGTCTTTTTGGCCTAGCAAACTTTGTAGTTTTCTTTCACATGCTTTTGCAACAGGATAGGGCATGTGCTATGAAATCCATTTATTACAACGACTTGCGTCGCGCGAGGACTTTTTGTTGCTTCGCCGACCAAAGCACAAACGGATCTAGCTAGATCAGAAAAAAAAACAGGCACGCCGCACACACTCGTTTGGGCTTGCGAGCCGGCCAAATAGTAGGTTAATGTTACAGTACGTTTTGAATGGATGGCGAGCGCGAGATGACGAAATGGATGCCAATAAGATTTTGAAAGGAAAGTTTACTTTGAAAAAGTTGCCAAATTGTTTCATTGACAAGACCAACGTGATCTGTGTGTTTTGTCGTTGTGAACTGAGCTATCATCATCGCAGCACGTCCAGTCTAAAATACCACTTGATGACACACAGCTGATGCGAATTCTCCTCCTCTCGTCAATATCAGGACCTCGTCAGTATTTCTTTCACCCTTTTATTGATGGACAGGGTTACATTGTGTGAGAGATTATTTGCTCCTAGTGAGAATTTTTTATTGTGAGCTTGAACACAGTATGCTATAAAAATGTGCGATTAATCGTGAGTTAACTATGACATTAATGCGATTAATCGCGATTAAATATTTTAATCATTTGACAGCACTAATTTTTAACCCAACATTTGGGTTTGTCCATATTCTATCCAAATTTGGGTTAAAACAATGTATTTTCCAATGTATTGTGATATTTCAGTTATATTAACTAGCGCTAACAAAGATTAACACTATATCTACTGTATGTACTAACTGTATAGCTCATGCTATTCAATGCATTAACTAATGTGCGATTAATCGCAAGTTAACTATGACATTAATGCGATTAATCGCGATTAAATATTTTAATCATTTGACAGCACTAATTTTTAACCCAACATTTGGGTTTGTCCATATTCTATCCAAATTTGGGTTAAAACAATGTATTTTCCAATGTATTGTGATATTTCAGTTATATTAACTAGCGCTAACAAAGATTAATACTATATCTACTGTATGTACTAAATGTATCGCTCAAGCTATTTAATGCATTAACTAATGGGACCTTATTGTAAAGTGTTATGCTTTTAATTATATACTGCGTGTCATATGACTTGATAGTATTTGAAATTTGAAGAAAGGGAAGATTTCAATAACTATAACTAAGTAGAAGATTTCAATATTGATCATTCCATTTATATCCATTGTTATTTGCCCTTACAGACATTTAGAGAGATCGATAAAGCATAATTGTAATTTCCATTAATTCATTTGTCCTCTTGGGGATTTTTGTCGTCTTTTATACATTTTGAATGTATACTTAAAAATCCTAACCCATACAAGCATGATTTGAAACTGTTCATTCAGACAGTCCGATGATGTGACCTTGCTCTTCATCTTGTGCCCTTCAGCGCTAACTCTTTTAGCGTTGTAAAAAAGCACTGCTTTAACCACAGGTTTATCAAAGAGCGCATGTGACAAAGGTGATGCAATCCATACGACATCCTTCAATCTCCATGCATTATGCATAGAACATTGTCAAGTGGTGAACAGGAAAAAAATGCATTAAATAAACCAGAAAATACAATAGCACTTGTATCTGTTATTCCACAGAGAATATGAAAACTTTCATTTGCAGGGCATCTTGTATAAAAATGACGGGTTTAAAGAAATGTAACTGCTATTGTAGTCTCACAGATGTGTGAAATGGGACCATAACCTCCTTTCAACATCTCTCTTCGACACACTTCGCCCTAAAGCATTACGTGCTCCAAATCCGGACAATAGGGAAGTCAGTGACCAAGGTTAATGTGGATCCGTGATATCCTGCGATTTTCTCACCAGGCACAGGCTATAGACAGATGTCAGGGATTTAATCATCTGTCAAAGAGCACACACATACGCAACCCAGCCATGCGTGGGGCGTAGAAAAAATTCACAAATTCATCTCTTGGAGTCCAAACTCTCAGTGCAATTATTCTCTCATGCTGGATTGGATTAAATGCGAAAAATGGACAGCATGTGTTGAGTGATGCAACCATCCTAAAACAATAAGTGTGCCAAAATTGCTGTGAAGGCTTATGGCAGTAGAACATTTTAGGATGCCTCAGGGAACCTCAGCTCGGTTGAAGGTTGAAGGTTAGGATTTACTTGTTATTGAATGGCTATGAAAACTGTTTATGCAAAGCCAACATCAACCTTGACGATTCTCATAAAAGGTAAATTCATCCGCAGCCCTCCCATAAATATTTCAGGTGTTTTCTCAAGGTCCGGAGAAACGCAGTGAAAATTGTCTTATTTTCATCAGCAAAAAACGGATGCACGAAATGTCCTTGCTTGACTTTTTTCAGTTTGTACTACTTTTAGACCATATTATACCTGGTAGAGTATAATATGGTCATAAGAAATCTCCACTGTTTTATTGCCTCTCTGGGTTTAAGTTGATTTCAGATGAGTAAAATAATGAATAATGCTTACATCTCTGTTCTTTCCCTCATAAAAGCCCCACTCGTGAGGACAGGTTGAAGTGGAAAATGTAAATGCTCCTAAGTTACACTTAAGGAGACTGGAGTTTCAGCATTGTTTCCGATGTTTATTCTAAAACAAATTAGACAGTTGTTGACAACACAGTATATGTTCGAAAGTTTGGGCTCAGTATTTTGGTCTTTAATGGATTTATTTCAATACCATGAAACAGTATTATTGTGAAATAATATTGTTATTTAATGTTATTTGAAATAAATAATTTTTTGTTACAATGTAAAAGTCTTTAATGTCACATCTGAACAGTATAGTAAGACTATTGATATTGAGCTTAGTTTGAGACATCTCTTTTGAAACACATTTTGAAATTATTGGGGTCTAAAGAAAATCTTCAAAATTCAAACCTTTAAAATTAAATTTTGTAATTTTTAGCATTTATTTCCCATCCCACATGATCATCGAAGCATAATTAGAAGAGATATCAATCTATTTACAGTAGGGATTCACAATATACCAATACCACATCAGATATTGACCTTTTTTCCCCATTTATCTGTATTGAAATTGGATGTTTAATTGTGTATCGTCATTTCTTCAGTTTTTACATTTAGATTACTTTTTCCATTATCTAACACTCAATGTTAATTAGGGGTGTAACATTTGAACCAAACCGAAAAACCACGATCCACAACTTTGGTTCCATATAAATGAACTCTTGCATTTAATAAATGCACTGTGTTAGCCTATATATTATATTTTACTTAACCTGTTAATGATATCTTGATTATTTAAAATATCTTTCATGAAAATGACAACTGTGTAAATTATTAGGCTATATTTCAATAACAAATTAGAGTAAACACTGTTAATAAAGTTAATGCAAAAACTGCCTTATGTTCAGTTTACATGTTTTCATACAATGTGTTGTGTGTTGATTATTATATCTAAAAAATAAATAGCATCTGAATTTAGGTTAAAAGTCTAGGCTACAACCTTTAATGTTATAGTAATGTGGCATTAGCTGATTTTGTTTTAATCCTTGTAAAATGTTTAATTGTAATTGAATTAATTTAAAGACAAAGATATTTTTTCATTAAACCACTGTTTAAAAAAAAAAGCAATTTTAGCTTTCTAAACTGAACCGAATCCGAATCGAGACGTCAAATCCTTGGGAAAACGGAACCGTTGTATCATTGTATCTTCTAATGTTAAGGTTTAAAAAGAAATCAAATTTTCAAACATTAATTTAATAACACACTATTAAAGGGTTAATTCACCCAAAAACTGTCATCGACAGCACATTTTGTCATCGATTCATCCTCATATCGTTCCAAACCCATAAATATTTTGTTCATCTTCAGAAATCAGAACATCGCAAATGCGATTAAAGTTAAATCTTTCATATTTTAGTGATTTATACATGGCTGCTGATCAGCTTTTATATGTGAATAGAATTTTTGGTACATTTTAAATGTAATCCTTAACACTTCTACTGTTGTGGTGCCAAAATTCATTTGCAGCATTTAAAATGTTTGGTTTTAATTTTTGTGTTTTACTTTTTAAGTAAAGGCCAAAAGAGTTGAATCAGGTCATATAAAAAAGAGGATTGTTAAGACTCTTGAAAGTCCCAACTAAAGTCTAAAAATTATTAATTACAGGCCTTAAATATCATCCATTCACTTCCATAATTTCTTATTGCATGGTTCACACACTGCTCATTGACTCACACAGCGCTTGCTGCTCGCCGGTCAGAGTCAGACTCGGGCCCCTTGGGTTCGGCCCTCAGACGTAGTAGCAGGCTGATAAATGGCACAGGGCCCGTATTGCTCTATATCTGTTTTGACAGCAGACTCCCACTTTCTCCAGGCTTTGTGAACGTATGGAGATTGCCACAACATACACCAATGAATTTTAATCTACCTGTCTCCTGCGCTCCCCTAATGAGAGGCAGGCTCCTGTGTGCATAAGCTGCAGGAATATTAACTGTTTGGGAAAATAGTACACGGTCACACTCGCCTGTGCTCAGAGGAACTCTTTGGCTTTCATATCAGGATATCATGAATAATATGACGAATGTTGTACACTATTGTGCTCTAGGGCAAGAAGATGCTTTTTGATTGAAGCGTTTTCTGGCAGAAGAAGTGTTTACGAACAGCAGTATACATGTCAAAAGTCACCGTATAGCTGTTTCACGTGTGCTCTTATGTTTCATCTCTGTTATTGTTTTGAATAAGAAACATCTAGTTGTGAAACATATTGCACCTTTAAGAATTATCTTTGTTTTTTTCCTAAGACCCTTTCCCCCCATTTAACAGACAGGGCTTATGGTGCATTCACGTGCTATGGACAATATGATATATTCCACTTGTGAACTGGTATTTACCAGTGTGTTGTGTTCAAGTAAAAAAAAAATGAATATGCAGACCTGTTATTTAGCTAAAACTATTTTAGAATGCTTAAAAGAGTAGTTCACTTTAAAAAAACAAAACTTTTGCTGATAATTTGCTCACCCCCATGTCAACCAAGATTTCCTTGTCTTTCTTTCTTCAGACGAAAAGAAATTAAGGTTTTTGATGAAAACATTCCTGGATTTTCCTCCATATAATGGACTTTACTGGTAACCAAACGGTTCAAGGTCCAAAAGACAGTACAAACTGCAAACTGTTCAAAGGGCTTTAAATGATTCCAGACGATGAATAAGGGTCTTATCAAGCGAAACAATTGCTCATTTAAAAAAAAAAAAAGTTTAAGTTGCTCAAATGGTTGTCTTGCTCTGTTCTGTGATGAGCGTTTGTGACTCTCCTGTTCGAACTCGTTCATCAAAATGAACGAATCTTTTCCCGAGTCAGTAGGTTCATTTCATTCGTTGAATGAACCATTGTCCGTTTATTCATCGTTTAAAGCCCTTTGAACAGTTTGAAGTTTGCACTGAAACTGTCTTTTGGACCTTGAACCGTTTGGTTCCCAGTAAAGTCCATTATATGGAGAAAAATCCTGGAATGTTTTCATCAAAAACCTTAATTTCTTTTCGACTGAAGAAAGAATGATATGGATATCTTTGATGACGTGGGGTTGAGTAAATTATCAGCAAAAGCTTTTTTTTTTTTTTTAAGAGAACTACTCCTTTAAGTCATCTTGTAAATAGTACATATTTTTACCATTAGCGACTCTTGCGTTGCTCTCCGCCATTTTGAAAAGGTCAAAGGTTATCTCATCTCGGCAACTCGTGCATCAAAATATTCTAAGAGCTGCCCAGTGGAAAATACCACATGAGGGGGGTGTTCATGTACATTTCCCACATCGGCTTTTGGTATTTACCATAATTACCATAACATGTGAACGGAGCATTAGACTGAAAGCAACTTGCACTGGAAAGTCTTGCCAGTGACACTGTTCGTCTCAAGATGCACACCAGTAATGTTTTTTTTTTTTCTAAGGCATGTTTCTAAAAGCCATGCCCTAATGAACTAAGGCCTAATCCTGGCTTTATCTAAGCTCTGTCTGTGAAACTTGACACTTAAATCGCAAAAGGTCAAATGTATTTTTCCATTTTCCATTTCAGATATTACTTGCAGTATGACTTGCATCAACTTGTTGGTTTTTTTTTTTCTTTTCTTTTATTCTCTGAGGTTTGATAGCGTTGGTATTTTATCAAATTAGAGCAGTTGGTAGAGATCTCTTCTGAAACTCGACAGGCCTTTTTAATGAGAAGCTGGAGATTTAAGCAAAAGTCTGCTTCGAGGAGAAACAGTTTAGACTTTAAACGATCCCATTTGCGATTTTTCTATTCTGTCGAGATAAAAGTCTATATTGTTTTCTTTCTTTTTACATTTCCTGAGGGTTAAAGAAAGTGAACTCATCTGACATCTGAATTTGTAATCACCTCTTTCTTAAAGGGATAGTTCACTTTGAAATAAATTTTTGATATGTTTTAGCTTGTTTCGTGTCTTAGGCCATTAATGTTTACTTGCATTTACGGGTCATTAAATCATGTTTAATTTGGACTTCTCTATGCATGGTCTTTGAGGTGGTGACCATAGACCTCCATTATATGACTGACAGACAAGAACGGTTTGACCTAAAAATATCAAAATTGAAACTACTGTGGAAACAAAGACAGCTACATCTTGGATGTCCTTGAGGTAAGCTGAAACATATCAGAAATTAATTTCAAAGTGAACTATCCCTTTAAACACTTTATTGTCCTGTTTATCATAAGTAGCTTTCTTATCTCCACATCGAAATGCATGTGAATACACATACTCTTTGTGAATACACACAGTCTTTTCTGTGATTAGTAGGCGGGGGACTGGACTACATTTGCAAACCGTCCAAGATTGAAATCCCATTTCATCAAGGAGAGGTCACTGCAACATATGGATGTTGAGAATCTACCCGTCTCTCACATTTATGATTTGAATACGTTATTTCTGTAAGGTGAAATCTCATTAGTTGGCTAACTGCAAGAGCTCCGTGTATTGGGCACAAATTGAGGATTTTTCATTCTATTGTAGATTTTGGGTGGATCAAAAGTGCAATGCGTTCAATTGCTGTGTATGCATTTGATCCATTATCCAGTGTCAAACCTGGTTAAAACTGTGGTGATTTGTTTAGTTTTTTAATGAATACATACAACGGTTGGACAACTGCACATTTAGACTAAATCTATAAACTTTTTTTTTCTTCTTGCAAGAAAATTGATTGGAACAAGTAGTTGGAGTTGTCCTCTAACCCAGGTGTGCTGATTATTAATCAGAAATTGCAGCAATCTCAGATGAGCTCTGATAGGCTGATTTGCAGAGGTCTTCCTGTTATTGAACTTCCTGCTGTTCTCAACAGGACATAGTGTCCTGCTAAGTGGACTTCACAGAGAATTTGTATAAATCTTAAATAATTATGTATATTAGCCACCGACAAGGCTTAAAGCTTCACTGTGTAACTCTTTTAGTTTATTCTTAGCTAAAAACACTTAGTTCTTTCAAAAATATATGTGCTCATTAATGTATATTTACTTTGTTCAAGTAATAAAGTATTCTCGTGAGTATATAATATGCCATTGAAAATACATACGGGTAAGGAGTTCTAATGTCGGTCGCCATGTTGCCCCTCCATCTTGAAAGTACATTAGCCAAAGAGGGACATACCCGTTAATTCAAGCTTCGCCTTTCGCGTTTACGTTTGAGTTAACCCTCATGGACAAGGTCGAACTGGAAGCCATGTTAATCTTGGACTACATTGGCCACCGTAGGAGTTAAAACGAAATCGGAATTGAGAGGAACAGAAACTGATATTCACTGGAAGGTCATATACCTTTTCACCACTAGATGGGGGTAAACATCACACAGTGTAGCTTAAGCCCCAGACTAAAAAGCATGTTTGAGCAGGTTTAACTGAAAGCAACTAATCCAAAATGTCTTAACTGAACTAAGGCCTGGGCCTGGCTTAATCTAATTATACAATGCCATGCTAAAAACTTACCTGCACGATTCTATTAACAAATAAATAAATAATAAAGATCAATTAGGCAAATTATTGATTTGGACTGGAGGTGCTCATAGAGGCAAACTTTTGATTATTTGACTCTCTCCCTCTGTAATGTGCTGAACTTGTGGTAATAGAAATGAAGGCAGTGTCAAAGTTTTAATGTCAGTCAATGAGTGATAGTCAAAGAGTCATTACTCTCAGTCCATTGAGTTCATTATTGCCTCTCGCTGTAATAACCGTATATCAGAGAACTCTGCAACTCATTCGCTCCCATTCTGTATTTATTGATTCACTGTTTAAGGTCAGACGTCCAGGTCAAGGCATTAAGTTCATAATGTTTAGTAATATGAAGCCTTGCACACAGAGGAGAAAATCGCTTTATTCAATGAATCTAAATCCATGATTAAAACACTAATGATTGACATTATTTCAAATTATGGTACAATCAGAGATTTGCAATGTCTTCTTGTAATAGCATAGTTAAAGGAGAACTCCGGCACAAAATGAATGGTACATATTAGCACTTAAATGTACAAATCAGCACCTAGAATGTATATATTAACACCTAAAATGTACATATAAGGACCTATAATGGACATATTAACACCTAAAATGTACATATTAGCACCTACTAAATGTACATATTAACACCTAAAATGGACATAACACCTAAAATGGACATATCAACACCTAAAATGTACATATTAACACATAAAATGTACATATTAGCACCTAAATGTATATATTAACACCTAAAATTGACATATCAACACCTAAAATGTACATATTAGCTCCTAAAATGTACATATTAACACCTAAAATGGACATATTGGGACCAAAAATGTACATATTAGCACCTAAAATGGACATGTCAACGCCTAAAATGGACATATCAACACCTAAAATGGACATATTAGCACCTAAAATGGACATATCAACACCTAAAATGTACATATTAGCACAAAAAATGTACATATTAACACCTAAAATAGACATATTGGGACCAAAAATGTACATATTAGCACCTAAAATGGACATGTCAACACCTAAAATGGACATATTAGCACCTAAAATGTACATATTGGGACCAAAAATGTACATATTGAGACCTAAAATGGACCTATCAACACCTTAAATTGACATATCAACACCTAAAATGGACAAAAGTTTACCTTTTGAAAAGGTACAGTCCCGGTGACAGCTTTCATACCTTTTTTTCTGGGAGTGCAGTAGGGTAGCACAGAATCAGCACTGTAAGGCAGGAATCAGCCTCATTTCTGTCATGGGTCTTTTTTATGATGGCATCGAGAGATCTGAGGCAAAGAGCAGCGGCTGACCCCCTCTTAGGGCATTTTCTGCAAGATCCACAAGATTTGAAAGGCTCAGAAAACATTGTGTTGCTCTTTTCACTGGACTGTCTCACCACATGATTATTTCAGTTCATATACTGTATACATTCCACACTTTAATGGCATCACATTTTGCTGCTGTGTTATGCTGAAGTATCCCGTGATGATAGCAATGGGGTATTTTGTAGTAAACCGTAATGTGTGATTTGCAGATAAATTACATCTATTAGAAAGGCAACAGCCATGTAAGTAAAGCATTATGGTCGCTGCTTTGTTTTCATCTTATCTTCTCGATGGCCTTTATCTTGTTCTAAATGACATGATGGATTTGGAAATCAAAGCAGGAGCCCGATGTTCAAAGGATTATCTAAAAGTTCTTTATACCACCTCTCAGTAATCTCAGAAAGATCAGCTCTCAGAAATATTTCAGTATAAGAAAACTTCCATAATGAGAAGTATTCAATGACCTATTCAAGCTTATATTCTTAAAGGGATAGTTCACCCCAAAATGAAAATTCTGTCATCATTTACTCACCCTCGAGTTGTTTCAAACCTGTATGAATTTATTTTTTTCTGTTGAACACAAAAGATTATATTTTGAAGAATGTCTGTAACCAAATAGTTGATGGGCCCCATTGACTTCCATTGTATTTTTTTTTTTTTTCCTACTATGGGAGTCAATGGGTGCTTGGGCCTGTGTGGTTACCCATATTCCTCAAAATATCTTTTTTTGTGTGTGTTCAGTAGAAGAAAGAAATTCATACAGGTTTGGATCAACATGAGAGAGTTAATTATGAAAGAAGTTTCATTTTTTTGAGGTGAACTATCCATTTAAATCCAAAGGCAGTTATTCCATATATCAGTGTGCACTGTTTCTGAAATCTCTGAAATACGCTTGATTGTAGTCTTGAGTTTTCCTCTAAGAACATAGAGGTCACAAAATCCCTCATTTCAATATTTTCCGCCTAAGGAATACACAAATTAAAGGGGGCGAGGCCTGGTTAAGTTGCGTTAGTAGTGTGTTGAAACTCGCGGTTATGGTAAGGGGCGTGACATTTCCAAAACAAGCTCAAGTCCGTTGACCAATCACACTTGCACACTGGTCCAGCCGACCAATCAGAGTACATTTATTTCATAGTCAAATGTTTCAGTTAAAAATAAAAAAATGCTTAAAACAAGATAACTTTACTAGAGAAGCAACACTGAATAAGATATTAAGAGTTTTAACAGTGTCGGCCCAGATCCGGCCCACACGTGGGCCGTGTGGAATCCAGATGTGGGCCGGATCTGAACCGACACGTTGCTGGTGTAAATTGTTCTTACTTCACTGACAGATTTAACAGTTAAGAAGTGACAAAAATATTCTGGTTGAGTAAGAAAAAATACACTGACATTCAAAATGTAGGCCTACAAGTCTTGATGTAGAATGCGGCTTACTATGTAAATGCATCCTGTCATAAGAAGTTTTAGATCATTTATTTAACGTATTCACAGAAACACAATCAGAACGAGCTCTGTTGATAGAAGCTTCCACAGCACAAACAGAATGACAGTGACTAGACACAGATTATAAGAATAAAAATAGAACAAAAAAAGAACAAATGCATATCAGTGTCAAATATGGTTTAGTATTCCAAAAATATTTAATAAGTGAGAGTTGCCTTGGAAAACGATGCGCATATTACTCCTTTACAAAGATGACCGACATGGAATGCATGATAATTTCAATGACTGCGAGGTATCACAGCGTGTGTTCTGTGAACATCTGTGTCTGATTTCTGAACGGAGTCAATGCAAAGGCTCAGAGATGCTGTTCATTAAATGTTATAACACTCAAAATGCATCAAAAGCACACAGAAGCTGAGTGTTTATCAAGAGTCAGAATACCCAGATGTTTTGTGATAGTAACTAATTAATAGTGCGGTTTCATTTCACTGCCGTGTGAAGAAATGTCTCCAAATGATATTATTTCAAGCACTACAGCATGATTTAAACCAAGTAAATGTTTAAACTGTTAACTATTTACAGTTTTGACAATTTAACCCAGTTTCATGTTGATATGTGCTAAAATGTTATAACTAATTTAATTTTGTAGAAAGGGAATGGGAAGTACTGTAGCTATGGTTCCTGATCTCAAATTATTGGAGCTCTTTTTTTGTGCATTAGACTTTTTTTTATTTATCTAACACTGGGACGAATCGAAATTGTTTAGTGATAATTGATGCCACAGATCTGCCAGCAGAGCTTCCATTAATTGTCACCCTTTTTTTTAGCATAGATGTGAACATGCACTATCCAAAAGGAAATGACTGTTATTCATGAATGCTTTGAAATACAGACCTAAGAAAGAAGACAGCAGATCCTTGTTGAAGTGAAAGCCCATCAAAAGACGGAGGTGTAAAAAGGTCATGGAGGTTTAAATTTAGCAATACTGTACTAAAAAAAATGGAACCTTGAATCTCAGACTTTTCCAACGATATGTGTGTAGTCGAGATTAGAAGTTTTGACGATTAAATAAATGTTGCAATACGAAACAAGAGACCACCCAGGGGGGACCGGCTAAAAGATTTTAAAGGGATAGTTCACTTTGAAATTAATTTTTGGTATGTTTTAGCTTACCTCAAGGGCATCCAAGATGTAGGTGTCTTTGTTTCCACAGTAGTTTTAATTTTGATAATTTTAGGTCAAACCGTTCTTGTCTGTCAGTCATATAATGGAGGTCTATGGTCACCACTTCAAAGAGCATGCACAGAGAAGTCCAAATTAAACATGATTTAATGACTCGTAAATATAAGTACACATTGATGGCCTAAGACACGGAACGAGCGGTTTGAGTGAGAAAACGAACAGTATTTGTATCGTTTTTACCTCTTGTAACCACAGCCATAAACCACCCGCGCCCTCAGATCACTTGGACATGGCTGTGTTTACAAGAGGTAAAAACGATACAAATACTGTTCTGCTCGTTTCGTGTCTTAGGCCATCAATGTGCACTTACATTTATGCGTTATTAAATCATGTTTAATTTGGACTTCTCTGTGCATGCTCTTTGAGGTGGTGACCATAGACCTCCATTATATGACTGACAGACAAGAACGGGTTGACTTAAAAATATCTAAAAATTGAAAATACTGTGGAAACAAAGACACCTACATCTTGGATGCCCTTGAGGTAAGCTAAAACATACCAAAAATTAATTTCAAAGTGAGCTATCCCTTTAAAATGCTGTTTCCAGTATGGGTCTATTATAAGCAACTCCTCTATTATTTCCAATAGTGGTTGTTAGATAAAATTTCCCATACTCAGTGCTTGCATCAGCATTCATCAAGAAGAGTATCAGCATATGTTCTGTCAAGCTGTTTATCGGTATCCCGTCTACAGGATCAGGCGACATGAGCTGTCCCTGCTACATTAAGTGCAAAACTCTTTTCAGGGTTATAAGAAGAGAACGGCTGCAGAAAATTGACTGGGACGAGTCATTAAATCCTCTGTCTGCTTAATACAAATCTCTTCCACCTGTGTCTCGCCAGCAGGTGATGCCTCGCTGCTCGTTGAGAAATCCAAAGGAACCGGATAATCAATTTGATGAAAAGGGTTTTATATTAAAGAGATGATAGTGATTCACAGCAGCACAGAAAACATTTGGGTCATTGTACATTGTGGAAATGATCACACATGTTTGGGCCTATTATATATTTTATTTGAAGAAAATACATTTTTATAAGTGTTAGTCCATTAGAGGGAGTGAGGGAGTCTCAGCAAGAAATTTAGACGTTGTCTTATATTTGATGAACCAAAATGTTGTTTTACAAAACAAGCATGATGGTACTATGGTGTGTTTATTTATTTATTTATATATATATTTTTAATTTCGAAGAAATGTACACATTGATTCATCATCGATTCATGGAATTGATCAAAAGCTGCAGTAATGCTTTTATAATGTTACAAAAGATTTTTATTTCAAATAAATACTGTTTTTTGAAACTATTTATCAGAGATTCCTCTAAAAAAGAGTATTACAGTTTCCACAAAAAGAATTAGCAGCACAACTGTTAATAAGTATAATAAGTGAATAATAAGTAATATTTCTTGAACACCAAATCAGTATGTTAGAATGATTTCTGAAGGATCATGTGACAAAGACTGGAGTAATGATGCTGAAAAAAATCTTTCTTTCTTTTTTCTTTTAAATACTGTGATATGGTAGACACCATGGTTGTTAATTATTAGCATATTCTATTAATTTCCATATTTCATTTAACATCTAATGCTAATGTACCCATTTCTAATACCAGATCTACCCTCTAATTCCAAGTACAAGTAAAAATTATCTTATTGTAATGCTAAATAGGATTCATATAAAATCACCAAATACTGGATGTGCAATATGCAATATGCTTTGCAATCATATAGACCAGTGGTTCCCAAATATGGGGGGTAAGGGGTGCCTGCAGTTATAAAAAGGGTGGCACTGCAATGCTATGGGATAGTGTGGAGTCTGCAGATTGTTATGTAAAAGAAACCTCTTCAGGGAGATACAAGACCTCACTGCGAAACTGTCCTATATGTGGCTATAAAGTTGTATTGGATGTTGTCATGTGATAACAGACCGACGGATGGTGAAGACATTTGAGAGGTGATTCAGTAAAGGCTTGCCATTTGTAAGAGAGAGAACAGAGGTGTGTTGTATCATCAAGACTGAGCTGATGATGAGGGGCAATATAATGAAATCAGCAGTACTGTTTTCCTCCATCAGTCCTGGTGGGATTCTCCTTTAGCTTTGTAATGATGTCATTCAGATCCTTACTCGCAGATCTCAGGGATTTTTGGATGTTTGTTTGTATGCTGTACTAAAATTTTTAGACAGCTACATTTATATGAACACTTTGGAACACAAAAACTTTTTAGGACTTAATTCTGAACATAGTTTTGAGTAAAGAAACAACTCTTAAAAGTGTCCGTTTATGGTAGTGATGTAGTACTCGAGTCTGGTCTGGGACTCGAGACCGGTCTCGAGACCGATTTTTGCTTTCTCTGACTCGTCTCGGACTTGTTCCTTCAAAGACTTGGTCTTGACTCGGACTCGACTGTATTTGAAAACCAACAGACTCATCTCGACTCGGACTCGACCCTTCAAAGACTCGTCTCGACTCGGACTCGATGCTTCAAAGACTCGGTCTTGACTCGGACTCGACTGTATTTGAAAACCAACGGACTCGTCTCAACTCAGACTCGACACTTCAAAGACTCAGTCTTGACTCGGACTCGACTCTATTTGAAAACCAACGGACTCGACTCGGACTCGACGCTTCAAAGACTCGTTCTTGACTCGGACTCGACTGTATTCGAAAACCAACGGACTTGGACTCGACCCTTCAAAGACTCGGTCTTGACTGGGACTTGGCTGTATTTGAAAATCAACAGACTCGGACTCGACCCTTCAAAGACTCGTTTCGACTCGGACTCGACCCTTCATAGACTCGGTCTTGACTGGGACTTGGCTGTATTTGAAAATCAACAGACTCGGACTCGACCCTTCAAAGACTCGTTTCGACTCGGACTCGACCCTTCAAAGACTCAGTCTTGACTCGGACTCGACTGTATTCGAAAACCAACGGACTTGGACTCGACCCTTCAAAGGCTCGGTCTTGACTCTGACTCGGCATAGGCGGTCTCGTCCCCATCACTAGTTTATAGGTGCTGCTCACCATGAGACAAACTTGTCTCTTTTCGCAAAAAAAAAAAAATTGTCAACTTGATGGATGAAGAAGTATTTACATCTTGAGTATTACTTCTGTTTTACCGTAAGCATACGCTTGTATGCCATTTGTGTTTGTATTAAGATGGATTCACCAGAAATTAGTGTTTTTTTCCCCTGTGGTCCTGATCTCCATGGTCCAACAATGGCATTACTGAAATGACGGTGGGAAAAAGGCAAAGAAAAGGTGTCCTCATTTGCCCACCATATCTGCTTTCTGTGAAGTAAATTAGTCCTGCCATGAATGAGTCTGCAAGAGCAGCACAGCGGTAGGCTTTATTCATTTAGTTTCTCTTGGCAGCGCTTCCATGCAGGAATTCCAGGAGTCAATGGCATAGACATGCCCACAACATCAAATACAAGGCAGAGGTTCCACAGCAGGGAGTGTGTGTGTATGCGTGCATGCATCTGTCCGTGTGTGTGGGGGGGGGGGGGGTCATATGGGGGCATACTATGAGGCCAGTTGAATGCTTCAATCTGTTTGGTTGATGACAGCCTGGTCTCATCCCCAAGGCATCATATGCTGACAATTTTGACATTGTGTCTACATCCGACGCACATGGCACACTTTAGCGTCAATATATATATATATATTTTTTACTTTAGCGTCAATATGAGACGCAGATATATATGGGCCAGAAGGCGCCTCCTAGTGGTCTAACCCTAACACTATCCCAGACATAAACCTACCCATTACCGAAGCGTGTTATATTGACGCTAAAGGGTGCCATGTCCGTCGGATTTAGACACAATGTCGAAAGCGTCACCTATATGACGCCCTAGGATGAGAATGCGTTGTTGATGAACGTTCTAAGGTTTGCAGTTATTTTCAGGGAAACGTACAGCAAAGTAGTTCCAGGTGTTGACCGGATTACAGTTCCATATCACTTCGCCAAATGATTTCATTTATTTCAAAGGTCCTTATAGACCACAACAGCAAAAGAACTCAAAGGTAATAACAGCGCTGTTCTTGGATCAGATAAACTTACAGTTTCTTTATTAGTAATGACGCTGCTGCTGAACACTGTTCACAAATGCTTAATCTCTCTCTCGTGTCATGGCTGCATTACCACCTCGGGTGTGCAATATTTTTTTAATAATTCAACGGCCCGTCTTCAGTTATTCCTTACTTGTTCATCTAAAGTTCCCCTTCAGCGTTCAGTTTCTCCATATTACTATTTCCTTCACTTGCAGCATCACCTCCTGCCCAGTGGCCACATAAAGCTATAACCACATCATAAATATAGACTCAGTTATTGATCGGCCTTTAAATCAATTTTTCATATTTCTTCCCACTGTTCGGGCACATTTATTTTTTATTTTAAAAATGTGCTCATAGTAAAAATATAAATATTATATATATATATAATCTGTATAATCTATATTGTTATTATTACAGTAAAATAGAATGAATATTATACATTTATTGTATATGTGTATTCTTTATATCTCTTATTGCGGACAACAACCTCAAGAACTATGTAAATAGACTTGCTTTGGTATTAATGGACACTGATGCAAAAGTGACATAGTGAGTATTTCCTGCCAAAGGAAACTAATGGCCATGTGTTGTTTGATACAGGAACAAAAAGCATTTTCCCATGAATCATTGGACATGTACTTTCTACTCACGCATTTACAATCATCCTCTCTGTGGTGCTCTGCAGGCATGGGCCAGCTGATGTAGCAGATGGTTCAGGCTGGACCCAGGAAGGTGTTTGATGGGTGGAAATAGGTGTATTTAATTGCATGTCAAGTCTGACACCTCTGCCAGGGTTAAAGGGGCCTGTCTGTTCCTGTGCCTGTTAGCCCTCATAGCTCCTTCAGCCAAGACTCATCACTGTCCCTGGAAATCATCGCTAATACCATACACACCAAAACAACACTTCTCCACTGGTTCTCCACACGCCTTAGAAATATCTCAAAACAATAGAGTTAACATAGAAAAGTAAGGGTTAGGTGACAAGTGACAAATTAGGTTTTGTATTCCTTTAGTAACTATATGGACTATGCACTTATGCTGAGTGGTTCCATTTTCACAGTGAAAGAGGTGGAGGATCATGTGGAGCCCCAAAGGTTGTTGTTTTTTTTTTGTTTTTTGTTTTTTTGGTGGAGGCTACTTGTCACCAGCTTCTGGATCACTCCTGTTCATACCCAAACCAGACATCATGGCTCCCTGGGGAAATGAATTATAGTTTGAAGGTCTACAAAACCTATCACAGAATCTGAATATAGGAACATGATTGTACTTCAAAGTAAGATTCCAATACAAGGGAACACAGGCCGGGATCATGACACATACCCATATTGTTAGTTGCATTTTAGTGTTCCCATTTCCTGATGTTCAACAGACATGCAGAGCATTTTTGGGTCCATTCAAAAATGTCCATTCAATTTAACCAAAAATGAAATCAAAATGACCTTGATCTAATTGTGCACACTTCTTCGGTGTGTGTTGCTGTAAAGAAAATATAAGCTTTTTTAATATTTTATGAAATGTAGATATTTTCACAATATAATTACTGTACTGAAGTCATGCACTATATATATATATCAGTGGTGGGCCGTCAGGGCCAGCAAGGCCTTCTCTGCTGGCCTAAACATTATCAGAATCACTGACTTGCACTTTAATATATTTTTCCATGAATGAGTATTAAATTATTCCCAATAGTTCGTTATTTTAATATCATAGCTTTTCTCTTGGTTGCGCTGCTTCCAGTAGTGTGTTTTTATGTTAGAGCTTGTATCCTCCAATCATATTTCAGGCATCATGCGTTGCCGGGTAAATAAATCTGCCTGGAGGCCTTCAGAATCGACAGAGCAGGCGTCTGTAACTTAAATGAATGCCGTTGCTTTAACCAATCAGATAATCCGTCAGATTTAATCAGCCAATCAGATTTCGCTTTGACTGCAGCGGGGCCATCTAGCTGGCATTTGATAACGTCTGTATTTTCTCGTTCTTTGATTGGATGCTCAGAGCGCGTAACGTTAGAGCCATATCTGCGTACTATTACTAGTATCTGCATCTGTAGCGAACTGCTTAATCTAAATATTCCTGTAGATGTAATAGTTTTTCAACCCACAAATTAATGTTTATTTCCCTCCTCGACCCTCAGCTGAAAAAAATCCCTTATTCAGCCCGAGCTAAACGCAGATACGGAACTCTATTCGATCTCTCCGGGTAAAAACAGAACTGACTAATGTTAAGTTAAACCACGAATGGTTCTAAAGGCAAAAGTCCCGCTGATCGCGTTCAAATCGTTTGTTCAAAACTCTGTGCGAGAGCATGGGGCAGCTGTAAACATCGTCATGTTTTGCGGTGACTGTGTGTGCTTCTGTCGAGCAGGCACTCTCAGCCATGAAGTGAATTAAAACTGCTAGAAATATGACGAGACAGACACGACATTGTTGGAACTGAAACGCAGATAGAACCTGCAGTCTTCTTGAGGAAAGAAATAAGGATGGATTTTGTGTAAAAATAATCTTGGTGAGTAGCCTAATATGCTTATGATTTTCTTCTTAATTTTTCTTATAAATTTACGATCGAAAGTTATTTATTTATTTTTTCAAAAATGCATACTATTGTAACGTCTGAAAAGGGACTATTGTACGTTAACCCTTGAACGACAAGATAAGGGAGGCTCCGTTTCTGAATTTATAATCTGATTCGGAACGCAAGAACTACTGTACAAATGCACCAACCAAACTCACGCGCTCGTTTCTCGCGGCCTTTCCCGAACTCACCGCATTAATCCAATAAATGCCGGTGCAAAATAAAAGCAACAATTATAGAGAGTCTTTGCGCTGATACACTATTGAAAGTTATTAATTCAGGTAGGACAGAAGGCCTAAGTGTGAAATGCACGGCCCGCCACTGATATATATATATATATATATATATATATATATATATATATATATATATATTAGGGCTGTCAAAACGATTCAAAACAAAAAATGTCAAAACAAAATAAAAGTTTGTGTTTACATAATATATGTGGGTGCACTGTGTATAATTATTTTATATATATATATATATATATAAAAAAACACACATGCATGTATATTTAAGAAAAAAATATTATTTATATATAAAATATTTATATTTTTATATAATATAAATTATATATAAATCTATCTACAGAATATACATGAAAATATTTCTTAAATATATACAAGCATGTGTGTGTGTTTATATATCTAAAATAATTATACACAGTGCCCCCACATATATTATGTAAACACAAACTTTTATTTTGGATGCGATTAATTGCGATTAATCGTTTTGACAGCCCTAATATATATATATATATATATATATATATATATATATATATATATATATATATATATATATATATATATATATATACATATATATATATATATATATATATATTTCAATGTACTATATACTGCTTTACTTGGTAATTCCTTGTGGTGGAAGTTAAATGATGAGCAAAACAAGTTTTCTTACATTATCATCACTCAAAAAGTCACCATTCATATGACAAAACGTGTGATACGATGTGGTTAAACCAATGCGGGTTGTAAACTCATGCATTGTTACACTGTTTTTACCTTGCAAAAAGGTGCATGAAGACCCCATCAGTTTATCTTGTGAGTGAATGTTACTGTGATAAGTCACTCGAAACTGAAACAAAGCCAGAAGAGTTTTTGATATGCATGAATGAAGCCTGGCATCTCTGAGATTCCACGCAAGGATTAGTCTCTGGGATCAGTGAAACAATCACTCATCAAATACTTCATTAAAACCTGCAGAACAGTCCTCGGTGTGGTTGGACAAAAATGAAAAGAGAAGCTGATGTTAACTGTTGCCAGGCAGGCTTCTTTTAATAATAATTTAAAAAAAAAGAAAAATGCAAAATGTCTTTTTTATCTGGTTGTTTTCCATGGCAGATGTTTAGCGTTGCAAAAGCAGGTCAGTGGAAGCGCAAAATCACATGAACCTTCGCTCACTAATTTGGCTAATTACTTCTTTAAAGTAATGACCTGTGCCATTTCACACAATATGTGCGATTCTGGAGCGCCCATATGGAGGAAAAGATTTATGATTGTGTCCTGAGGACATTCAACACATTGTTTAGAGAACCTAATGCTGCTTTGGAAAGTTTCCAAATATTTTTTGAGGGTTGTTTTTTACGTCTCACCCACCTACCTAATTTTTATTGTCTTTCATAGCTGCATTTATGCGATTTATGCAAGACAATACATTTTGAACGATTCATTTGCTTTGATCCATCTCTTATTTTTCTGTCCTTTACCTGTTTTTCTCTCTCTCTTTCTCCTCTGCAGTGTGTCCTGGCACTGATAACAAGCTCAGCACGCTGTCGGATTTGGACCAGCAGTATAAGACTCTTCGGAAGTTCTATGAGAACTGTGAGGTGGTCATGGGAAATCTGGAGATCACCAGTATTGAAAGAAACCGCAACCTGTCTTTCCTCAAGGTGAGTACATTGTATGGATCATGATCGACACAGTTGAGGAATCCAATCGGTAAATTATACATTTTTGTCAGCGTGAACAATATATTTAATTTGATGGCAAATATAATGGGGCTGGTAGTTAATTAACTAAAAAAATGTTTTCAAGATTTAATATCACTACATCTTTTCTTTTGTCAAATCAACTTAAATAATTTATTTAGTTCAGATAACTTATTATTTTGAGTTTCTGATGATTAAATCAATCTCCTCCTCCTCACTTTTCCCAGTTCAATCAACTTAAAATTTTAAGGCAACCAGGTTACTTTTTTTTTAAAGTTAAACCAACAATATTTTTTACAGTGTGTTACCGTATTTTTCTTCTTCTAAAATTAACGATTTTCTTTATTGTCTCTTTTTTTAATATGCAAACAAAGCCAAAGTCAAAAAGGTTGAGAATCACTGGACTAGGCTGTTGTTTTCTAGTAGACATGTTATAATCTGTGTTCCCTTCTCATGTTGCTCTTACATATGAGGGTAATTTTGGGACCTGGAGAGAATAGGGGCTTAAGTGTGCATTTCCTTTGATTATCTGAAGAGTATTGTAGTGTAGTGATCAGGGATGGTGGAAATTAATCAGAAACCTCTCAAGTTACTGTATCTTTATTATTAATAAATTCCTAATCAGTGAAAAGGAGGATGGTCGAGAGAGGAAAAAAAATAAATTTGAAAAAGGAAGTAAACTTTTTTTAATATTGGAAAGTAAGAATATTGTAATATGCAGTATTTGGATGCATGTCTAACTCACAGTCTTTATCAAAAGTTAAATAGTATATAATAATAATGCACTTTTTCACTTATTGTCTTAGTTTGTCTCATATGGTGTTGTTAAGATCCATCTTGCGTTACAGTGCTGTCCTTCTATATGTATAGATGTATGCCTTTTAAATATACAGGACAACACTAGCATTCAAAAGTTATGTATTAGGCCTAATATTGTGAAATATTACAATTTAAATGAACTATATTTGAATATTTGATTGAAATATTGGATTTAAAATGCTTTGAGCGCAGCAAACATGATATATGATGGCATTTACAATTAGTAATTTAGCAGGCTGAAGACAATGAAAATTGCAGATTATATATGCTGTTAAATGCTACTTTATAAAGTAGCATCATCAGTTTATACTGGTTTATAAGCTCGATCAAGTCTATGACGGACCTGTTTATTAGCAATTTATCTGCAATTTCAAGTAAAGTATCTTCAGCATCACTTTATGTTCAGCAAAGTACCTTCTTGTCATAGACAATTTTCTTGTGTGTGTGTGAATCTGAGTTTGTTAGCCTGTTGTGTCACCAAAGCCTGTCCACTGTCAGCATCCTGTGATGATGTTAGAGGGTTTGATTGACAGTTCATTCAAGTCTAATCAGGCCACCTGATTGTTACATGCCATCATGAGGACATCAAGCTCAGTGTCCAAGTAAGCACAAGACGGATAATTGCCTTGTCTGCAGCTAAAATATGTGAAAAATGTAAACCTTGTGGGTTGATGTTGTTCAGTCGAGTAGTTTTCTGCAGACCAAGCAGGATTTTCAGCACAATAGGGCTATACTCCGGTGTAATAATGCTTGAGTTGTTCTGGCTGGCTCTTGTTCTCTTACACGGGTCATTCAGTCCCGTCTCTACGGTCGTTGAGAGCAGCGAAGTGGTTTCGGGCAGTTGTGAAGAGGATGAGATTGTCTTAAAAGAATATCAGGATGATACATGCACACAACAATTTACTGCTCCACGGTATCGGAGGAATGGGTTAGGATATTTGTACATGATATTAGTGGAGTTTGATATGAAAAACTAAAGTAAAGTTGGTGCTCTAAGCGATGTTGGCTGTCGTCACGAAGTATTGAGACGTTTGAAGTATTGTCAAACAACATGGAGGTTAGCTAGCTAGACCCTTATTCCTCCTCCTCATCTCGTTCCCTCCAGTGTTGTACTGTAATTTTTATTACTTTTCCCTTGAAAATGTAAAGTAAGGGATTACTCTTATTTTTTCTGTAATTTAATTACAATTACTTCTGATGTAATTGAGGTAAATACTGTGTATAGATCAATCCGATCTCACAGCGATTCGTGTGCATTTTATGAGGTGTCTAAATTATACAACCGCACTCGTACAAATTCGTATGAATTATAGTAAAATATGTATGAAAAAAGTGTGAAATGTCATGATCAGACATAAAAAACTAGTGGGTTTAACATCAAAATTTGTTGTCTGATGTTAAAAAAGTATGTTTTTATAACGTAACCTTCTCCACCTTGGTCAGTTTAAGGATAATTCATGCAATTTTATAGTTTTTATTTGAAAGAATTAAAACAGATTCATGTCTATCATTCTCAGCTGGTTGAGATTAATTATAGTTTTTATATATATTATAGTTATTAATTATAGTTGAGATTTTGAAAGTAATTAGTAATTAAAAGTAATTAAATGCTTTTTAGAGAGAGTAATTAGTACAGTAATCTAATTACACTGTTAAAGAGGTAATTAATTAGTAACTAGTAATTAATTACTTTTTTAGAGTAACTTACCCAACACTTGTCCCCTCCCGCTGTACTGATACTTCATTCAAGGTGTAATGCCACCAAGTTAGACAAATGCCTTCATATAATGTAGAACCGAATGCAGAAAAAGAGAAACATTACCAGAAACACACGATAAAACGTTTCGCCATATGAGATTATAACTTAAGCTCCCATACAAGGACGCAATAATAGCAAAATAACGTTAGCATTGCATCTCAGTGAGCTTAAACAATGGCTCCGTAGTAAACAAATTCAGTCAAAGTTGTCAAAAGGCTATAAATTAACATTCAAATTCATAACAAACAGTTTTCTGCATCCCTTTCTATCTACAACTTTCTGTGTGACTGTGTGTAAGGGCCACTTGCACACTCACAAGAGATTTTAAACGGAGCCTGACAAAAAGCCACTCGACTCCTGGATTTCTGCTCTTCGGTTTTAGACTGCATTTTCACTCTGGAATAAAATGTGAAAGAAGGGTTTTCAGTGATATACTGTCCAGAGAGTAGGTCTGTTAGAGGAAGTATTAATCACTGTGATGGGCTAACAGCTCGACCTCATTATCACTCTTTCACCGTGAGAGGTTTAGGCAGGTTCAGTGCAGGGCTGAGTGTTACTGCGAGCTTCAAGCGACTCATTTGTTAGAGCTTGCTCTTCACTAACTCATTGCAATGCTACAGCATTAGCCGTTTAAGCATGTCTGAGTTGGATTCAGGTTTTGATCATTATATGTTCCTTGATGCATGCAAGATCATTTGCTGATTTATTAATAGATGTTTGGCATTGTTTGTTCCCCTCATGAAAGGATTTTTAGGGTAAAAGCTTGTTTATAGTATTTTATAATGCTAACTTGCCATTGTTAATAATACATAAATAGAATAGATGTTCAAATGGTTCCTGCTAGACTACAATCCAAAAAATGCTGGGTTGTTTCAACCCAAATTTGGGGCAAATATCGACGAACCTTAAAATGTACAATTGAAAGTGAAAATTGAAGTTGGGTTAAAATTTTAAATTACATTTTTAACCCAACATTTGGGTTTGTCCATATTATACTCAAATTGGGGTTCAAACAATCCAGTATTGTTAACCCTCAAACCGTATTCACTTTATAGCCCTTAATCCAATTGTGGACAAATGTGGGCACAGAGGACTCAGGTGTGATCCTAATTTTTATTTGTTATAAATGTTATATTACTGTCTTCGATTAAGTTTTGTCTATCCATTTATGGTGTTTTTTTATTATTTTGGGGTATTTTTTAATTTATTTATATTAAAAAGTACCATATTTTCTATGTAAATTATGCTTATTTTTATGTTTTGTTTTTTTAATTATTTTAACTACTTTAAAATATCATTCCAATAAGTTCTTAGAGCTAAAACTTTAAGATGAAGTGACTTTGCTGTCACCTGGTGTCTTATTTTGGCTTATTTTAGAATACTCTAAATTACAGTTTATCCCATTCATTTCTATGGGTGCCCATTTTTGACCCAAATACAAGATTAAGGAGTTGTTGTTTTTTTCTCACCCACCTAACATTTTAGAATTGAGTAAAAAAAAAAAAGTGTGTGTTCAGGAGGCAAACTTAGGAAAAGTAGCCAAGTCTTGTACTGCTCAGATCAAGGGAAGTATTTTTTTTTTAAAAATAAATCAAAACTATTTTGCCCACATTTGTCCAGAATACGGTTTTATGGTTAAGAGTGTATGAACCAGAACTGTGAATCTGCTTTAACGAATAACTCAATGACTCAATCGAGCTACATAGCTATTGAAGCCCCATGTTCTAAATTGATAATGAATTTCATTAATACCTGTATTTATGTGTTCATTTCTGCAGAACTCTGACTGTCACAGCATGATTTAGGTGGCCTTTTCACCAGTTTTCTGGTCTCCCATGGCCCTGTTTATGTGATACAATGGTTCTGCTCCAACATTTAATGAGCTGCCTTATTGTGTACTGCCAATATAGACAGCTGTCTTCTATGACAGCATCCAATCAGAGATGCAACCTCATACTTGACCCGTTTTTGAACCCTCTGTCTAGGCAGCATCTCAAATACCAATCTAGAGACTCTACTTACAGTTGACTCTAATAGACTTTGACGTTAACATGTTTTTAACAATGAATCAGCCTTTTCAATGTTAAAAGTAGGAGCATTAAACATACATTTTTTTCTTAATAAATTTTGCTAATAAACTTTTATGCACAGAGTTATAAGTTGATCAAAAGTGGCAGTAAAGACTATTACAAAGTTACAAACTAAATTATATTTTAAATAATTGCTGTTCTTTTGATCTTATATATTATTACTGTAAGCCATTCCAATAACTTATTTTATTTATCTCTCTCTTTTTTTGCCCCAGAGTTAAACAGTTGAGTTTTATCATTTTCGAATGCATTCAGCTGATTTTCTAATATTTAGAAGAATATCAGTAACCAGACAGTTTCTGGTCTCATTGACTTCCATAGTATATATAGATATATATATATATTATTTTTCCTACTATGGAAGTCAATGGGACCAGAAACTGTCTGGTTATTGATATTCTTCTAAATATCAGAAAATCAGCTGAATGCATTCGAAAATGATAAAACTCAACTGTTTAACTCTGGGGGAGTTTTATAATGAGCCTATTTACCCAAAAAAAGTGGAGTATCCCTTTAATGATTAATTAAAATAAATCGATTAAACGATTTTAATTTCTCAGTATTTAAATTTTCAGAGCTTTTAGGGATTCCCTTATGTGCAAAAGATACGATGCTGCTTTCTTTGTCAAAACAAAGTAGGCTACATATCTTAGAAGTTGCCTCTCATTTGGAACAGCCTTTGAACTGGAAGTGTGCCTGTGCTGTCTAACTAGGCAGCTCACTAAGTTTTGGAACAGAGCTAATACTTCACAGTTTCACTGGCACTAAAAAACTGTTTTTCTAATAATTTCACTCTTCAAAAGTTACTGTACGTTGAGACAAGAAACAGGCCTGCTGGGTAAACCATTATTGCTATCCAGCCTAGGATTTCCTAGTAAATTATTATTACTTTCCTGCTTTTTATTTTTTATGTATTTATTTTTTTAATCTACAGACGGGGTGATATTTTCTCCTGCAGCAAATGTTCGAGCACAGACCAGACCCTTGTTAAACTCTTCAGTTTTTGATAATGCATAGGCCATCTATAAATAGATAGGGTCAGGACGAACTGAACTGCATGATGGATTGTTCTGCACCCAACGCCCTGCAGCAGTGTGGAGTTGTGTTCTTATTAGTGGGTAAACAGATGGGAGGATGACTAAGGTGAGCTGATGTTTGAGATGCTGCTGGCAACTGCAGGCCAACAGCTTGTCCTCTACTATTGGAGTTCATGCATGGTGATGATGTGGCTATACATTTGCTTGGTTATAAACAAGAACATAAAAAAAAAAATCTCCAAACTTTTGAATTGTAGTGTAGCTATCTAGATAGTAGACATCATTCAGTTTTGCACACATCCCATGTGAAGTCCTAATAAGCTGCATTAGCTAATGTGGAAATAAAATAAAGGCCTTGATTCCTTCTCATAGGCTATTATAATGCAGTTTCTGACCCCGGTTGCACTTAATCTTAACCCTTCTGAAAGTAAAGGGCAAAACTGATCACGTATCAGCAGTTAGTATTAACTTCTGTCCTATTTTAGAAAGCCACTGTTGTTTCCCATTCTAGCCTCCGCAGTTTCTTATTAGATCCGACACAGCACTGTGGCAAGGTCTCAGAGGTGAAATAATTTCCTGAGAGCAATTACAGGCACCAGGAATTCCCATGATTGCCATTATATTAAAAGGTATGGCTATAAAAGTGAATTATAATTGAACGATCACCATTTATCTGAATAAGGCTCCATCTTTCCTTGCATCACAAGGGGGAATGCTGACCGTTTAAGCTACCGGTTTAAATCATGTCCATTGTACATTCATAAAGCAACCTCAGGCTCTTTGAGTGTTTGTCCACAAACATGAAGTATATTATTGTGAGTCAAGGTTTAAAGGAGATCACGAAGGAGTAGTTCACTTTAAAAAAAAAAAACTTTTGCTGATTATTTTCTCACCCAAGATATCCTCCAAGATGTCCATGTCTTTCTTTCTTCAGTCGAAAAAGAAATTAAGGTTTTTGATGAAAACATTCCAGGATTTTCTCCATATAATGGACTTCAATGGGAACCAAACGGTTCAAGGTCCAAATGAGAGTCTCAGTGCAGCTTCAAAGGGCTTTAAACGACACCAGACGATGAATAAGGGTCTTATCAAGCGAAACCAATCGGTCATTTAAAAAATGAATAAAGTTTTATAAGCACAAATGCTCGCCTTGCTCTGTTCTGTGATGAGCGTTCGTGACTCTCCTGTTCAAACTTGTTCATCAAAATGAACAAATCTTTTTTCGAGGGTCCGACCTTATTCATCGTCTGGTGTCGTTTAAAGCCCTTTGAAGCTGCACTCAAACTCTCATTTGGACCTTGAGCCGTTTGGTTCCCATTGAAGTCCATTGTATGGAGAAAATCCTGGAATGTTTTCATCAAAAACCTAAAAAAGTGAACTTCTCCATTAAAGAATTCAGATCATTTCTCCCATATTGTGATGCAAATCCAAATGAAATGGATTATCAGAAATGAAAAAATGTAGGGCGGAGACTTAGTTCAATACATCGGTTGTTGATTGGTTCCAGGTAGATCTGAATGCGAACATGTATTGATTGTAAAAAGGGGCGGGGTTTAACGAGGGATGTCATAGCTGGGAATGACGTCACCCGAGTTGGCTGCTTTCTAATACACTAAGATGGACATTGTACGCATGTCCTACGTGTAAAAAATGAAGTAAACTATAAGCTTCGCTGCTTTCGATCCCAATAAAAGACAATAAAAACCACTTTGAGGTCGGATGTTCTTGGCCTCTTTTTGCAGACATCATCAATTTAACATAAATCCTTTATTCTGGATTAACATATTAACCTCCCTTTGGGGTAGGGTCTCTTAAATGGGGATTGTCTAAATCCACATGGTTATAATGATTAACACTCACGAATCCTCAGAGAAAGTCCTATAACAAGGGTTTGGTGAAGCCTCCTCCTGTGTTTCGTGATATTCAGACGTTCAACTGAATTGTTTCTCCATGGATTTTTTAATATCTACCCTGTCACAGATGGTTTTGATCAAGCACATGTGTTATGTCACCTGCTGCTAAAGTGGAACAAATAGATTGCATTTAACATTGACATTTATATTGTTTGCTCTTGGGCTGGAATTCACAACGAGTGATTGCTGCCTGCTCAGCTTTATCTTTACCACATTCGCTCAGCGTTGATAATAACAAGGCTCACCTCCAGTAAGTGTTGTAGAATACTGTGTTTGCTCTATGGTTTTATTTGCTTTTGCACACTATTAGTGCAGGAATCCAAGTCTGTTTGAGAGATTTGTACTTGTAAGAGTGTCGTTTTTAGCATTTTCCAAAATACAAACACTATAATTGTATGGTTCCAGAACTAAAGGGGAGGGGAATAAGTTGGTTTTACAATCTAATGATGCCTGCAAGAAAAATAAAGATGGATAATGCAAGTGAGCATTTGGAACTTGGCTGTGTTTGATTTCAGGGATTCCAATCACATTACTGCTATTTGAGCTACACAGGCTATCTGAGATTTTTTCTACTGTGTCTTTGCAGTGTGTGACCAGAGCTTGGGCCAAGTGTTGTTTGTAATGCATGTTGAAATGGTGTTACAAAACCCCAGGCTTTCAATACATAGGTATAAAGGTGAACATCAGTGAGATTTTGAAAGTAATATAAAATGTGTAGTGTTGATTTATACGTATATGTGCTTTATATAACTATAGTATACAGTTTAAGCATTTTTTTTCTTTTTTTTTAGGAAACAAGAGTCATCTGAGTTTCAGGCTAGGGTAACACTTTATTTCGATAGTCCACTTTAGACATTCTACTAACTATAAGTAACTTTTCAACTACATGTCAACTAACTGTAATTAGAGTATTAGAAGACTGTCAGCTTAATATCTGACAACACTTTATTTTGTTGGGGGACCAACAGACATTCAACTGACTTCAAGTAACTTGGCGACTACAAGTAAACTTATTCTCCTTACCCAAAACCTAACACCTAACCATAACCTAACAGTCTACTGACAGTCTACTATAATATACCAATACTCTAATGAGAGTTAGTTGACATGTAGTTGACATTGAAAAGTTACTTATAATTAGTAGACCGTCTAAAGTGACTATCGAAATAAAGTGTAACCCAGGCTAGAACTGGTATTTATTTATTTATTTATTTATTTATTTATTTATTTAATAATGCAAATTGATGGTTTTTCCTGAATGGTTAATCGGATTTTGATTCCAAAGAAAATGGATCTAAATTTCTATCTAATAATATTTCTAAATGTGTTGTGTTGGTGTGCATTTTCTTTAGTGACACTGGTGGATGTTACTGAACATGTGATATGCTTAAACTTATTAGAAAATGTACAAAGCCAAAATGGTGAAAATGGTATAAAAGAGAAAGTGTTAGTGCAAAATTTCTTTTTGAACCAGTGTTTTTTTTTTTTTTTTGTAGTGTGAGGGTTTGATGTGTTATTTGTTCTTCATCAGTCAGCCTGTATGAAAGGTATAATCAAGCTAATTACTGATTACAGAATTCATCCTTTGTTCACTATCTCTCATGTCACGTTAGGACAATGACAATCTCTCTGCCCACACTAGGAGATTTGCTTGATTTAAGACTACTTCATCCACTAACAACTATTACTTGAGACGCAGATGGCTCGAATTGAATGGACTCCTCCATAATAATTATCCTAAAACTTGACTGATTCATAAAGACACTGTACAAAGACAGAAACTACTACAGTCTTATCACAGTAGAGAGATGCAATGCATCCAATGCAAATTTCCAGGTGCATTACCAATTAGCAATGGTATTATCTTGCTGTATGTCCACAAAAAAAAAAATATACTAGGATAAGATATTTTGAAGGATGTTGATAACCAAACAGTTTTGGTTCCCATTGACTTCCATTTTTTGTAGACTGAAAATACAATGGAAGTCACAGGGGAACTGAAATGGTTTTGTTACTATCATTCTTTAAAAATTTATTTTATGTTCCACAGAAGAAAGTCATACAAGTTTGGAATGACATGCAAGTGAGTAATTGATATTTGTTGGGTGGACTATTCCTTTAATGGTAAATGTTAAAGGGATACTCCACTTTTTTTGGAAATAGGCTCATTTTACCACTCCCCCAGAGTTACACAGTTGGGTTTTTACCGTTTTCAAATGTATTCAGCCGATGTTCTGATATTTAGAAGAATATCAGTAACCAGGCAGTTTCTGGTCTCATTGACTTCCATAGTCGGAAAAAAATATACTATGGAAGTCAATGAGACCAGAAACTGTCTGTTTACTGATATTCTTCAAAATATCAGAAAATCGGCGGAATGGATTCAAAAACGGTAAAACTCGACTGTTTAACTCTGGGGGAGTTGAAAAATGAGCCTATTTCCAAAAAAAAAAAAAAAGTGGAGTATCCCTTTAAGCAGGTATTTTATAAATTAACGTGACTGACCAATCAGATTCCGGCATTTAAGACAGCAGTATATAAATGATCTCATTGGCTTTCCAGTGCGTGTGACTGGCAGGTGACAGCTGTCATGTGCTTCCGTGACTACAACAGCAGTATGTGTGTGTCCGATCAGAACGGCTATATCACATTCACTTCTTCTGCGTGAAATAGACCTGTCCTCTGTGCCTGCTAATGATACGCAGTGTGAAACAGTGATTGGATGTCAACATGATTGATGTGGGTGTGGAGAGGGAGGGTCCAGCGCTCTCTTGGGCCATTATCTCTTCAAATTATATCACGGCTGTCTCGTTGGGGGTCCTTTTGGTGATGCTCAATCGCCGTGATGACCGAGGGCATTGAGTCTTTGTGGAACTGAAAGTAGAGGACAAATCTCTGCCTAAGGAGATATTATGTTCTGTGAGATAGATATGAATAATTTTGAAAGATCTCACAAGCACACTTTTAGCTACATGTCTAACTGAAAATATTTGCATCTCCGCAGTCTATCCGGGAGGTGACGGGTTACGTGTTGGTGGCTCTGAACCAGTTTGACTATCTTCCTCTGGAGAACCTGAGGATCATCCGCGGCACTAAACTGTATGAAGGACGCTACGCTCTGGCCATCTTTCTCAACTACAGACGAGATGGATACTTCGGCCTTAAACAACTCGGCCTCAAGAACCTGACAGGTATGTCTGTCTGTCTGACACATTTGTTGCTGTGTGGTAGACATCTTTATGTTATAAACATGAAAGAGCATATGGGTCCACAGCAGATTTCTAAAAGAATGGATCATCCTTTTTCCCCCTTTTTTACAAAAATATATCAATCAGCTAATGACATTATGTTTTCATTTATAAATCGTATGTGCATTAGGCATCTCTTAAATCAGATTTGCAGTTTATTGCGCCGGCCACATCTGCAGCACTCATGCAGTATGTCATGTTCTCTTTAAAGGGATACTTCACCTCTGGAGAGATGAATGTGTATTTAAAATGGGTCAATTATGTTGAAGAAATGTGGAATTATTTTTGAAATATGGAGCTTTCTAGACTGAGAAAAGCCATAAATTGTATTAAATCTAGATTCACCAATGGAATGAATTCAGTTAGATTGAAACAAAAGCTGTGAATCAAGGACATGTCTGACGAAAAAGAGGATGGTAACCCCTACTACTCAGCTTTCTCCACTGAACAAGAGCCTGCTAGCTTAGCTTCCAAAAAAATATGGCCGACACTATGTGTTCATTCTGTGAGTGAGATCCCACCCTCTATGGGCAGGTTGAGAACATGCGGGACAGACCCTACTACTGACTGTAGTCTAGCCAAAAAACCCTCCGATGACGTAAAATGACGATGAATAAGACGTTGGAAATGACGGTGGTAATTCGAAAATACTTCAGGTGTCCTACTAATACAAATCTTAATGCTAAATCCTGAAGTATCCCTTTAAGGTCTCTTTAATGTCCTGAGTTTTGGAGTTATTGGAACTGTGACGTTAATTTCCTACCTGTAAGCTGTTAGCCTGTTAGCATTTGAGGGATAGTTCACCCAAAAATGAAAATTCTGTCATCATTTACCCTCAAGTTAACCTGTATGAATTTCTTTCTTCTTCTGAACACAAAAGAGGATATTTTGAAGAAGTCAGTGGGGTGAGAAATTGGTGACGGTGGGTAATTTTCATTTTGGGGTGAACTATCCCTTTAAGGACTGTTCCATGGGTGCATTAAACCATCTTTGATAGAAATAACTTTGTTGCTGCTGGTTTCGAGTCTTTACTGAATAATGGCAATTTAATCACATGAGCTGGGATTATCTCTGGAATTTAATCTACATTAATTAACAAATAAGGTTGTTTGTCATATTTTAGAGTGGAACTACAAGGTCTAACTTGAGAGTTAACAGAAACATATTTTGTTGAAGAGGCTAGGCTACACAACTCTTTTACACAAAAAAATGTAACTCCCTCCCCTACACACACACACACACACACCAGTGTTCTAAGTATGTTTTCCCATGCCTAAGGCCCTTTTGTTGACCCAAAGGCGTTAAGGATGAGATAAAATGGAGAGAGAAAGCCATCGGTATGCCGATCAGACACAACTTCCCTGCTATAATTAATTTTTTATAGACTATACATTTGAGGTTTAGTTACTTTGTTAAAGTTGGATTTATTATAGTCATTTTTATGATCTTACAATAATTACATCAACTTGTTAGTAACATTAACAAACATTAAATATATATATTCAGATAGAAATGCCATAAAAGATTTTACATACTGTCATAAATTACCGATACTGTATATATAACATCATTTAATGTCCCAGAATGACTCTAAAATATTATTATCATTCTGTTGCAAAGTGCTATGGTTAGATACCTGTGTATAATACATAGTTGCAACTACTCTCTAATATATTTTTTTTCTTAGAATTATTCCATTACTCCAATCCTGCAGTGTTCCTGGTAAAGAGATGAAAGTATGCATCTTCGTTTCTGAGAGACAGCACACTGATGCTTAATGGATCCTTTTATATAAAAAAATAGTTGTTGTCATCGTCTTTTCTCTGTTCTTATTATCCTTTACTTATGGCAATTAGCTTTCATACTATATACTGTATGTGGTCACTTCAGCACAAATATAACTTTTCTTTCACTCTTTCAAAATAAATCATTCAAGCAAACCTTAAAGGTGCAGATGTTTTTAATAATTTTTATTAAAAATATTTAAAAATTTTCTAAACTAAATAATCTACATTATAATCATCTAGAATTAAAAGGTCTAGATTATTATTTAACAATTATATACATGTCATATATACTGTATACAATTCTAGTTTTTATATATATATATATATATATATATATATATATATATATATATATATATATATATATATATATATTTTTTTTTTTTTTTTTTTTTTTTACATGTAATTTAATTTTTGGCTTAAATTACAAACAAATTCCAAACCTGACTTTCTTTCTCTAAAACACAAAAGAAGATATTTCAAAAATAAAAGTAAACCAGGTGATAGGAGACCTTGATGCAAGATTTTGCTTTGGGGTGACATGTCCCTTTAACACATGGTTGTTAAAAGAGAGGTCGGAGAAACAGAGCACCACTGTTTAGGTAACTGGTTTCCCGGAGATGTGGTCATCTTTACAGTGTTTTCAATGTCAATGGTCGCTATTCAGAATTATCTGGCTGTGAAATGAAGTCGAGTAATAAGAATTACAGATCTGTGCAATGATTTTTGAGATTTACCCCAGAAAACAATAATGAAGAGGAAGTTTTCTATTCCTTCATGCCAGTATTTGCAGACTGGTGAATGTAAAGCTCTCCAGTAGGTCTCAGTATGTACAGTATCATAAAAAGCAATTAGGCCAGAACTGTTAATGGATCTCATTTCTGAGAACAGCAGAATGTAGGTAATGGTCTTTCTCCTGTATTTCTTAAAGAATATCACAAGCTCGATTTGAAATGTATGTAGTCTAGGTTCGATAATTATTAGTACCCATGACTGATGATCATGAAATGATTAGCAGGTTAATAAACACATATCCACAGGCTAGTAGCTCTCAATCTTTTTGACTTGAAGGCACTTAACATATGAAGAGTTCAGGTGCAAAAGCCTCTAAATACCATTTGAAATTTTCTTCTAAAATGACCATTTTTTTATCAAACTTGTATATTTAAGTTCAGTAATTTCACTTAAATGACAATTAATAGGTAATCGTCATTGCCATTTAAGTGAAATTACTGAACTTAGATATACAAGCTTGATAAAAATGATCATTTTAGAAGAAAATTTCAAATGGCACTTAGAGGCTTTTGCATCTGAACTCTTCATATATACCTCCATATAAGATATTTCCTACAGTATTTTGCTATATTTTATTAATTATATTATTCAAATCAATTGTACAAATAATATATTCATTTAAAATATTATAAGTCAATAAGCCCTACAGCCTTAGTGTAAAATCCCCCAACATACTCTTACCCATCAGTAAGGCTCATGTTTTCAGGTTTCATCCGTCCGCCAGGTAATGCTGGCTGGCTCATATTCCCCTTAGTTCAAGGTGGAGGTCGTTCTAGTCTTATTTACCCCACAGTAATGTTAGTGTTTTTCTTTTGTCTGGATTGTGTTGTTGTCATTGTGTATTGCCAGTGCTACATAATAATTGCTTTTGAGGGATAATATTCTTTATACAAACACAACCTTTCCACACATATTAGGCAATGCTGACATGTACACAGATATCTGTGTCTGGCATCACAGAGAAAATATTTTAATATTGATATAGTGCCGTAACACTGATAGCAGATCAGTGGCACATGACCAAATCCTATGGACGGTATACTTGACTGTTCCTCAAAACATATACACATGAAGTATTACAAATATCTTGCTTTTACGGTCCTTCAGACTGTTCAGGCACCCAGAACAGGCAAACATGAATTTATAAAATGTAATCTGAATTTTACAATTTTCAAGTCAGCCAAGGCTTGGCCGGGATCTTGGTGGTTTGTCATCTAACGTCTTGACATGTACAGGGAGGTTGGCTGGGGTTGCGGTAAATATTCAATATTTTAATATACTCAGTCTATGACATGTGCCCTCATAAACTTTAATCAAAATAAATTCCCTTCCCTTTCCCTGCCCTTCCATTCCCCTGAGCCTGATGGCATGTTTACTGGCGTGAGGGCGGGACAACCTGTCACTCAGATAAAATCGACCAATAGCAAACCCCAACCATCCAATCAAATCCCGACCGACAAAATCAATTCCCGCCACACATTTTATTCTAGTTTGAGAAGCTGTTTAATTCAGTTATACATCACAAAAAAATCACAATGTCTGTTTTCGACATTAACAGTAGCTTATTGTCATCATTGAAAATATGTCATTTGAAACCTCTATTACATTTCCGGTTATGAATACATATAAAGGAATATGAAGACGAAATAGAAGATTTATTGACATTCTGATTTAAAAGCCGGTTTACACTATTTCGTTGGTCCGTTAAGACATTTTACTAACTGTAAGTAACTTTGCAACTACACTCTAAAAAATGCTGGGTTGTTTTAACCCAATTTTGGGGACAAACCCGAAATGTTGGGTTAAAAATGTAATGTAAAAATTTAACCCAATGGCTGGGTTAGTCCATATTTGACCCAAAGTTGGGTTAAAACAACCCAGCATTTTTTAGAGTGTACATGTCAACCATCAGTTATTAGAGTATTAGTAGACTGTCTACTTAATTATGCTAATACTCAAGTGTTGAGCAAGTTTTAAAGGCGTTATGTAATTTAATTACAAAATACATGTTTTTTTTATGTTCATTATTAGTAGTATCTTTACATTTGTACAATAATTGTACAATATATTAGTGTAATCATGCTGATATTAATATCACATACCAACCCGATCTCACGACCAAGTCGTACGAATTCGACGAATGATTAAAAAGTGGCTAATTCGTAACAATTCATACGACCTCACTCGTACGAATTAGTACGATTTTGCTAAAACGTACATATTTTACGAATTGGCCAATTCGTATGAATTCGTACGAATGACCTAACCCTTACCCTGCCCCTAAACTTAACCGTCACGTGGGTTTAGACAAATCGTACAAATTCGTACGAGTGAGGTTGTACGAATTAGTACGAATCAAACATTTTTTACTCATTCGTCGTATTCGTACGAATTGGGCGTGAGATAGTGTTGCACATACACACAATATTATATAATAAAAAATAAATAAATAAATAAATAAACAACTCTTGCTGACCAAGCTATTCTGGGAATTTAGAACTTATGTGTGAAAAGGCTAAAATGAAATGAAGAGAGCAGAGCTAATACCATTTCACTGGTCTGTTGCTCAAAAGGCTGAGAGAGGAACAGCTCCATTAATAATGGATCCAGTATCATCATTATGCAGCAAAATGTTTAAACTACACAGAATCTCAGAGCTTCAAACACAACTTTTTAAAAACATTCCCCCATGAAACTGAGCTAATGTCAGCAAATCTTAAACCGAAGTTATCAGCAAAGTGAAAGTTTGAGGGAATGGGTCATTTATTTACTTTCAAAAAAAAAAAATACTAGTAAATATTCACAAAATAATAACAAAATATTTAATATCTGCAGATGTTTTAAGCTCGACGCAGCCTCAATGGAAAAGTGTAATTAAAAAAAAAGTGTGACGTTTGTGTTTAATGTGGATGTTTCTAATGTATCTGCATATTTTGCATTGACATGTTAGAAAAAAAAACGCAAACTAAGCAGTTTGAGGATGGAAGGATGGAAAGGCCTTCAGAAAAATAAAAAAAAAGAAAATCAAGAATGTGCTCTAAGTAACGATTTGTATCTCATTGCAAAAGCTGCTAGAAAATAAAACAATAATGCATTTAATGAGGTTTATGCTTAAAACGGGTCAAATAAACTGCAAATGGAACAAAATCCACTTATCTTATGCAATTTCATTACTCGTGTGAATTTATGGTTTAAAAGATGTATAGTTATTTTACTGGAAAACAAGATATACTGAGCACAGTGTTATTACCAAGGTCCATCTTGTGCTAATCTAATCTGTGCCTCTAGTTTCAAAACAAACTGAAATTATTTGACCAATTCTCTTAATAACAATAATAAGGTCTCTGATACTGTTTTGCGCCATTGCTTTTCTGCATCTGAGAATCTGTCAAAAGAACTAATATAGAATTGAATGTATATAGTTTGTTTGTGCTATGTATGCATCAAAAATTATCACAAATATGAGTTTCCTAGTTAGTAATTATATATCCCGGGAGGCTCCGGGATATTTTGATACCCAAGTTCCCGAGTTGGACGGGGCATAAACTGTGTAGCAGGAAAAGCTACACAATTACATTTACATTTATGCATTTGGCAGCTGATTTTATCCGAAAGACTTAAAGGAGTAGTTCACTTTTCAAAAAACCTTTGCTGATAATTTACTCACCCCCATGTCATCCGAGATGTCCATGTCATTCTTTCTTCAGTCGAAAAGAAATTAAGGTTTTTGATGAAAACATTCCAGGATTTTTCTCCATATAATGGACTTCAATGGGAACCAAACGGTTCAAGGTCCAAAAGACAGATTCAGTGCAAACTGTTCAAAGGGCTTTAAATGATTCCAGACGATGGATAAGGGTCTTATCAAGAGAAATAATCGCTCATTTAATAAATAACTAACAAAGTTTAAGTTTTATAAGCTCAAATGATTGCCTTGCTCTGTGACGCACGTTCGTGACTCTACTGTTCGAACTCGTTCATCAAAATGAACAAATCTTTTTCTGAGTCATTTGGTTCATTCAACAAACGAAACGAACGAATAGACTCGGAAAAAGATTTGTTCATTTTGATGAACGAGTTCGCAGTACAGAGCAAGGCGAGCATTTGAGCTTATAAAACTTAAACTTTGTTATTTATTTATTAAATGAGCGCTCGTTTCGCTTGATAAGACCCTTTTCCATCGTCTGGAATCGTTTAAAGCCCTTTGAACAGTTTGCAGTTTGCACTGAAAGTGTCTTTTGGACCTCGAATCGTTTGGTTCCCATTGAAGTCCATTATATGGAGAAAAATGCTTGAATGTTTTCATCAAAAACCTTCATTTCTTTTCGACTGAAGAAAGAATGACATGGACATCTTGGATGATATGGGGGTGAGTAAATTATCAGCGAAAGTTTTTTGAAAAGTGAACTACTCCTTTAAATTGCATTGGAGGTATACATTTGTTTAGCAGCTCATGAAATAAACCCATGCTCCACATGCCCCATGTTGTATTGTGTCCGTCTCATGGCTCCACCAACCCTCCCAGCCTGCCCTCCTGAGACCCTGCTGTTGGGTGTGATTTCTGGGATGCTCTGCTATCTCCACAAGCCAAACTCCCCTCCCTGTGAGGCTGAATAATGAGACGCTTTGTGAATGTGGACGTGTGGAGTGTGTGTGTGTGTGACGGAGGGCTGTGGATCATGATCTGAAGCCTCAGTAGAGGATTTTAAGGGTCGTTCACAGTAACAGCGACAGTGAACAGAAGTTCTTCGTTTTCAAAGAGAGTTGTGATGGCTGCGTGAGCACATGCTGTGCGAAGTTGAGAATGTTTATTGTGTATTATTGGAGTGTCATTTGTCTCCTCTGAGAAGTTTGGGCAGAAGTTAATGGTACTGTGAGATTGCACTGTTTGTTTTTTGGAAAATGGTGTCAGAAATTTGCTGTCATTCTAACGGAATTGGATTCATGCATTAATAATTGTTTTTGTTCATGAAATGTTGTAGTTTCTAACAGCATGAAAATGTATTCCTTATCAAAGTATGACAGAATATTGTTTGTATTATTCAATGAATAAAGTTGCTGTCGTGTGAACATGGAAAAAGTTCCTCCTGGAAAAAGTCTCCTTCAGACTTGTTCCTTTCAGAGTAAGAACCAAAACCTACACTCTCAAAATGCTGGGTTGTTTTAACCCAACTTTGGGTCAAATATGGACAAACCCAAACATTGGGTTAAAAATGTAATTAAAAATTTAACCCAATGGCTGGGTTTGTCCATATTTGACCCAAAGTTGGGTTAAACAACCCAGCATTTTGAGAGTGTATAGAGTGTATATATTCCTCACAACAAAATCCATTTCCGTATTTTATGTTGGTTATAGGCAGACAGCGACTGACTAAAAATTTCAGGTTTGTTTTAAATGTTAAATTTCATATCTAAATTAGACAACAATGATCTGATGATTTTGCTTATTTTTTAAGCTCCCATCATATATATATATATATATATATATTTTTTTTTAAAGGTTATTGTGAATGAATAACAAAATATATTAAAAAAAAATGAAGGTTTTCAGTGAATGCCTGTTCTTAACTGATTGCCTGGTTTATTTTCTTCATATGTGCACTGGTGACCTGTCCTTTAGGTTTTCCAGTCTCATTTGCATCTTCCTGATTATAATCTGCCATTTGGAGACGATTTGTCCATGTAAAAATGGACACTGACAGAATGAAATGAGAATCATTTTTCAAATGTTAGTGGTTTTGACACTGTTTTAATTTGGCTTTAATATTAAATTCCAGTTCTTCTAGGTATGCAAAATGATTGCATTTTGTGTCAGATGAAGAAAATAAATAAATAATCAAGATGAGGTGCATTTTTTTTTAATCACTTAAAATGCATCGTAATAGTCTTGTGTTAATTTGAGTGAATGAACAATATTTTCTCACTTGTCTTCTGTCTTGTGAAAAACATGAATTGGTTATGGCACAGCTGCACATTCATTTAAACGTGAAATTGAATTTATGCTTCTACTTCAATTTCTGATTTAGTTTGTTTGCCTCGAAACACACCATAATATGCACATCTATTCTATTCTGCCCTGCTATATAATTCTTGTTTATTATTATTGTTAATGAGTATCGTAAAGTTAATAGTTTATTACAACCAAGTTAAACGCTTGTTTTTTGTGTTAAAGCTACACTGTGTAACTCTTCTAGTTTATTCTTAGCTAAAAACACTTAGTTCTTTCAAAAATATATGTGCTCATTAATGTATATTATTTCGTTCAAGTAATAAAGTATTCTCGTGAGTATATAATATGCCATTGAAAATACATACGGGTAAGGGGTTCTAGTGTCGGTCGCCATGTTGCCCCTCCATCTTGAAAATACATTAGCCGTTTCATATCCGTTAATTCAAGCTTCGCCTTTTGCGTTTACGTTTGAGTTAACACTCATGGACGAGGTCGAACTGGAAGCCATGTTAATCTTGGACTACATTGGCCACCGTAGGAGTTAAAACGAAATCGGAATTGAGAGGAACAGAAACTAATATTCACTGGATGGTCATATACCTTTTCACCACTAGATGGGGGTAAAAATCACACAGTGTAGCTTTAAGGGTTTTTTAGCTTAGGCCTATATATTTATTCCTGTATATATTTGTCTATGATTTTCATTTTATAAAGAAATATTGCACTGAGCTCAGCTCTGACCCACAGTTAATTGTGCTTTTGAATCGTTAGAGTCATGTTTACAGATGGAGGCAGACAGTTAACGTTAATAGGGGTGCCATAATGTCGCTCAATTTCTCGGGCCGATAAGGACCGCATGTGCGATGAGTTCTTGCCCTTCAGATGACTTTATAATATATTTTGATTAACTCAACTATTTCCCCCTTTAATTTTTTCTTCAAAAGCACTATCATTTGAAATTGATAGCATTCTCATTAAAATTACAATTGTTGTTGAACGTATTCCTTCTTTTTCGCCACATTTGCGAACTGTGTGCAGATGAACTCATCAAAGAGATGTTAATGATGCGAAGTGTTTCTCATGCGGGTTGGGTTTCCAGCTGTGTGAATGTCAAAAGTGACTCTTTAAAAATGAATCCGTATGGTCTGTTGTTCCATTCACAGTCTCAACCTTTCCCCTTGCACACTCCACTTCCATCATCATGGAATTGCTGAAAGGAAATTTCAATATTTCGCTTTCACTCAAAGGAAGTGAATGTGTCATGTTTATTTTGAATGCAGGGAGGAGGGCTCTGAGACCTGGTGATCTCACAATGCTGGTCGGCGGGTTTATTTGAGATATTGACACTGTCGAAATGTGTATAAATTCAACCTTAAGCTTGTCAATGGGGTCAGTACCATACAACTTAGGGACTTCTACTCTTAAAACATGCATATTGACATGACATCATTCCCATACCTAAATGTCACTGTAAAAACCAATCAATTAACTCGAAGAGGAAAACAGCAGAAGTTTAAAATTAGCCAGATTCCACATAGAATCACAATGTAAAAAATATTGTTGGTTTAACTTAAACAAGTAAGTAACCTGGGTTGCCTTAAAATTTTAAGTTGATTGAACTGGAAAAAGTGAGTTAATACAATGAAGGATATTAATTTAATCATCAGAAACTCAAAATAATACGTTATCTCAACTAAATAAATTATTATAAAGTTGATTTGACAAAAGAAAATATGTTGTGATAACAAATCTTGAAATTTGATTGAAATCTTGAAATCAGTGCACGGACCTGGCAACCTTTTTGCATCATTACTTCAGTAAGTGTCACATGATTCTTCAGAAATCATGCTGATTTTGTGCTTTAAAAACATTTATTATAACAGTTCACTGTAAAAAAAATATATTTTCAAGATTTGTTATCACAGCATATTTTCTTTTGTCAAATCAACTTTATAATAATTTATTTAGTAGAGTTAACTTAATATTTTGATTTTCTGATTAAATTAATCTCCTTCATTGTATTAACTCACTTTTTCAAGTTCAATCAACTTAAAATTTTAAGGCAACCAGGTTACTTACTTTTTTAAGTTAAACCAACAATATTTTTTTACAGTGTTGTGCTGTTATAAAACATAAATGCATGGCATATTCACAAATATTTACAAATAACATTTTGTGTATTTATTGAAAAAGAAATCTGCTAAATTTATACTAGTACTCAGATCTATTTTAATACATTTTATCCATTTTGTGTGGACAGTGGGGACTGGATGATATTTGCTGAAGCTTTACTGGTGAGATCTAATCAGTTGTGTTGGTTCAGTATACAAACCCTGTGCAGATCTGAAGCGTTCTAACAGAACTGTCCAGTTATGTAAATGATAAAGTTACATTAATTGATTATGAAGCGGTAGCCAGTGTCGGAATTATAATATTGCTTCATTAACTTCCTATTTGTTTTCCTCTGAGAGCGAATTCAACAGGACTAACCCATTTTAAACAGCTAGCCATGGTTTCGACTCTCATTCATCAGGAGGTTGTTGGAGGCTATGAACCATCATACAGTACGTTTGTGATAAAAATAGATTTTTTTTAAAGCAGGCTTACCAATACGCACAATACCTGATTTCTCGGTAACTGAGGCTATTCATTAGAGCTTTGGGCTAGTAATAAACCCAGTAATATTTGTTACAGGGGAACAAGAGGGAGGGATCAGCTCAAATATACTACCTCCACATAAAGCATATGTTCCCAATCTCTACAGACACATTGCTATGCTCATAATCTTGCTTGATCTTTTATAAGCTCCTTAACTTGGGAATTGGGGTGATTTCGTTCTTAAATCCTGTTCTAAAAAAGAGATTATTTTCATTACACTGCTTTTATAAATCATATAAACAGGTTTCATAGAGAAGTCGGGGTTATGTCCTTAGGATGTCCTTGAAACGAACTACATCTTTGATATGTGCATAAAATGTTTATTTAACAGTATTAAGGCTGTGAAATGGGCTAAATGGCGCATCATGTTATTCACAAGTGAACATGATTCCTTTGAATTTTCACTGTTGTAGAAATCTTGAATGGAGGCGTGTATGTGGATCAGAACAAGTTCTTGTGCCACGCTGACACCATCCACTGGCAAGACATCATCAAGAACCCGCGTTCTGAACTTCTGGTTGTGCCCTCAAACAACAGTGGGAACACATGTGAGTGTTTGGATGAGTTTGATGATTTAAAATGGACTGTAATCATTTATATTTTTCATGGATTGACTCAAATTGCATTCACAAGCTGTAACAAATTAGAATTCAGTTCAAAAGTTTAACCCCCCGTGTCACAGACACTGCTAAATCCTAGACTAAAATGCATGTTTGCTCTGTATTAACTGAAAGCACTGACATTAAAACATGTCACTGCCATGGTTTGTCTCAAGATGCACACCAGTAATATTTTTCTTTTTTTTTCTAAGACACATTTATAACAGGCCTTCAATATTTACAGCAATAATGAAATTTTGGTGAAAGTTTGAATTCACAGCGAAATGCCTTAAAATGTCATGAAACTTTTAAATAATGCATACATTTATTTATTATACCCAAAAGTTTGAGGATGGAAAAAAGTCTCTTATGATCAAAAATAGGGTAAAACAATACAGTTATATATATATATATATATATATATATATATATATATATATATATATAAATATATGATTTCTTCAATTAATAAAAGTTCAAAATTGATTAATTTTTATTTTTAATATTTTATTTATTATTATTAATATTTTTAATAAATATTATTAAAACTATTTATTATATATATATATATATATATATATATATATATATATATTAGGGCTGTCAATAATCGCATCCAAAATAAAAGTTTGTGTTTACATAATATATGTGGGTGCACTGTGTATAATTATTATATATATGTAAATACACACACACATATTTGTATATATTTAAGAAATATATCATGTATACTGTATATAGATTTATATATAATTTATATTATATATAAATGTAAATATTTTATATGGACATATTTTTTTTCCTTAAATATACATGCATGTGTGTGTGTATTTATATATAAATATACATAGCAGAAAATAGCAGAATTTCTTCAGTATAATCACTTTTAATTGAATTAATATTGTTACTCAGAGTCCAACTCAAGCAAACTCTCTTGGTAATTATAAAACAGTCTATTAAATCTAGTCGGTGATAAAAGTAAGTGAGGACATTGTATGAGACAAATCCCAGAGCAATTAGAGTAGTGTTGTTGTTGTTTAGGATTAACGATACGATGTATCCCACAGGCAGAAGGTGTCATCGCTCCTGTAACGGCCGCTGCTGGGGCCCTCAGGAGGATCAGTGCCAAAGCTGTGAGTATTTAACACGTGCTTTATCAATTAACTTGCACAACAACACATACACACACACAAATTGCAATATATTAAGGCTTCCAGTGTGATGTGATGTGACCTTTGACCCTTTTGCAGTATTATATTATTGATTTCATAGCAGTTTGTCTATCAGAAATAACAGACATTTTAATGCATTCTGATGGGGCAAAAAAATCTGTACAAATTGATAAATTAGTTTTAGTATATAAGATTAAAAATACAAGATTATGGATCATATTAAAGTGCCCATATATGCTCATTTACAATTACGGGCAAGTGTTTTCTGTTGGAGAGATCCTCTTTCTTTGGCATGGTGCTTTGTAACTTTGACTCAAACTATGCACAAACAGCTAAATTACACAATATGGTTAAAAAATAAAAATAAGTAAAATTAAGGCTGTGGAACGATTAATCACGATTAATCGCATCCAAAATAAAAGTTTGTGATTACATAATATATGTGTATGTAGTGTGTATAATTATTTTGTGTATATAAATTCACACATATGTATATATTTAAGAAAAATGTGTTATGTCAAATATCTATATTTATGTATATTATACATTTTGTATAAATATATATAAAGTATATACATGCAAATATTTCTTAAATATATACATGCATGTGTGTGTATTTATATATACAAAATAATTATACACACTACACACACATTATGCAAACACAAACTTTTATTTTGGATGTGATTAATCGCGATTAATCGTTTCACAGCTCTAAATAAAATGTTAAATTTTGTATAAATATATATAAAGTATATACATGAAAATATTTCTTAAATATATACATGCATGTGTGTGCATTTATATATATATATATATATATATACAAAATAATTATACACACTACACACACATATATTATGTAAACACAAACTTTTATTTTGGATGCGAGTAATCACGATTAATCATTTCACAGCCCTAAATAAAATGTTAGCCTAAGTTGGCAAATTAACATAAAAATGTGGTAACTTCATATAAACTTTAAAATAACTTTATAACAAATATTGGAATATTGCTGAATCAAAGTTTGACACACAAAGACCATTTTCAGACATTGAAACATGAGTCAACATGACTTCTGTCTATAATGTAAAAAGCACCTAGAGCGATTGCTCTTAGGAACTCACTGATCTTCTCTGGTGCTCTTGTGGCACGTCCTGTGGTGATGTTCTCATGAGTGGGTGGCAGACACAAAAGGAGGGACGGCAGGTTCAGTTTTCACCACATAATTATGTATAATTAAAGAGGATCCAGCTCCATAGAGTGCCACGGCTGATGAGGGGTTGCACAGTGTGTCTGACAAATAACAGATTTAAAGTTGTTGCTGTGTCCTGGTGACTTTTGACATATTTACAGAAAGGTAAAAATACAAAAAACTCCACAGACGCGGAGAGAGCTTAACTTTTGTCTTTTGTGGTTACAGTGACAAAGACGGTGTGTGCAGAGCAGTGTGATGGACGCTGTTTTGGTCCGTACGTCAGTAACTGCTGCCACCGGGAATGTGCAGGAGGCTGTTTCGGACCCAAAGACACAGACTGTTTTGTATGTCAACTCTTCCTTTATTTTTCCCATATTATGCATGATTTTTAAGTGGAATAAAGGTGTTGAAGGTAAACTCTAGAAGGCGCAGGCTGGTAGGTCCTTAAAGGGATACTCCACTTTTTTTGGAAATAGGCTCATTTTACAACTCCCTCAGTGTTAAACAGTTGGGTTTTACCGTTTTCGAATCCATTCAGCCGATTTTCCTACCCTATCTCACGACCAATTCGTACGAATTCGACGAATGATTAAAAAGTGGCTAATTCGTACGACCTCACTCTAAACTTTGTCTAAACCCACGTGATGGGTAGGTTTAGGGGCTGTGTAAGGGGTAGGTCATTCGTACGAATTCATTCGAATTGGCCAATTCATAAAATATGTACGATTTAGCAAAATCGTACTAATTCGTACGAGTGAGGTCGTATGAATTCGTACGAATTAGCCCCTTTCGTCGAATTCGTACGACTTGGTCGTGAGATCGGGTTTGATTTTCTGATATTTAGAAGAATATCAGTAACCAGAGAGTTTCTGGTCTCATTGACTTCCATAGTAGGAAAAAATATACTATGGAAGTCAATGAGACCAGAAACTGTCTGGTTACTGATATTCTTCTAAATATCAGAAAATCATCCGAATGGATTCGAAAACGGTAAAAACTGAACTGTTTAACTCTGGGGGAGTTGTAAAATGAGCCTATTTCCAAAAAAGTGGAGAATTCCTTTATCTCATTTAGCAGTGGTCACGTCGTCATCTACATAGCGTAGTTGATTGGTCACTGTTGCAAAACATTCTTAGTTAGAATATATCTTTAGCAGGGGCAGAGGTGTCGCTTCATGTTAGTCTTTTTTTATTGATCGAACACATACTTGCATGATTGTTTTTGTTCTCAGGCTTGTACCAACTTTAACGACAGCGGGGCTTGTGTCACCCAGTGTCCTCAGCCATTCGTCTACAATCCAACAACCTTCCAGCTCGAACACAATCCCAACGCCAAATACACCTATGGAGCTTTCTGTGTCAAGAAATGCCCACGTAGGTTACACTGATTTAATCGTGCATTGAATAAACAAATCTAAAATGAAATAAAATCAGAGAATAATCCATTTTAAAGCATCATCTTTCATAAGTAATCTCTGTTGTTTTTTGACATAGATAATTTTGTGGTGGATCACAGCTCGTGTGTCAGAGCCTGTCCGAGCAACAAGATGGAGATGGAGGAAAATAACATCAAGATGTGCATCCCGTGCACTGACATCTGTCCGAAAAGTAGAATACTCACGATACTTACAAAGAACAGAAAATAACCTCTACGCTTGTTAGGAACATATGTTTGTGGGTATGTTGATGTTTGTTTGTTTGTATGTGGTGTTCAGTGTGTGATGGTATAGGTACCGGCAGTCTTCAAACGGCTCAAACCGTAGATTCCAGCAATATTGAGAAGTTTGTCAATTGCACCAAGATCAACGGCAACCTCATCTTCCTCATCACAGGCATCAAAGGGTGAGGAATGGTTAAATCTTCCTGGCTGACAGTTTTAAGTATTCACAGATGACAAATTTTGTGTCTCTCGTTGAACAGTGATGTGTCCTCAAATCATCTGTACACACACAAAAAAAATCTTAGTAAAACTTTGAGATGGTCCTCACTGCAGAACATGAAATCCACGGGGAGGAGTCAGATCCAGATCCAACTCCTCCCACTTTACAAATACCTAAACCTACCCAGCTCCACCCCCTGATCCCTAAATCCACCCTTAAAGCTAACCAACTCCACCCCTCAGATCTAGATCCGACTCTGCCCCCTGGATCTTGCGTACTGCAATGAGGTCCTACTGAAAACTTTTCTGTTTTAGTACATCGTTATAGTGTAAACCTGCCCTCAGTTTCCAAGACATTCTTACTCCATCAAAACCTGTTTGTTGAGCAAAATATCTTCCCTTACAGGGGTTTTCATGGTTACATGTCTTCTAATAACTTTTTTTTCGGCAAAATATTTGCATGAAATGCAATCTTTTTTATCACAATTTTTTTGTTGTAATAATTATTAAAGGAGTAGTTTACTTTTAAAAAAAACCTTTTGCTGATAATTTACTCTCCCCCATGTCATCCAAGATGTCCATGTCATTCTTTCTTCAGTCAAAAAGAAATTAAGGTTTTTGATGAAAACATTCCAGAATTTTTCTCCATATAATGGACTTCAATGGGAACCAAACGGTTCAATGTCCAAAAGACAGTTTCAGTGCAAACTGCAAACTGTTCAAAGGGCTTTAAACGATTCTAGGAGATGAATAAGGGTCTTATCAAGCGAAACGATCGCTCATTTAATAAATATAAAAAAACAAAGTTTAAGTTTTATAAACTCAAATGCTTGCCGTGCTCTGTTCTGTGATGCACGTTCGTGACTCTCCTGTTCGAACTCGTTTATCAAAATGAACGAATCTTTTTTCGTGTCATTTGGTTCATTCAACGAATGAAATGAACGAATTGTCTCAGGAAAAGATTCGTTCATTTTGATGAACGAGTTCGAACAGGAGAGTCACAAATGCGCATCACAGAACAGAGCAAGGCAAGCATTTGAGCTTATAAAACTTAAACTTTGTTATTTATTTATTAATGAGCGCTCGTTTTGCTTGATAAGACCCTTATTCATTGTCTTGAATCGTTTAAAGCCCTTTGAACATTTTGCAGTTTTGCGCTGAAACTGTCTTTTGGACCTTGAACCGTTTGGTTCCCATTGAAGTCCATTATATGGAGAAAAATCCTGGAATGTTTTCATTAAAAACCTTAATTTCTATTCGACTGAAGAAAGAGAGACATGGATATCTTGGATGACATGGGGGTGAGTAAATTATCAGCAAAAAAGTTTTTAAAAGTGAACTACTCCTTTAATGTTTATATTTTCTTGCTTTTATTTAACTAAACACAATTATGTATTATGACTGAATCAACCTTTCTATATTAGTTTACGCATACGTAAGTATCTTTAAGGACAAGATCAAGTAGAACTAGCTTATTTGAAACACTATTTGCATTCCTTAAACTCATTACATGTTTTGCTTTGTTTAACAGAGACATGTACCATGGTATTGGCGCTCTGGATCCTGAGCGACTAAATGTGTTCCGCACCGTCAGAGAGATCACAGGTAGAGAGAGGGAGAGAGATTGTCATTATTCTTAAAATAATTTGGTGCATTAAAGCATGCAAATGAAAAACAAATGTGAACACATTCATTTCTTAAGACACTGTCACATTATTCATGGATCCTTATTTTTATAGCTAATGGGATTTGCTGCAGTATTTATTTGCTGAGTCTAATAGCTTAGAAAAAATGAACAGTTAGTCATGTTCGAAAACTTTTACTTCATTAAAATCTGGTGTGTGCACTGACGGATATTATATTGCAGTTAATGGAGTGAAACGTAATGAAACCCGGCACAATAAGAAAGACCTATGACTTGTCGTGAATGCATTTCCCATGCCCACCATATAAACACACCTCAGATATTGATCATAACATGTGCAACTCTCATGGAAATTACTCCCAATGAAACATGATATTTGTTTAATATCTTGCTGGGATATTACATTTCTATAATTCTTCAATACTTTTGCAAGACTACTTATTCTCTATTTTTGCTTTGCTTTTTACTGCCACATCTAGTTCACTTTTAAAAAAAAAACTTGAGGTAATTTACTCACCCCCACGTCATCCAAGATGTTCATGTCTTTCTTTCTTCAGTCGAAAAGAAATTAAGGTTTTCGATGAAAACATTCCGGGATTTTCTCCATATGGACTTCAATGGGAACCAAACGGTTCAAACGGTTGGCTTATCTAGCGAAACGATCGGTCATTTCAAAAATAAATAACAAAATTTAAGTTTTATAAGCACAAATGCTCACCTTGCTCTGTTCTGTGATGAGCGTTCGTGACTCTCCTGTTCGAACTCGTTCATCAAAATTAACAAATCTTTTTTCGAGTCATGACTCGAAGGGTCCTAGATAAGACCCTTATTCATCGTCTGGTGTCGTTTAAAGCCCTTTGAAGCTGCACTGAAACTTTCATTTGAACCTTGAACCATTTGGTTCCCATTGAAGTCCATTATATGGAGAAAATTCTGGAATGTTTTCATCAAAAACCTTAATTTCTTTTCGACTGAAGAAAGAAAGACATGGACATCTTGGATGACATGGGGGTGAGTAAATTTTCAGCAATTTTTTTTTTTTTTTTTTTTAAAGTGAACTACTCCTTTAACTGTTAAATAATATGACTCAAATCTTGCTTGTTAATTCCATCCAAAGGTTACTTGAATATCCAGTCTTGGCCAGAAAACATGACTGACCTTGGTGTGTTTTCCAACCTTGTCACCATAGGAGGAAGAACTCTTTATAGGTACAAATCACATCTTATTATTAAGTATTTATTTGCATTATCATTATTGGTCAACATCGGTAGAACTGATTTTAACATTTTCATACAGTACAGCTATCAAATTGTCTGTTAAATGACCACCAAATAAAAATGCAAACAATATGAAAGAGTGATAGGTATGGAGGTTTTTGGTGATCCTCATCTCATGTTTTGTCAGTGGTATTTCTCTGCTGATCCTGAAGCAGCGCTGGATCTCTTCACTGCAGTTCCAGTCTTTGAGAGAGATCAGCGCCGGGAACGTCTACATGACCAACAACAGCCAGCTCTGCTTCTACAATACAGTGAACTGGACCGGTCTGTTCCGCACCAGCACCCAGAGAGCTCTGATCAAGAACAACAGGGACACCAGAGAGTGTAGTGAGTGTTGCACTGCCTAAAGAAAGTGATGGTTTTAATGTTGTTTTAGTAAAACAGGTGCGCTTATTATAAATTTTGTGACAATTCAAAATGTGTCACTATTTGGTAAGACACTACACATGAATAGCCTATGATAGCCTGATGAGTAATCGCATTGAGTACATTAAGAAAATTGTGTTCAGGAAATGTTAATGTTTACATATGCAAATTATCTAATTAAATAAATCAATTGATTATCTAATTAAACACTACTTTACAGAAATTTCCAAAACAGAAATCTCAACATTGGTTTAAGTCAGGTTCGCTATTTTTTTTTAGGGGTGTAACGATACCCTTATGTCACAATTCGATACATATCACGATATGATATTATTGCGAATACTCCAAGACATATGGTAAAAGGTTAACAAAAAATGTACTGTTGATTACAATGCTAAATTTGATATTACATTGTAGGTTTAAATGAATAGGTTTGGACTTGGTGCTTGTAACCCAAGGACAATGGTGACACCAGAATAACAATATTCATGATTCTGAAGCTGAAATTACTGAGTTATTGTAGATGAATATGCTTGCACACTTTCACTGACTAGATATATTTAAAATAAATGTCGGTCACTTTTTAAATCAGACATTTAGCATTATCAGGACCCACAAATATTCCCCCATTGCATTATTATACATTATAATCAACATTTGAAGAGTTCAGATGCAAAAGCCTCTAAGTGCCATTTGAAATTTTCTTCTAAAATAGTCATTTTTATCAAGCTTGTATATTTAAGTTCAGTAATTTCACTTAAATGGCGATGAAGATTACCTATTAATTGTCATTTAAGTAAAATTACTGAACTTAAATATACAGGCTTGATAAAAATGATCATTTTAGAAGAAAATTTTAAATGTCATTTAGAGGCTTTTGCATCTGAACTCTTCATTTTATATAGTAGTTCAATGTAGTACTTACATTTAATTTAATTTGACATACATTTTTTTCTCACACAGTAATTTTTATTTTGGGGGGACTATCCGCGACACGTATTGTCACTATCCACGATATGTATTGTTGCAGTTTTGTATTGTGATATATTGTTACACCCCTACTATTTTGGTTTCGTTTTTATTGACATATTTTTACAGAGAATAATTGTCCATAGCCCAAAAAACAAAATACACTTTCACCATATTTTTAGGAATAAAATGTGTTTTTGGGGGGACTTTTCCTAAACAATAGCATATTTTATCCACTTCCACTAAACCTACCCATCACAGAAAACGTCCTGCATTTTCACGTTTTCAAAAAACATCACTTAGTATGATTTATAAGCTGTTTGATTATAAAATAAATCATACTAAGACAATTGTTTTACAGGGCAATATCTTATGTGTGATAAGAATTCACTGAACTGATGAAATGGAGAAGCACAGACTTATCTGTAATGGAGATGTTGACAGTTGCAGAACACTTCCCACAGTGCCCCTCTGCCAAGCCGCGCTTGATGTAATTAGTGTGATAATAAGTGTGTGGTGTGCAGGATCAATCGCGCTGTTAGCTGGCTCATCATTGGCCTCTTTTCCACCCTACCGATCACAGTCTGATATCCCTGGATTGTTCAACAGCCCTCATTCATGGATTCGGTAGCCATATCTAACCTCAGCAATATGTATTTTAAAAAATTGCAAATCTAACATGGGCAGTTTTCTTTCTTAAATCAACAAATTTTCTATTGAAAGTTGGGGAGGAACATACAGATGTTTAGTCATGTACACCAGAATATGGATGACATGGTCTAAAAAACAAAAACCTTTTAAAAATGGCCTTTAAAAATGTTTATTGTGGAACGTGTGTCCATATATTGGCAGTATATGAGAGTAAAAACAATTTTTTGAATGTCTTCTGCAGCTCAGCAAAAGATGGTTTGTGATTCGCTGTGTTCAGCGGCAGGATGCTGGGGTCCCGGTCCAGATCAATGTCTCTCTTGTAAATACTTCAGCCGAGGAAGGACATGTGTAAAATCCTGTAATCTTTATGACGGGTGAGTAAAAGACAAGTTGGACACAGACTTCAGATAATGAAGAAACAAGGACAAATACGATCGGGTCTGTCTAGAATCTATCTATTTTTACACTTTATTTCAATGGTACACTTTAGGCATTCTACTAACTATAAGTAACTTCACAACTATATGTTAACTAACTATCATTAGTGTTTTGGTAGGCTGTAGTAGAATAGAATTCAGGTTAGTAGAATAAGTTGACTTGATTTGATTTTTTATTTAATTATACCAAGAAAGCCTTAAAACATACAAACAAAAGGCATTAGAATACAATCGAGGATTAAAACACAATAAAGTCCAGGACTTACTTCCATTGTGGTCCTCTTACACATAACGTCAAGACAAGACGATTACATATTAGTATTGACAACAAGTATTGACATAGGATACAACATACTAGTATTGACATAGAATACTTGCAAATTTACTTATAGTCAGTAGCATCTCTGTTGGGGGACTATCAAAATATCGAAACCACAAATATTGCAGTTTCTTGGAGTTTCTTTATTGGGGAAACTCCAATATTTGCTCGAGTTTATCCTTTTAAAAACATTTTATATTATGATTCACATAATGCACAGCATGCATGCAATTCACAACATAATTCGTTAATTACACTAATTTTAATTATTTAAGCCTACGTTTTTGGATCAATATCTATTTAAGAAACCTGAATGCATTCTCATCCTAGGGTGTCATATAGTAACACTTTTGAAATTTCGTCTAAATCCAATGCACATGGCACCCTTTAGCGTCAATATAACACGCGCAGAGCTTTGTTCGGTTATGGGTAGGTTTAGGTCTGGGGTAGGGTTTGGGTTAGACCACTAGGAGGCGCCTTCTGGCCCATATATATCTGTGTCTCATAGTAACGCTAAAGGGTGCCATGTGCGTTGGATGTAGACGAAATGTCAAAAGCGTCAGCCTTGGGATGAGAACGGGCTGGAAACCTAGATGCAAAAATCCAGTCTAGAAGTTGACAATTTATTTATCTTTACAGACCAGTTACACGACTTCATTCTGCTAATGTTTCATGAATAAGAGCCATTGTGTGGGCAGCATTTTAAACTCCACAAGTTCTGACGTACACATCACTAGATTATTGGGCCATGGTTACTGCAGTATTTGTTTTGTTTTATGAAGACTATCTATCTTTTAGATTGCCATTCACCCCTAGTCACTTTGTAAACACTTTGTGCCTTGGGGACGTGTAAGAAAAGATTAAAAGAATCAAAGAGAGGGATGGATTTCATCTAAAAGTTACTAGTCTGAACGCAGAAGGCAGCAGCACTATGTCTGGCCAGTGCTCCCGCACAGGCCAAAATCCAGCTAATTGTTCCACGGCCTGTCCCAAGCGAGCTCAGAACACACTGCCATCTGTGAGTGACAAAGAGGAAACACTGATCTGACAACAAATTTACATTCTGTTCCTCTGGGGCCGTCAGAGAAGAGCTCTGTGGTTGGCGCTGTGTTTCTGGTGTAGTCATTAAACAAAGGCAACTCTGACCAACATCTGAATAGGATTCCCCGTGGCAGAAAAATGTAATTTAGTTCCTTACAATAATCACGTGTGGGGGAGTGTCATATTTTAGAGAATGAACTGGGGTCTATTAATTTTGCTGTTAATCAGCTGCTGTTATATGGAGTCTATGATGTGCCAAAACCGCTCCGGTTGCTCAACCAAGAGTTCGGACCTGAGAGCAGCGCTATGTATTTTTACTGAAGTAATTGGTCTTAAACCACCAAAAAATCATCACTTCCGTTTTATTAGCATTAAAACTTAAAAAATGTATAGCCATCCAGGCTTCAACATCATCGAGACACTCTATTAACGAACTGACAGTGTCATTCTTTTTAATCGGCTTATGCATCTGGTTATCCTCAGCGTAACAGTGAACAGATATGCCATGTTTCCTAATTACTGAGCCCAGCGGTAGCAAATACAGTGAAAAGAGAAGGGGACCCAAAATTGAGCGCTGGGGGACCCCACAAGAGAGAGGTGCAGAAGAGGACACAGAATTTCACTGCTGACAGAGAGTACGACCTTAGAGAAGCTTTGAGAAGCAGTTTAATTAAAATGAAAACAAAATGATAAAATAAAATATACACGTTTTAGACAAGAGTTGTAGGTACACTCTCAGAAAAAAAGGTACAAAAGCTGTCACTGTGGCGGTACCTTTTCAAAAGATACACTTTTGTACCTAAGGGGTGAATAATGGTACCTTAATGAACATATTAGCACCAAAAATGGACATAATAGCGCCTAAATATATATATATATATTAGCACCTAAATTTCCATATTAGCACCTGAAATACACACATTAGCACCTAAAATGTACATATTAATACCTAAAATGGACAAAATAGCACCTAAAATGTCCATATCAATACCTAAAATGCACATGTTAGCACCTAAATGTCAATATTAGCACCTAAAATGCACATATTAGCACCTTAAAATACATTATAGCACCTAAAATGTACATATTACCACCTAAAATGCACATATTAGCTCCTAAATGTACATATTAGCACCTAAAATGGACAAAAGTTTACCTTTTGAAAAAGTACAGCCCCAGTGACAGCTTTTGTACCTTTTTTTTCTGAGAGTGTAGGTAAATTAAACATTTTTAGAGGATCATTTTAAATGTGAGCTGAATTAGATTTTAATTTTGATATCCATTTGACAGTTGTTGGTAGGTTGATATAGCCTTGGTAGATAGTTCTGATTCTGATTGTTAGAGAATCAATGTAAATAATTTTTGCTGAATTTGATTTTAAAATAAAATAAAATAGACAAATTAAAAGTTGTAGGTAAATTCACATTATTTAGACAGTTTTTTCTGAACTAGATTTTGAAATAAATTGTCCGTTTGACAGTTGGCAGATAGTTCTGATTCCCAATATTTAGAGAATCAATTTAAATTATGTTTGCTGAATTTAATTGTGAAACGTGTAACTTGCAAAGTTGGTAGTATATGTAAATTAACAGTGTCTTTTTTTTTTTTTGAGTTCCCCTCTCGCGGAACCCGCTGTCCGAGGCACGTGTAACAAGCGCCCCCCTTTTTCTAACAACACAATGCCCAGCAAACACAGAACGTTCCCGAATGGTCCCATGAGGTTATTTTTTTTGGGAACCAAACAAGAACGTTACAGGAACGTTACAGGATATTTTTAGGTTTCATTTTTATAACGTTAGGAGAACGTTACGGGAACGTTCCCTTAACCTTAAGGTAAAGTTCTAGGAACGTTCTGGGAACCAAAATCTAACGTTCCCAAAACATTTTTAGAACCTAAATTTATTTGCTGGGATGCCCTACTTTTTCATTCTTTTCCTCTTCTCCTTCCTTTCTTCTACTCCCCTTTTAGAGCCATTACTCTCTTCTCTGTCACTCTCTCAAGGTCTGGATATTAAGAAAGGTTATACTCCTTCTCATTGCCCCAGTCTACGCTTGGAAATTGTTAGATGTGGGTCATAGACATAGCTGAGGCTGTATTGTTTTTTCTGGTAGCATTGCTCTAAGGGATCTAGACTCTCCTGGAGCATGGCTCGGACAAGTTTGAGATTCCAATTGAGCATAGAAGCTTCAGGGCCTTGCCTATCATCGCTATATTTGTTACTGGGAGCAATGTTGTGCACTGTGTGTCACAACTTATTATTGGCTAAGGCCTTGTAGCTTTAGTGCCAAGGGTTTTTAGATTGCTCTAACCACAAACAGGCACTGGTCAGCATGGTGTAGTTAGTTTTGATGTTCCAATAGTGTCAAATGACGCAGTGTTAGTTCCCTCGAAATGTAACGTCTAGGTTACGAATGTAACCCTGGTTCCCTGAGAACTGCGTCACAATGTTACTGAGAAATTCACATTTATTTGTCATCAAAATGGTTCATCCGGCACAGACTTTTGACAGCTCCTGGGCTTTTGTGAAAACTGGCAGTTTCTTTCAGTTGTTCCCTGACATTTGGAGGGGAATACAATGAAGTCTACATACATAGGTTTTTTAGATTTTCTGTCACGGTGTTCTCTCATTATATATGATCCTTTGCAGCCTTTTATAGAATAGCCAAACACACACAAAGCTTTTGAAAACACATTCTCATCCATCCCAAGACGTCATCTAACTGACGCTTTTGACCATACGTCACCATCCAACGTTTTAGGGCACCCTTTAACGTCAGTTAGATGATGATTGTAGGGCGTCATCCAACTGACACTTTACCTTTAGCACAAGTTAGATGACGCGGGAAGGTTTAGGTCTAGGGTTAGGATTAGATAGCGCCATCTAACCGACGTTAAAGGGTAAAACGTCGGATGTTGACGTCACAGTTATATGACGTCTTGGGATGAGAACGGGCTGCTTTTGAGGTGCAAGTTGATAATGTGGTGAAAAATAAATAATAAAAAAAAGAACCTTTTAAGCACATTTTAGTATTACCTAATTTGATAACTTATAATTACCAATGTTTGCAGCCTTTTGCCACAGCCTACAATGCGCTGGATACTTCACTGGAAACCGAAAGGAAAAAAAAAAACAATTCCCGCTAAAAGTGTGCTCTTGAATTTTTGCACCCGGGAACAATACACGTCGACACCATTGTGACTAAAAGTTTGCTAAGAAGTATTTCCTACAAGGCATTATTCGACTCTGGTTAAGCATATCCATAGCAGACTGGTGGGAGGGGCTTTGGACGGCAACATGCCCAGTGCATTATGGGTGTTGACAAAAGGAAAGACTTTTTTTCTCTATATTTCTAGTCAGGTTGCACAGATTTATTTATTTTTTTCCTGCCTTTCTAGGCAGTCAAGTTTTATAGAATGCCCATTTAAATGGATACTCCACTTTTTGTTGGAAATAGACTCATTTTACAACTCCTCCAGAGTTAAACAGTTCAGTTTCACCGTTTTCGAATGTATTCAGCCGATTATTTGATATTTAGAATAATATCAGTAAACAGACAATTTCTGGTCTCATTGACTTCCATAGTAGGAAAAAATATATTCTATGGAAGTCAATGAGACCAGAAACTGTCTGGTTACTGATATTCTTCTAAATATCAGAAAATCGTCTGAATGGAATCGAAAACGGTAAAACTCAACTAGGCTCAAAATGAGCCTATTTCCAAAAAAAGTGGAGTATCCCTTTAAGTACCCATTTAGAGTGTGGTACTGTAGGTAGATGGGTAGATGGAAGACTTGGAAATTAGTTGTGTTAGTTTAGGGCATCACATTAGCACCCATTCTGACCAAATACATTTTCCAGTGTGAGAAACTTCAAACCGTGAGTGCTCGTACACTCGATTTCCGATGTTTTAAGATCTCGAAGGTTTCTTTGATCCCCACTCTGTTATTGACAAGGCACCATCTTCCCCTGTTTTGGAACCGCCTCTCCAAATCTCCCTCTGAAACACGGGCTGATGGAAACGAACAAAGGAAAGGGTATTGATGGCTCCGCTAGGCAGCTCTTCTGCCGTATCTCCCACAATCTGAGCTGCCATCTGCTTAGATAAAATTTAAAGAGGACTGTTTGTTCTATCCTCGCAGACCAGTGCAGAGAAAGATTTCTCTAATTAAAATGCCATTATTTTTTCATGGATCTTACTCAGCTAGCATATTCGGCAAGTTCTCGCCAGTGTGTGAATGCAGTGTCTGTGGTTCAGTTGGCCATGGTTCAAGAAGACATGGAGGATGAGTCGCAGACTAAACAAAACCTGCTGTATGTGTTGTCGCTGGGACAATGTGCTTGGACTGAAAATCTTTTGACTGATTGGCATGAGAAAATAAGAATTAAAGGAATATTTAAAACACAATTGTTTAAGCATAAACAGACACGTAGAAATAATATATTACTGTCTGAATATTTCTGTTTGTTTGAATGTTTTAGTGATGATCGAGAGTTTGCCAATGGATCTGTGTGTGTGGAGTGTGACAACCAGTGTGAAAAGGCTGAAGATAAAACTCTTAGCTGTCATGGCCCTGTAAGTAAACCAAGCAGTGTTTAACTTTCTTAATATATTCCAAAGAAAAACAAAATGTTTTCTTAAAAATATTTCATCAAATCCCACCCTATATTTTTAGCATTGACTTTCAGACCATTTTAAAATCTACCATTTTACAGAAATAAAAATGGGTTGCAAAGCCATTTTGACAATTTTTAAAATGCCTTTTATTTTAGTTGAAGCCCCACCCACCAGGGGTGTCATTGTGACATTTTGGATATTTGTCTGCAAATTAAAGGAGTAGTTCAAAAAAAACTTTTGCTGATAATTTACTCACCCCCATGGCACCCAAGATGTCCGTCTTTCTTTCTTCAGTCGAAAGAAATTAAGGTTTTTGATGAAAACATTCCAGGATTTTTCTCCATATAATCCACTTTACTGGTAACCAAACGTTTCAAGGTCCAAAAAACAGTTTCAGTGCAAACTGTTCAAAGGGCTTTAAATGATTCCAGACAATGAATAAGGGTCTTATCAAGAGAAACGATCACTCATTTAATAAATAAATAACAAAGTTTAAGCTTTATAAGCTCAAATGGTTGCCTTGTTCATCAAAATGAACAAATCTTTTTCTGAGTCAATTCGTTCATTTCATTCGTTGAATAAACCAAATGACACGAAAAAAGTTTCGTTCATTTTGATGAACTAGTTCGAACAGGAGAGTCACGAAACACATCACAGTACAGAGCAAGGTGAGCGTTTGAGCTTATAAAGCTTAAACTTTGTTTTTTGTTTTTGTTTTTTTAAATGACCGATCGTTTCGTTTGATAAGACCCTTATTTATCGTCTGGAATCGTTTAAAGCCCTTTGAACATTTTGCAGTTTTGCACTGAAACTGTCTTTTTGACCTTGAACCGTTTTGGTTCCCATTGAAGTCCATTATATGGAGAAAAATCCTGGAATGTTTTCATCAAAAACCTTAATTTCGTTTCGACTTAAGAAAGAATGACATGAATATCTTGGAAGACATGGGGGTGAGTAAATGATCAGCAAAAGTTTTTTTTTTAAAAAGTCAACTACTCCTTTAAGTTAGCAGTACTCAAACTTTTCAGTAAAATGCAAGTACAGTGGTTTTAGACTTTAAACGCAGATGAACAAAGCTGTCAGCTTCTTAAGATAACCTGTCTGTCCATCTTTACATAATTAGCAAACATCAGAGCTGTCAGAGCATGTAAGAACTCGCCCAACTGTGTGACATCCACTTCAAAACTGGCAATTATTTACGTATATCAAATATGTATGAATTCATGTTGTCAACACCACTATGTGACTTAAGTAAAACTTTAATATTGCTCAAACTCAAGAAAGCACCAATATTTGATATGTACATAAAATATTACAATGTTTCTTTTGGGTTAAGCATCAATATAACACTATTGTAAGTGGTTTATTTTCCTTTATTTGTCCCTCTTGGTTTGTCATGTACGACTCCTAGACAAATATTTTATTGGTGATTATCCTGCATTAGGGTCCAGATCACTGCGTGAAATGCTTGCATCTGAAAGACGGGCCCAACTGTGTGGAGAAATGCCCTGATGGTCTGCAGGGAGCAAACAGCTTCATCTTCAAATATGCTGAGACCAACAACGAGTGCCATCCCTGTCACCCCAACTGCACCCAGGGGTAAGCGTCTGCCTGTTTGTGTGTTTGCTTTTTCCTCCAGGCCAGCACTACTCAACACAAAACGCTTTTTTTTTTTTGTTTTTATTTTGAGGCCCTTTGATTTTAACATCATCATGGCATCTGCAATAATTACAGTACAAACATCTTTCCATGTCTTATTGCCTCGATAATAAGGAGGAAGTTATAAATACCATGTGATAAATACCATGTGAAGGTAGAAATTTGAATTTTACTGCAACTGTGGCTTATCCAATAATATTTTCATTGTACTGAGAATGACGTTATTTACAATTTAAAGAAACTTTTGATTTTAAAATAAAATGTATTCCTGTGATTCCTGCAAAGCTGAATTTTGAGCATCATTACTCCAGTCTTCAGTGTCACATGATCCTTCAGAAATCATTCTAATATGATGATTTGCTCCTCAAGAAGCATTTTATATTATTTGAAAACAGTTTAATGCTTATTTTGTAAACAATGATACAGATTTTCAAGGTTTTTTGTGATGAATAGATAGCGTTTATTTGAAATAATGATTTTGTAACAATGTAAATGTCTTTACAGTCACTTTTGATCAATGTGATATAATTTTTAGTGATGTAAGCTTTTTAAGAGAACACAGTCAAATGTGCCATTTACCCCTGTGTGCCTTTAGCCCCGTTGTACCCTATTATTATTTTTTTTTTTTTAGGATTTTTTGATGAATAGAATGTTTAAAAGAATAGTATATTTGAAATAGATAACCTTTGTAACATTATATTAAAAAAAAAAATATATATATATATATATATATTTGATCGAAATGCATACCACACGTACATTAGCCACTCGCTTTTAGAATAGCTTTAAAACTTAGGAGTGTGAATTGAGACTAAAGTATCTGCTCAGTTTTGCTCAGTTTCATCTTGCAAACCACATTCATTCAAAAAAGCCTGCATGTAACTATCTTAACTTTAACTGTCCAGTGGGTTGATGAATTTTGGTGCAGTTTCACAGACCTTCGGTGTCACGTCCCGTAGATCTGGGGCAGATCATACTGCGCATGGACACACAAGAGACATCCACCCCAGTCTGAGTCTTTGGTTTTGTTCTGGTCTGTCTTGGCTCTCAAATCAAAGCTCTTGCAATGCTCTAGGACACCATAGCAAAGCGCTTGCGATCCCTTCATCTTGTGGGTGACAGTCATTGCCGCTGGTTACTGTCAGGCATGGGCTCTTCAGCACGGTTCTCTGTGATTACTAAACCCAGTCACCACTGTCACAGTGCTCCAACATGCCTTATTTCGGTGTGTAAAGCTCCTGAGATGATCATCAAAGAGGCTAATGCTAGATAGATGACTAGGTAGATCACATGGTGCACATTTACTGTTCAAAGCTTGGGCTCAGTAAGATTTCTTTCATGATTTTGAAAAGCGTGCTGCGTTTATTTGATTAAAAATGACAGTAAAAACAGTAATATTGTGAAATTCGTTTAAATTTTTTTCTATTTTAAAATGTCATTTATTCTTGTGATGTCGAAGCTGAATTTTCAGCATCATTACTCCAGTCTTCAGTGTCACATGATCCTTCAGAAATCATTCTAAAATGCTGATTTGCTGCTATAGAAATATTTTCTATTATTTGAAAATGGTTTACTGCTCTTTTTGTTTTCTAAACTGATCCAGTTTTTCAGGATTCTTTGATGAATAGAAAGTTCAAAAGAACAGCATTTCTATGAAATAATGTATTTGTATCAATGTAAATGTCTTTACAGTCACTTTTGATCAATGTAATCACTCTAATTTTCTGTATCACAGGTGTACTGGACCCCGGATTCAAGATTGTATTGGGATGCTGGACAGGTAAACACCCAAATGTTTTCCTCATACATTTTGTTTGTTTTATTCCCCAAACTATTCAAGGCTGGTTATATATAGCCAATATATATATATATATATATATATATATATATATACATATACATATACATGTATATTATATGTATATATGTATTATGTATATACAGTATATATATATATATATATATATATATATATATATATATAAGAGTATATTCATCGTAATATATACAGTATATATATATACTATATATATATATATATAAATTAATTGATTCATCTTAATATATATATATATATATATATATATATATATATATATATATATATATATTAAGATGAATCAATTAATTACAATTTAAAACATTACAAAATGTTTACTTTATCATAAAACGAATCCGTAAAGAAAAACTGAATTTTAACTGAACAGTATCTTTTCCTTCAGGACGCCTCTGATTGCAGCTGGGGTGATTGGGGGGATGTTTGTGGTCGTAATCGTGGCGCTCGGATTTGCTATCTTTTTCCGTCGGAAGAGCATCAAGAAGAAAAGAGCTTTACGGCGTTTCTTAGAAACAGAGGTGAGAGCTAAAAATCTGACAATATTTAAAAGGAGTTTCAATCATTTGGATGTGGTGCACTAATTTTTATAAACATATGATATCAGGAGACTCAAAGTCCGAACAAACAAAATCCGTACAGAAAGCCTGCAGTGAAATGGACAGGTTCTGTGGGCTTTATAGCCAGTCTCAACTTTCCATTTAAAAGTGCCTCTCACTTCAATGGTGGGAAACCTCAAATGGAATAATGGAGATCATTTTCAGATCCTTAAATGGCAACTTTTGAAAGTACTTCAAAATGTTCTGCAGCCAGTATGTGTGTGAATGTGCATTTGAAATAAAGTCAATAGTATGGAATTTGCAGTTTTGTTAGGGAGTGTATAGCCCCAAATTGATTTACTGTTTCGGTATCTACTTCTTGCAGAAAAATCCAGTGTTTCAGGATTATTTGTTGTTGTTTATATTGAAAGACATAACACATACAATATACTCAATATCAGGATTAATAAATTATTTAGAAATAGGGTCTGTCTAAAGCAACCATTATGACATTGGATGTTTTATTTTAATGGTGGTTCTGTCACCCATATTAAAGAGTTGAAACCTATCTCAGAAAAAAAGGTACAAAAGCTGTCACTGGGGCTGTACCTTTTTAAAAGGTAAACTTTTGTCCATTTTAGGTGCTAATGTGTACATTTTAAGTGTTAGTATGTACATTTTAGGTGCTAATATGTACATTTTAGGTGTTAATATGTACATTTTAGGTGTTAATGTACATTTTAGGGTCTAATATGTACTTTTTAGGTGCTAATATGTACATTTTAGGTGCTAATAAGTACATTTTAGGTGTTAATATGTACATTTTAGGTGTTAATATGTACATTTTAAGTGTTAATATGTACATTTAGATGCTAATATGTACATTTTAGGTGCTAATAAGTACATTTTAGGTGTTAATATGTACATTTTTGGTACTAATAAGTACATTTTAGGTGTTAATATGTACATTTTAGGTGTTAATGTGTACATTTTAGGTGCTAATAAGTATGTTTTAGGTGTTAATATGTACATTTTAAGTGTTAATATGTACATTTAGATGCTAATATGTACATTTAGGTGCTAATAAGTACATTTTAGGTGTTAATATGTACATTTTATGTGCTAATAGGTGGATTTTAGGTGCTAATATGTACATTTTAAGTGTTAATATGTACATTTCATGAGCTAATATGTCCATTTTAGGTCCTAATATGTACCACGAAGGTACCAATATGCAGCCTTTGGGTACAAAAGTGTACCTTTTGAAAAGGTATATCCCCAGTGACAGCTTTTGTACCTTTTTTTTTTTTTTGAGAGTGTATAGCAATCTGAACTGGGAGGACCGGAGCATACATGCAGGAATATAAGGATGCAGTAGCTCACACACTGTAGATAATGAGGTTCAACACTATGAAGATCCTTGAAGGTTAAAATAAGTATTTTGAACTGAATACATGATGAGATTGGCAACCGCTGCAGAGTGATATGAATAGCAATTTGTAAATATGAGAAGTACAGGAGCAAAATTGTGTATGTTTTTTTAAAGGTATTGCAATTTGTCAAAGGTTTTAGTGGCTAGGTAAATAAAAACAGATTAAGAGGCCATGGATTAGTCTTCCGGGGTTTGACGTCATCCCTGCTGCACACTTTAACGTCACTGAGAATCTCTGTATAAACACAGGCATAACTTGAGAAGTAAAGAAGAGGAGACAAAAACTGAAATAAGCAGAGCAAATTGGCAAAACACAGACTGTAATCAAATGAAAACATATGACAATAATGAAATCATACCGACCATAATGGTGCCAACTAGTTACTGGCAGATGAAGCTCAAGTAGGTATGGTAGTTATGTATGAATTTTGATTGTTTTTTGAGCAGTTGGTGGAGCCTTTAACGCCGAGCGGCACGGCGCCAAACCAAGCACAGTTACGCATACTGAAGGAGACGGAGCTTAAGAGGGTCAAGATCTTGGGAACAGGAGCCTTTGGCACTGTTTACAAGGTACTACATTCACTTTTATAATTCATGTGTGTATGAATTTTGCATGTTTACTGAACTTTTTTTTTTTGATAAGGGAATCTGGATTCCAGAAGGAGAAACAGTGAAGATTCCAGTGGCTATAAAGATACTCAATGAAAGTACAGGACCTAAAGCCAATGTGGAGTTTATGGATGTGAGTATAATTAAACCTCACTTTACTGTTTACCATCATTTGCAAATTATTTACAAACAAGTGAATGAATATAGCCAACAGTGCAAATCAAATTTGCAATATGCATTTTTTTATACTGTACATTTAACGTTAAAGCTACACTGTGTGATTTTTATCCCCATCTAGCGGTGAAAAGATATATGACCATCCAGTGAATATTAGTTTCTGTTCCTCTCAATTCCGATTTCGTTTTAACTCCTACGGTGGCCAATGTAGTCCAAGATTAACATGGCTTCCAGTTCGACCTCGTCCATGAGTGTTAACTCAAACGTAAACGCCAAAGGCGAAGCTTGAATTAATGGGTATGTCCCTCTTTGGCTAATGTACTTTCAAAAAGATGGAGGGGCAACATGGCGACCGACACTAGAACCCCTTACCCGTATGTATTTTCAATGGCATATTATACACTCACGAGAATACTTCATTACTTGAACGAAGTAAATATGCATTAATGAGCACATATATTTTTGAAAGAACTAAGTGTTTTTAGCTAAGAATAAACTAAAAGAGTTACACAGTGTAACTTAAAATATAACTAAACAACTTAAGCTCTTGATTATGAAGCCATATGATTTGATTTCTTAACAGCAAGCTAAAGTAAAAATGAAGCTGTTTGTGTTAAACACAAGAGGAGCTGTTCACATTGATAACAAGTTTTTAAAACAAGCTCATTTTGCATTTCATTTATGTAACTGAGTTATTGCATAAATATGCACTATTGTTCAAAATTTGGTGTTTGCAAGTATCTTATGCTCACCAGGGCTGCATTAATTTGATCAAAAATTTCAATATTATATTACAATTTTAATATATTTGTCAAGTTTAATTTCTTCCTGTGATCCAAAGCTGATTTTCAGCATCATTACTCCAGTCTTCAGAGTCACATGATCCTTCAGAAATCATTATAATATGCTGATTTGGTGCTCAAGAAAAATTTCTGATTATTATCAATGTTGGAAAAAAGTTGTGCTGCTTGATATGTTTGTGATTGTCCTACGCTATCTCACGACCAATTCGTACGAATTCGACGAATGATTAAAAAGTGTCCAATTCGTACAACCTCACTCGTACGAATTCGTACGATTTGTCTAAACCCATGTGATGGGTAGGTTTAGGGGCGGGGTCAGGGGTAGGTCATTCGTCCGAATTCATAAGAATTGGCCAATTCGTAAAATATGTACGATTTAGCAAAATCGTACTAATTCGTACGAGTGAGGTCGTATGAATTGTTACGAATTAGCCACTTTTTAATCATTCGTCGAATTCGTACGATTTGGTCGTGAGATCGGGTTTGATAATCAGGATTGTTTGATGAATAGAAATTTTAAAAGAACTGCGTTTATTTGAAATACAAATTTTAAATTACAATTATGACCTTTAAACTTTCTTCTCTGAGGATGTTTTGTGATCTGACATTGTGTGCTCAGTAACGTAAAAGAGAGAGAAACTGAACCTGCAGATTATACATTTCTCTTGCAGTCATTTTAGGTCTCCCTTATGGTTTTGGAGCAGTTTTGATGTTGATTCAATCATGATATCCTGATATGTATTGTATCCTGAGGTAGTTGGCGATACCCAACCCTAGTTTGGTGTCCTAATTGGACCTAGAGTTCACATAAAGTATAATGACCAAAAATGATCCATAGTGTTGATGAAAACAGCAGATTTCCAGTGTTTCTCTTTTTGTCCTCCAGGAGGCGCTGATCATGGCCAGCATGGAGCATCCTCATTTAGTGCGTCTGTTGGGGGTCTGCTTGAGTCCCACTATTCAGCTGGTAACTCAGCTCATGCCCCACGGCTGCCTGCTGGACTACGTCCATGAGCACCAGGAGAACATCGGCTCCCAGCTGCTGCTCAACTGGTGCGTGCAGATCGCAAAGGTAAGACTGTGTGTTTTGAAAACACAAAACACATTGTGTTGAAACACATTGTCTCAAATAATGAATCTCTACATACCCTTCCCAGAGTTCATAGTAAATGCACTGTACTTGAAGGTTTTCTTAGCCTGAACGCACATATCTGCAGGCTGCTGAACCACTAAACACTCAGTTGCTTTGGCTCAGTCGGGTACCACATCAAACACAAGGGCGTTCTTAGAAGTGCTTCGAAGGAAGAAGCTCCGGTGTCTCATGCGTCAAATGAGTGCAACTGCCCCCCCTACTATGTTTAAAGAGAAAATCTTTTTCCTTCAGCTCTGTGATTGAAACGTTATGTAATGGACTGGTGTATGAAGGAGTTCAAGGAAAATATCCTCAGCTACCCATTTCCTACTCAGCATTGCATGAAATATTTATTTAGCTGTGGTGCTCAAACAGTCCAGTTTGTGCCATTTTCCAATCCAGTTTCTGGTAATCCCTGTCTATCTACACTGTAAAAAATGAATGTGCTTTATCTAATCAAAAAAATTGTGGCAACAGATTAAAAGCAAAATTATTAATTCAATTTAACAAATTAGAATCGAGCAATAATTTATCAAATTAATTCCTTAAAAGTTAACCATTTAAAATGAGTAAAACTTACAACAACAACCCCAAAAAACATCAGTTGAAGTCACCATTATGGTGATTGGTGTTTATTTAAAAGGATACTCCACTTTTTGTTGGAAATAGGCTCATTTTACAACTCCCCCAGAGTTAAACAGTTGAGTTTTACCGTTTTCGAATGTATTCAGACGATTTTTTGATATTTAGAAGAATATCAGTAACCAGACAGTTTCTGGTCTCATTGACTTCCATAGTAGGAAAAAATATACTATGGAAGTCAATGAGACCAGAAACTGTCTGGTTCCTGATATTCTTCTAAATATATTAAAAAAACAAAAACAAAAAAAAAAACAGCTGAATACATTCGAAAACGGTAAAACTCAACTGTTTAACTCTGGGGGAGTTGTAAAATGAGCCTATTTCCAAAAAAAGTGGAGTATCCCTTTAAGGTTTGTTTTAAAATTACGGTTTTCTCCTTCAGTGATTCTGCTCGTTAACATTAGGTGTCTTCAATGTTGGCAATATAAAATAAAGAGTTCTCAATTAATCTTTTTTTTTAAGATATTGCATAAAAATACTGGATGTAAAAGCCAAGATGAGAATAAAATGACCAAATTGTGCAAACAAAAGACTGAAGACTGAAATGCTGCTTTAGCATTGAAGAAATTGTATGAGGCGAAGCATTGTAAAAGCTTTAAAAGAGAATTAACTATTCAAGCTGAGCAAATTAGGTCATATAATCATCAAATATATACAGTATGTGTAGCATTATATTTCCCTGTGTGTTGGGCAGAAAAGGAATCCACTGACCTCAATCGAGAGCCATAATCACGGTTCAGTCTGAGATTGTTGACCAGCATGTCATCTCTCGGAGAAGCTAGAGAGTTTAAGGTTGGATCTGTGTTTGATTTCTCACCTGCTGTGGTCCTCAGGATATTAATCCTCTCAATCGTCCATTAGATAACCCTGCTGTGTTCACCCGGTGACCTGTGATTGCTGCCCAGTCCTTTTAGATATTGGCGTCGTGCTCTCCTATCATACAGACCCTGTGTGTAGTGCAAGGGCATGGGCTCCTCCTCCTGCTGTGTTCTCGGAGAAGCTTGAGACTTATTTTATTGTGAGTGAATTTCCGGACCTGTTGCTTTCTCACGCCTAGACCTGAGGAACATGACAGCTGAAGTGAAGAGAAAGTTAGATGCCAGGGAGAGAGGAGACCGATTTTGACGCCTTCAGCGTTTCAAGATGTTTGAGTTGGACTGCAGCATTTTCAGCGTGTGATTTTTCAACTACTTCACACCGATTCCTCTCTCTTCTGGTTCGCTTACCGGATTAATGTCATCTTGCATAGCATTGCTCATTTACTTTGCACCTTTTGTCTGAGAACACAAGATCTGAATTAGTCATATAGTGTGAACATGACAAATGAGAGTACCTTGAATATGCATATGAAAACATTATTTAACCAAATCATATTCGTGGTGTCCAATATGAAAATCCATTTCTGCCTCAAAGTTTAAAAAGGAAGGGAAATATGACTTTATATCTCACAAAGTTACTTTATCTCTTAATACGCTTTATTTCTTAATGAAATACATGGATTTCTTTATTTCTTTAGTAGTAACACAATCAAAAATACATTATTCTGTGTCCCTTTTTATGTTATATATTAGTGGCAGATTGCATTCTCATAATACAGTATTCTGTTTCTGAAAATATATTTTTTTTCCTTTTACATGCATATTTTTTACCTTCCTCATTTAATAATACAGGCATGAGGCGTTTAAATGTGCAAAAGTTCAAAATGAGATATTTTTGCAGACAATGGCTTATTGAAAAATCATAATCATGAGTTTGATTTGGCATTGCAGTACGAATGAAAGAGGGTTATAATATTCTTTCTAAAACCGTGGATAAAGTATGTGGCTGTGGTTGAGCTCATTTGCATATTTCCAAGCTAACTTGGCATCAAAAGTGATACCCTCCATCAGATGATGGGTGTCATTTGAATAATTCCCAGCATTTATCTGCCAGGGAAAAAAAAAAAACAATGCCAACAAATATATTAGAAAAGAGCTAGTTATCATCATTGCATCCATTTAGACTATTATTTTATCATGTTCAAATCTTATACCTTGTCCAGCATTTCCATCTTGCTGTTAGTGTAGTGTTTTCTCTCATGCAGTAATTGATATCTATATAGTACTGACATTGCAAAGTTTCCTCTTCCATAGCTTAAGAGACTTAATGGACTCCACTGTTTCTATCATATGATGTTACTTGTAGAATTCCTGAGGAGAAATAAAAAATGCAATCAAATGAGACAATTTCCGATACAGTGATAATATAGCTCACATCATTTGTTTTATTATGGCAGACTCAATGTATATGTTGTTTTCTATCTAAGCGAATGCAACTCAATTGTGGTGCAGAAAGTCTCCCATACCTTTGGCTTTTCTATCTTCAATTCAATTAGAAAGTATTGTTCGTTAATAAGCATTTCTGTTTATTTCTTTTTTTAAATTCACCTTTAAATGCATTCAGCCTTTTCCATCACCAAACAATCCCTAATCCAAGCTGTATAAATGCTTTCATTCAGCCCGATTATCACTCTGGAAAATGCAGAGAGTCTCTGAAACCCTCCAATTACAGCGAGGGATCCGCTGCACTAATAGATGTACGGAGTTTGGATTTGGGGGATTGAAACTCTGATTGGATCATTCATTTCAAGATAGTTGACTATGAAAAGAGCTGAGGTGTCCTTATCACAGATTAGAGTGAACTAGGCTAATTCAAGCCGCCTGCAGCTGATGGGACTCTGTGCTCGTGAATGATTTAGTAATGTTTGCTTTTGAAGATGTGGGCAAAAGAAGAAATCATGATCCGGTACTGAAATATTTTTCATGAGGATGTTTTTTTCCATTCAGTCATCTCATTTCAGTCTCATAGGATTGCCTGGCCTTTAAACAAATGTGTTTTAGCCTGCTATAAATAGTTTGATATTAACATCTGTTTGTCTTTCATAACACATTGGCTTTGAGATTTTGTCCTTTTCCACGCTTTGCACTGATGTAGTTTTGAGCAAGGCAGGTCTTTTTTGTGTGTACTATCATTCAATTTGTGATAATACGTTTGTCTTTCATGTTGTAATTTAAAGGTCTCGGTCTTCGTGATCCCATGTTTCAAACTTTAGTTAGTGTGTATTGTTGTTTTTAGAGTATAAATAATATCTCTGAAAATTATAAAGCTGAAAATTCAATGCCAAGCGAGATATTTTATTTAACAGAAGTAGCCTACATCGAATGGCCCGTTTGGACTACATCCCTCTACTTCCTTCTTTAATGACGTCAGTAGAACAGTTTTTTGACTAACGTCCGCCCACAGGAATGCTGTGTATTGCTGTGTAATGTGTGTATTGGAATGCTCAGGTAAGATGATGTAAAAATTAGAACAGGCTTCTTTCTGGGCCGTCTACTTTGCTCACTTTCATCACTTTCACGCACTAAACTGAACAGCCAATCAGAGCGATCGTGAGCCCGACTAAAGCCGACACGTGAAACACACCGTAAAACCTAGCCCGTCAGATGCTCACCATCAGACATTGGCCGACGGCTGACCTTGAGCTTAGTGTGAGCTTAGACATGCCCCTTAAAGGTACTATGTGCAGGAGTTTTGCAGTAAAATATCCAAAAACCACTAGGCCAATGTCAAATATTTTGTTTAGTTGATTACTTACAATATCCCCAATGTTTCCAACTATTTGTAAATTGTGAGAAAATTGTGATTTTTAACCAAGGAAACGGGGCGCGTGGGCCAGTCAATGACATCATATCCGCTATACCCCCGGTTTCCACCAGGTTTGACCTCGTACTGCCATAGTAACCATGGCGAAAGGCGTGGACAACTAGGTCAGTTATGCCCGTTATGTGTGCTCAACAGCGTGAGCGTCCCTAGCAGGGTTTTGTTCAAACATTATGGACCATGGCAAGCAGACTTTTGGCGCTTTTCCACTACACAGTACCGGCTCGACTCGGCTCGCCTCGCCTCGGCTCGCCTCAGCTCGCCTCGCCTCGGCTCGCTTTTGGCTCCGTTTTCCATTGCAGATAGTACCGCCACAAATAGTACCCGGTCGTCATAGCGACGCCGCAGTAAACTGCCGTGACGTAATCTAATACGCGACACATATCCGCGCTACCCACACACACAGGACAATGGAGGAAATCGAGTGTATGCTGTTTTTGATCCTCGGGATGTGGCTGTTTCTCACAGAATGAAGACAAACGTTGTTTCATGAGAGGCTGAGGGCAGCAAAACGAAACACTGCTGAAAAAACGAGACGAATCCGGTTGGCGCGTGCAAGATGACGCAGTGAATAGTGACGATTCTCTCTGACCAATCGGCAGTCGGCATTGTTTTACGTCACATTTTAGTATCGCCTCAGCTCGCTTAGAACCTCGCCGGAGGTGGTACGAAAAAAAGTACCCGAAAGCAGGTACAGGTACAACTTTTACACAGTGGAAAACCAAACAAAGGCGAGTCGAGTCGAGCCGAGCCGAGCCGAGGCGAGCTGGTTCTGTGTAGTGGAAAAGCGCAATTTGAGACAAAAAGAGGACTAGAACGAAGATCAACATCTTTCGAGATGCCGAGAGCTCCACGTCCGCGACTAACTTCGACTTAGAGACGCGAGTGTTGCATGTTACTTGAGAAAACTGGTGAGCAAATCAATGTATATAAAACTAATCAATGTTATATAGTTCAACATGACGAAAAGTTTGAATATGATCTGAATGTTATTCTCTAATGTTAATCTAGCTTAGTCTCATACAGCCAACAAACAACCTAACTAACAACATTCAACACACAAATGCCATTTAGTGTGATAGTGAAACTGTTAGAGCAAGTGAAGCGGTGCTGCGTTACCTCAAGTTTAATTCCTCTAATAAACTGACCTGTGTGAGTATTCGGCGTGTAGTTCGGTATAATTAAATATCCTTATTCCTTTAAATCCGCGGGACTCGCGTTGAGTGTGGCTCTGGTATACGTGTAGCAATCGCGCCCTGCTTCATACTACAGTCATGTTAAAAACATCAATGTATTCACTCATCCAAAAAAGATCCATCAGCTTGACGACAAGATCCATAATTCCACTTAATATACGTCATTAATATACGCCTTTGTTATTGTAAGAGGTTAGTGACCCCTGGTGGTGAAACAATCTTGCATATTGTACCTTTAATAGTCAAAAAGATTGAGAAGCACTGCAATAAAGTAGGCTACTATTAAAACTGAAAATTTTAATTGCGAGAGAGAGGAATGCATACACCGTTGTAGAAACGGTGTAAGAATGAAGGGACATAAGGAGTTGTTGATGCCTGAAAAATGGATTGATAGTGTATGAAACAAACAGCAGCATATTCAGTCTAGAGTTTTCATAAATAACCAATGATGTTTACACATCATCTTTCGCCAGCTTGCTGCAAACCCTCAGCAGTTTGAGACTTGCCATAAAAGACACAAATGTTTTTCGTCGTGCACCGTGATGCAGTTCGTTTGCGTTGTCTTTGTTCCACCAGTGTGATGGAAACCGCTCCTGTGTATTTATCACAAATTATACCATGTTGTCTGATGAAACTCCTGTGCTGCCCACGCACTACAGCCTTTCAGACAGTATGTAGTCCTGTTATCCTCCTCCTCTGTAACACATCAAGGAAACTGACAACATTGTTCTGCATGTAGGGCTGAAGAGAGTTTGTGAATTTGAATCCCTCTTACAATGCAGCTATATTTCAACAAAATTGCATGCAAAATGTAGTTCAAATGGCGTAGTAAAGGACTGAAACATTTTAATGTATGCGTTAAGTAGCAAATGTGTGTATTATTGTGTGCTCTGTTACTAGATTAGTTCAGGTTGTGTTATTTAGTTGCTGTCGGAAAGTAATGCTGTCTTTTAAATGCCATTTTTTAAAGTAAATAACCAGGATTAATAAATAATCAGAGGTCATGTGATATCTCAGTCAGATCTCACGACCAAATCGTACGAATTCGACGAATGATTAAAAAGTGGCTAATTCGTAACAATTCATATGACCTCACTCGTACGAATTTGTACAATTTTGCTAAATCGTACATATTTTACGAATTGGCCAATTCGTATGAATTCGTACGAATGACCTACCCCTAACCCCGCCCCGAAACCTACCCATCACGTGGGTTTAGACAAATCGTACGAATTCGACGAATGATTAAAAAGTGGCTAATTCGTAACAATTCATATGAACTCACTCGTACGAATTTGTACAATTTTGCTAAATCGTACATATTTTACGAATTGGCCAATTCGTATGAATTTGTACGAATGACCTACCCCTGACCCCGCCCCTAAACCTAACCATCACGTGGGTTTAGACAAATCGTACGAATTCGACGAATGATTACAAAGTGGCTAATTCGTAACAATTCATACGAACTCACTCGTACGAATTAGTACGATTTTGCTAAATCGTACATATTTTACGAATTGGCCAATTCGTATGAATTCGTACGAATGACCTACCCTTGACCCCGCCCCTAAACCTACCCATCACGTGGGTTTAGACAAATCGTACGAGTGAGGTTGTACGAATTAGACACTTTTTAATCATTCATCTAATTCGTACGAATTGGTCGTGAGATAGCCTAGGATATCCAGAATAATTATCATTTATACCGTTAATGTTAACGCATACAACTTTTGATTTGATTACTAAATCTTGAACTGTTGAATTGTTTTATTGAACAGCATTTCTCATAACATCATTAATTTGAATGTAACTAACAACAACCTTGACCCTCTGACCCTCAATCCATCTTTCACCATGTGTTTTTCGATGTGTTCTCCTCCGCCGCCATCTTTTTTTTTTAGACGCAGCTTTCTCTCTCTGATTTTAATTAAGCCCCGGGTGGTCGTGCACGTCTAATATTTGTTATTTCCCATGCCAGCGGTTAGAAAGTGTTGTAATAGGGCACCACGGGAGCCTCTTCTCTTTTTGTTCGGAGAAACTTTAACCTCTAGTAACGCAGATGTAAAAACAAAAGAACAGAGGTTAGGGACGCTACTCGAATGCTCTGGCCTGCTTACATGCTCGTCACGCTAACGCTTGGACCTGCTCCTCGCGCTAGCCTGCAAGAAGCCTGTAATACTAAACGCCGGTCGCTTTTGACGGGGTTTGCTCTTGCTTTAATCTGACTTCAGTCAAACTGAACACACAAAGGGCTGCTTCTCACTGCCTAGCCCATCTCTTTGGTGGGATAGAGAGCTTCTGTATGGAAAGGAACATTAAAGGCCGGCAGCACTAAAGCTTGTCGTTTGCATGCTAATTCCACTAGATCCAGCTTTCTTGATCTCAGAGCGAAGAATCAAATTTGAAGATTCAAGATTTGCAGCGTTGGATACTTTAGTTTGGATACAGTTCATGAGAACGATTGTCTTCTGTAGTGTTTCTGCTGACAAAAGCAGGGTTGCATTTGCTAAAGATCTCTCTCACGTTTCCTTTTTTTTCTTTTTTGAGTGCTAAATCAACAGCTGGCTGCTCGTACGTACATCCTTAATGTGGAAAAAACGGACATGAATTTAATACTTTACAAAAGAGTCCCATGTTTTTGGACGTTAACTTGCTAATGGGTACTTTGATTTTGAACGTGTACCGATGTATATTGCTGCGTTTACATTAATTGTGAGATTCTGTTGAAATCAACAAAAAAAAAACATTTTTATTTTTTGGTAAATATACAAATTAATTGGATTAAAATTTTGTTTTACCCAATATGTGTATGCTTTGTATATTTTTATACTCTGCAATGCATTTTTTATCTGTTTTTGAAAGAAGTGTCTGCTTATGCATTCATTTGATCGAAAATACGGTAAAAACAGTAATATTGTGAAATACTATTATCATTATAAAATAACTTTTTTTATTTGAGAATATTTTAAAATGAACGAAACATAGCATCAAGGTTGAAAACAATTATGCTACTTAATATTTTTATGAAAAGCCACATTCGATTCTTTGATGAATACACTCATTGAAACAATTGGGTTGTTTCAACCCAAATTTGGGTAAAATGTGGACAAACCTAATAGTTGGGTTAAAAATTGTAATTAAAAAATACAGTTTTAAGTTGAAGTTGGGTTAAAATGTTAAATTACATCTTTAAAACAACATTTGGGTTTGTCCATATTTATTTTACCCAACAAAACAACCCAGCATTGAAACAACCCAGCGTTGTTGTATCATATATATATATATATATATATATATATATATATATATATATATATATGAGATATGGAAATTTTTAGTAACATTACAAATGTCTGAATATTTGAATTTATTTTAAAAATTCTGACTGACATGTAAAGTATTGCAACATGCTAACAACAAACTGTCATAGAATAAATTGAGCATTGTCTATCATAAAAAGCTCATTGAGGATTCTGCCAGTAGAGTAGATAGATGACAAAGCAACTCGATAAGTTTTAAAACTGACCTATAATATCCTCAAGCTATTCTGTATTATACATTGTGCTTTTTCTTATGTGTGCACTCTGCGTGACTATACTTGAGAGAGAGAGTGAATGTGAGAGAGTGTGCAGCTACATCTACTGTGCTGCTGTGTGATGGATGGGTCAGTGTCTCTCTCTGAATCACACAGAGAAAATATATTTTAACACAGTGTTCTTGACTCAGCTGTTGTCTGATTCATGCATGCTCACATAAATTCCCAGACAGCTGTATAAGTAGCTCTGTGCAGCGATGATCATTGCCTCTGGAAGAAAAAGTCAGCAAATGACATGTCACTGAGAGTCGTGAATTAGTCAAGGAGTTTGTCTAGGTTTGGCTGCTTGGCGGTAAATGCACCGTTATGGAGTCAACGTTACATCAGGACGTGAATTTTGAGATAAATGAGAATGCTTATGGTTTACTCTTGCCAGTTGTGCTGTGAAACGCATCAAATATTCACATAATAATTGCAGATAGTTTTTAAAACACTGTTTATTTGATTGTTGCATTTCATATCATCTTTGATTTGAATGTCAGTGGCAAAAATGGCACTGGTTTGATTCCTTTGTTTCAGATAATTGATTCAAATACGATTCAATGATTCATTTTAGGACTGAGAAACGATTAATCGCGATTAATCGCATCCAAAATAAAAGTTTGTGTTTACATAATATATGTGTGTGTGTTGTGTATAATTATTTTGTATATATAAATACACAAATATGCATGTATATATTTAAGAAAAATGTGTTATTAATATATCAAATATTTATATTTATGTATAATATTAATTTTGTATAAATATATATAAAGAATATACATGCAAATATTTCTTAAATGTCTATATGTGTGTATTTATATATACAAAATAATTATACACACTACACCCACATATATTATGTAAACACAAACTTTTATTTTGGATGCGATTAATCGCGATTAATCGTTTCCCAGCCCTAATTCATTTGTATCATTACTCAAAATCTTCACAGGATCTACATCCAGTATATCCAAATGCATACAATGTTTTTGGTAAAAATAGTATTTTTTTAAGACTATTTATAATTTCTATTTTTAAAAAAATTAGAAAATATATTCTATTCTTTGATGAATAGAAAGTTTGAAATTACTTTTTATTTATAGATCTTTTTTATTATTATTTTGGTAACAATGTAAAAGTCTTTACCATCACCTTTGATCACTTTAATGGATCCTTGCTGAACAAAATACTTATTTAAAAAAATAATGATAATATGATTTATTGGAAAAACATGTATTTTTTGTGTTTCTTGTTTTATTCCTGCATTGATGTTGGCAGGATCTCAATTTTGTCGTTGTTTAATGGTGCTGAAAACTGGTAATTACACAGCAGAACTCACACAACATAGCTTTTCTAATGAGTATTTGTGCAGTGTTCCAGTGGCCAATATTCTTTCATTTTGTCTTGAAAGCATGTGCGTCACTAAAGGGTCATCCTGAATGGTCCATTCTTGTGTTGTCGTCCTTCATTGTGCTGCCACCCGTCCACAGTCCTTTCTGTCATGGCTTCATTCAGCAGTGGAAAAGCCCACAGGTCCATTTCCTCAACCCTCACTGTCAGTGATCTTCTTCAAGCACATGCAGAGTTTTAGCAACCCCCTCCAGCACAGCTCCCCTCTTCTCCCAAAGGCCAGGAAGTTGCATTTTAATTGAAGATTAACATAAAGCCATAAATCATAGGCAAACTTCTGTAGAGGCACTGAGATCAGTTTTAATGCACAGTGACCCAAAGTAGCAAAATGGAAGTGAACATGGCTTTAGAGAAATAAGGAGATGCTATTACATTTTAATTAGATGTCTCACTAATTTACATCCTTAGGAAGTGAATCTAATTGGGCAGGCCAATATTTAAATCTCTGATGCATTTGAATAGCAGCGGTGGTCTAAGCTTTACTTGTAGTTATAAAACGGTTAGTTACAATCCTTGATTGTGATTGGTCAATAGCTGTGGTTTACAAAACACGACTATGACCGCTTCACCCAGCGGTTCTGTTTATCACTGCACAACACTGCAGTTGTGTTTATTTAAGCTTTCATGCTTATTACACATTGTAACGTTGTTTCTGTTCATGGTCAGGGACTATTTTTTCTAGCGGACGGATGGCTTTTAGTGATTTTACTTCATGAAAGTTGCTCTACTACATTTTTTTACCTTATCATTTTTGTGTGGTAACCGTTTTATAAAACCAATAAGGTACTCGAGGCAAGTGCTGTATCGTGAATAAGTAACGGCTGAAGGGGTTACTCCGCTTCACGCCGTGCCTAACAGCACCGTTTCTTATTCACGATACAGCACCGCCTCTCGTACCTTATTGCTTACATATGTGATATTAAAAAAATGATAATTGTTCAGATCTCTTCTTCGGCAGGGTATGATGTTCCTGGAGGAGAGGCGGCTGGTCCACAGAGACCTCGCGGCTCGAAACGTCCTGGTAAAATCTCCAAACCACATCAAGATCACTGATTTTGGACTTGCTCGCCTCCTGGAAATTGATGAAAAGGAGTACAGTGCGGATGGAGGCAAGGTCAGTGTTTGAAACTCTCACAAAGACTCTCATTTAATTCTGAGCATGAGTGCATTTCACACTTTCCCAACACAAAGTGTTTGGTAACACAAAGTCTCATTATTAACATTAGTGAATGCATTAGTTAACATGAGCAATATATTTGTACAGAACCTTTGTTAATGTCAGATAATAAAAATACAACTGTTCATTGTTTATGTTAGTTCACAGTGCATTAACTAATGTTAATACAACTTTTATTTTAATAATATATTAGTAAATGTAGAAATTAACACCAAGTTTAATAAATACTGTTTGTTAGTTCTTATTAACAAATGGAACCTTATTGTAAAATGTTACCAGGTATTTTACATTCTACAATCAAAGTGATCTGATTTGCCATGTTGATATGAAAATGCTCTTTGCATAAGCTTAAATGTTAAACCATTATTCATTAACTTAGATGCCCATCAAGTGGATGGCCTTGGAGTGCATTCACTACCGGAGGTTCACTCACCAGAGTGATATATGGAGCTATGGTGAGCTATGCACAGTGAAAAAAAAAATGTCTTTCTCAAATACATTTTTTTCTGATTAAATTACTAAAAATTACTGTTATAGTTTTTATTGTTATGTTTTGTTTATTTTATTATTTTTTTATCGAGTTATGTAATTTTAAATACATTTATATTTGGTTATATTTTAAATAATCATTCTCAATTATTTTTTTCAAATGTATTATTATATTACATTTTATTAAATAATCAATTTATTTGATTATTTGTTTTCGGTTTATTTAAGTAATATTTATTTAACATTGACTTAACTTATTTTTATTCACATCCACTCCCATAATTTCATGACCATCATGATAACCAACAGTGAGCTTTGAAGAAGGGCTATGTGTTTCACATTCATTCAGGGGTGACTATCTGGGAGCTGATGACGTTCGGAGGAAAGCCCTACGATGGGATATCCACACGTGAGATTCCAGATATCCTGGAGAAGGGTGAGCGTTTGCCCCAGCCGCCCATCTGCACCATAGACGTCTACATGGTGATGGTGAAATGTGAGTCATCTTCTTAATCTGTTTATATAGAATGCTTTCTATTGTATTAACCAATGCTGGATGTGTTTCAATAACCTGTTGTTATTTTTGAACTTCATTAGGTGCTGTTAGAGATCCTGTACAATGTAAAAAGCTATAGCCAAACCAAATCAAGTCTTGTACTTGCTGTCACTGCTTTACCCAGCTCTCTTTATGCACTCGCACTCAATTTGTTTTAGCACAGTCAGTTCCACAAATAAGTGAAAAGAGACGGAGATTAGATGTGTTGGTCGTAATCAAATTTGACTGGAAGATGCCGTTTATGATTTGATTCAACATAACAATTATAACACCTCCGAGAGTTTAATATCCCTGCATGAAATCCACTTTTATTGCTTCCCATTTGTGTCAGATTGGAGGGGAAATAAAATGAAATTAAGAAATTAGTATCAAGCAAATGCTAAACCCAATATATTCTGAACATACAAAAATATTGAGAATCGAGTTATTATATTTGTTATGTGTAAATGTAAACACAATAAAACCACACTGGCATACATTCAGACAAGAGTCGGCTATATATCTGTGTTGACCTCCAGGCTGGATGATTGATGCTGATAGTCGGCCTCGGTTTAAGGAACTCGCTGCAGAGTTCAGCCGCATGGCTCGAGACCCTCAGAGATACCTCGTCATACAGGTGGGGATTGATTAACTTCTCTCTGTTTGAAATCGAAACGTTTCATGATCTTGAACCTCATTGGATAACACGATATGACGTCATCTCAGGGGGACGATCGCATGAAGCTGCCCAGCCCCAACCACAGTAAGTTCTTCCAGAGTCTTCTAGATGAGGAGGAGCTGGATGACCTGATGGACGCTGAGGAGTACTTGGTTCCTCATTCCTTAAATGCTCCTCCCACATCACATATGCCCCGCCCACATGTAGATTCAAATCAAGTAAGCACTGGTGAACCACATCATATGCGTCACTTCAAAATACAAATTCTAGTACATTTTATTCCTAGTGCATTCATGGACATATCTATATTTGAAGAGTTCAGATGCAAAAGCCTCTAAGTGCCATTTGAAATTTTCTTCTAGAATAATCATTTTTATCAAGCTTGTATATTTAAGTTCATTAATTTCACTTAAATGACAATTCATTGGTAATCTTCATTGCCATTTAAGTGAAATTACTGAACTTAAATATACAATCTTGATAAAAAATTAACATTCTTGAAGAAAATTTCAAATGGCATTTAGAGGCATTTAAAAAAAGTATATTTATCTCTTTTTGCCTAGTATATTGTCACACATTCAAGCAAAATAAACTCTCAATTATATTTTAAAAACCTTTCAGTGCATAAATATTGTATTTCCACAGCTATTATGATCTCATCTGAACAATATACAGAGACTGAATAATATACAGATATAATATATAGAGACTGCTAGTGAAAATGCATGCTTTGCATTCTTCATATACATATATATTGTTTGTTTGGTTTTGCTGCAATCTTAGATCAGTCCAAGTGTGGTCTCAGTCTTTTGGACCCTACTTTATTTGTTCATTGATCCATTAATTCTGACGTGTACTTTATATTACTGTTCAAAGGTTTGAGGTCGATACGATTTTGAATGTTTTGAAAGTCTCTAAGCTTATGAAGGCTGCATTTATTTGATCAAAAATACAGTAAAAACAGTAATATTGTGAAATATTATTACCATTTAAAATATCTGTTTTCCCCTTCAGTAATCAGTCAAATGATTTGCTGCTCAATTATTAATTTTGAAAACAGTGGTGCTGCTTAAAGGATTTGTTTTCATAATCATGAAAACAAATCTCAGAGAACGGTCGACTAGGTACCAATATGTTATTAGACCAAAGGTTCATTTTGCACCGGAGTTGTCCTTTAAAGTTTTTGTGTAAAAAAAGTTATTTTTCTTTTCAGGATAATTGCAAAGTTCAAAAGAACAGCAGTTATTTGAAATAGAAATGTAACAATGTAAAAAGACTTTTGAACAGTGACCAGTATTGTATGTGGTAACACTTTATTTCGATAGTCCACTTTAGACGTTCTACTAACTTTTCAACTACATGTCAACTAACTATCATTAGAGTTTTAGTAGACTGTCTGCTTAATATCTGCTAACACTTTATTTTGTTGGTCCCCCAACAGACATTCAACTGACTATCAGTAACTTGGCGACTACAAGTAAACTTATTCTCCTAACCCAAAGCCCAACACCTAACCATAACCTAACAGTCTACTGACAGTCTACTATATTATACTAATACACTAATGAGAGTTAGTCGACATGTAGTTGAAAAGTTACTTATAATTAGTAGAACGTCTAAAGTGACTATCGAAATAAAGTGCAACCTTGTATGTTTAGCAATGTAATTTGGTGACGATCATGTCTGTTCGGTTAGAAACAGTCACAATGGCTCTGAAAATGACAGAGCAGTGCAGCTGCACACAGCTTTCATTATTACTGTTTGAATAGACTCTCTCCATTGCCAAGTTGGTCACAGCATTTAATTTCACCTGAGTAATGAAAAGAACAGGCAAAATGACATCCACCTCCTGCCTCATACAATAATTAAACTTGACCACTTGAGTTATGCTATATCAGAAAGTCTATCTGTCCCAAAAAGCCCAGTCTAAAAATATATGGTCAATACAGTGATGCTCCGAATTCTGAAAATCAAGAAGACAAAAGAAACAAGGATGCTTTCCTGTGCTTGTTTTGAATATTTTCCCCATGTCTGTCTCTATAGCAACAAAATATCCACTTTTTAATTTTTGAATTTAAGTTGGTCTAGACCTTTTGATGTAATTTATGTCTTACCAATATGGCAGTTCCCGATGCCATATTGCGTGACATTTTCAAAATGCTTTTTTCATGTTACTCTTCTCTAACCTCAGCATCTTATTTCCTCGAGTTAATTTATGTTCCTCCTGTGATCAGAACCAGTTTGGGTATCATGATGGAAGTTTATGCCCTGAGGAGGGAACAGGGTCGCGACCTCATGTGGCAGTCGCTACAGGAAGTGGCCCCTCTGTCCCGCCAGGATTACAAAGAGCAGGTCTGGACGCGGTAGAGGATCCACACTGTAATGGAAGCTTGAAGAAACAGCCCACAGCTCACTCGGTTGAGGACAGCAGCGGCCAGCGTTACAGTGCAGACCCAACGGTCCTCCTGGGAGAGAAAGGACAGAGGGAAGATACAGATGAGGATGGTTATATGTCCCCTATGAAGGACAAGATCTCCACAAGTATGTTCTCAAGTAATTTATTATAGGAAGTGTAAAAGCTCTATCAAGTCAAGTCACCTTTATATATATATATATATATATATATATATAGCACTTTTTACTATACAGATTCCTCATCCTGATGTCATTTCAAACCTGTATTACTTTCTTCTGTGGAGTCCACACTTTTTCTTATATGAAGAGTCATGTATAAAATGTGTATTAAAAAGCATAATGTCTACACTGTTTTATCCATGTCATTGTCTGTCACTTTTATAGATCATCTGAATCCCGTAGAGGAGAACCCTTTTGTAACGAGGCGTAAAAATAAAGACGTTCACGCGCTAGACAACCCAGGTTACCACAGCACCCCTGATGGAAAGCCCAAATGTGAAGATGAATACATCAATGAGCCCCTTTACCTCAACACATTCAACAACACCAGCGACATGAACCAGGAAATGGTAAGGAAAAATGGAGTCTCTGTCCCGTTGCAGGTGACCACAGCATCCCACGTTCCCCACATCACACAACTGGGCAAACCCCATCATCACAGCCACGGACCTCACGTTCACTTCGCCATACCACCGGTTCAGCTGGTACACACTGTACCGATGAGCCAAAATGATCAACACACCCATCCGGCCCAGTCGGTCCATGATCACGCCAGCAAATCTGTCTCGCAAGCACCAGCAGGCCAGATCTGTCTTGTGAGCCATCAAGTCCAACCAGGACACCCAAGCCAATCGAATCGTTCCCCACAACAATTTCATTTGGCCAAGTCCTCAGTGGTAGGTAAACTGCCAGGTCACCCGGTGCAACCAGGCAGCCAGATTGGGACCACATTAGTGGACAAGACGTACAAGAATAGCTTCGACAATCCTGAGTATTGGCAGCACAGCCTTCCACCCAAGGTTACCCCTCAGAACTCCCAAGACTCTCCGGTGGTCTGCAATAACAAGTTCCTTTACAAGCAGAACGGCCGCATACAGCCTGCTGTGGCTGAAAACCCTGAATATCTGTCTGGAATGAAGCCAGGAACAGTCCTGCCTCCTCCTCCGTACCGGCAGAGGAACACTGTGGTCTAACGTCCAGGTCTCCATGCTCTGTAGAGCCTGGTTCTTCTACCAGCACCTTAAATGTCTTTCCTTCATCCTCTGGTGGTCAAAAACGGGACTAGAAACAATACAAACCACTGAACTGACATGATGCCTCATAAAATATGGCATAAAAACATTGGGGAGGAGGTCAACGCAACCCATCCAAACACCATCCATCCCCAAAAACCTTGTCAGTCACCCAGGAACATAGTTTTTCTCCTCTACAGGTATTTTAATGCGTTTCATACAGGACTACACATAGTTAGATCTAGTAACATCATTACCTTGGTGAAATCGAATATTCCAGACGCTCTCAAAGGTCCTTAATTTGAGTCTGAAACAGAACATGGATGTTTGGAAGTAAAAAAAAATCATTCTGAATGGAAAGAGAAGTGTATTTAAAAGAATATAGGAGTGAATATGCACTTGAATTTTATATTTTCCTGACTGGAACACTTGCACTTTTTCAGCAAATCCTTCATACCGCCAAAACTGCTGCCCTACGAAGACTACTGTTAGACCTGAGAGGATTGCGAAATCATGAACGGTCGAGTTGCTCAGCACAATGAGTTGAATTAAAGGCTGCATTTGTCCATATTGGGAATACAACACAGTAATCGTCAGTGAAAGTCACAGGGGTTAACTCACCTGTTGAGAGATACGGAGAATTCATTATCAGGAAGAACGGCCCTGAATGGTTTACAGGGTGTTTACATTCATTTACTTCATCGGTACCTGACTTAAGTGGGAACTTTAAAATCTCCTTTGCCGGAATTTGTAACCGTTACTTTTCTCTTATTGGTTGGAAGACATGTCTAGACTTGTTCAATATGCTATCAACACAATAAGGTCAATTGATCCTATTTACTTCATTAATGTTTTTTCAATGACAAAATGTTCATAGCCATGTATAACTTGATCTTCCACCACTAAAATAACTTCTAATGTCAAAACTGTTTCATCAATAGCCAACTACACTGTAAAAAGATTTCCTACTCTAAAATGTAATGTTACTTCCCATTTCTTTTTAATTCATTGTGCAATTTAATCGCAATTTCTGAGTGAAAATTGTTAATAATGATCGATTTGAACAAGTACTTGAATTCTAAATTTGACTTTCGGCTTCCACATCCCAGTCAGAACGTCTCCTCAGAAGAAGACCCGAAGTTTTATAATCGACAAACTCGCATTTTATGCTGATATATGCCCATTTTCACAACCCAATCATTTCACGGTCGATAAAATGAAGTCTGAATATCCTGTTTAGCATCACATTAAGGAAGTAAACTGTTTTATGTTGACTTTCAATTATATATTTTCAGTGTTCTGTAGGTGATATTTTGCCTTGGTGTCTGGACTGCGTCCTGTTCCCAACTGAAGTTAGTAAATCAAATGAATACATTTAGTTTTAATCTGCTGGTTAACATATTTACTAGTTACTTTAAGTTTGTGCAATTCAGTGTGTCAGTACCTGAGCCTGTAATCTGTAATTGGAAAATGGAATTTGGGCACAACAATTATTTTATTATCATTACTATTTATTCAAAATGGCTGCTATGTTTTTATTTTGGGCATTTCATTGTATTTCATTAAAACAAATTTTCTAGTTAACTCAGCAGGTTTACATGAAATAGGGAGGTTGGGTATGTGGTGCTGTGTTACGCATCACTATGTCACATAACTGAGCTGTATTTTGTAAAATTGCAAACACTTAAAAGATTTGAATGTGCCACTTTTCAGCACTAACATATTACAAAACAGCCATCTGTCAGTGGTCTAAAAGTGTGTGCTTTTATTTTTGTAGTTGTCTGTCTGTGATCTCACACCTAATAAGAAGTGTAGCACAAATACAGAAGTATTTCCCCTGTAGTTTCCAATCTACTATCATTAGTAGTTTCTGTGCTTTTAATGACGTGTTGTCAGAAGACTAGTTCGTAGGTCACATTTTGGTGATATCTTGTCCGATTTGTGGCATATGAACACAAAGACATTTTTGCAACAAGATGCTTGAACATTTTAACAGTCGTTAACTGCCAAATATAACAAAGCCTAATCTCGAGGCACCGTTATCATTGTGAACTTTTGATTCAGAAATGCCATTTTTGATAAGAATGAAGCTGTTTTATTTATTTATTACTGGCCAGTTTGATCTCATTGTTATAGGTATTACCGGTAATGTGTGTGTGTGTGTGTACATACTTGTACATTCAGATTCAAGTTATGATTATTATAAAGTGTAAACCCTTTCAAATGTGTAACTTTGGTCTAAACTTTAGTCTGGTCAGAATCAGTGAAAGACTTTTGTACATCTGAACCTTTCTAAAGTTAATGGCACTACCACTGAAAGAAAAAATGCAGTCGGTAATATTTTTAAATATTTTAAACTGAAACGAAAGGTCAAAAGAACAGCATTATTTGAAAAAGAAAATCCATTTATTGCTGATTAAAAGTAATTTCTTTAAGAAACTGTCCCCAAACTCTTCCGTTAGTGTAAAAGGGTATATTCCCTATACATTGATATCGTCCTTTATCAGCTACTAATGTATGAAAATAAACGTGCACTTGAACCACACTGTATTTTGCACACTAAACATGCCTACGAATACTAATGAGATCATGTTGAACCGTCTGGAATGAATTAAATTAACCATATTTGAAATAGTTGAACCATATTTCATCATTTTACTTGAGATATTAACTTGTAAACTGATGCATGTGGAACCACAGCAGGGAAGCGTCTGTTTACAGATTAAGCAATCCGAGAAACAGCGTATAAGAGACGTACAATTTGCGCTAATTCACTATTCAGAATGGAGTGGGAAGTACAGATTTTTTTATTTTATTTAAACACGACATTTTGTGTGCAGTAAAATGTACTGTATTTCTGAGCCATAAGGCATGTGGAGTGACTGTAACAGCTGGGTTCTTCTAAAGGGAAGTGAATAGTATTTTTGTATAGTGTTGAAAGATTTATGGGGAAGTGTAAATATATAGAGACTGTTGCATCAAGTCTTTTTTGGTTTTCATTTCTTTGCCATAAAAATGTTCAGTTCTGTTTAACGTGCCGTCTAGTAATGGTCGGACATTGTGTCAGTAATGTTGTATATGTGACGTTTGATTTGATCTCAAGTGATGTTCTGTTTTCCTCAGACCCGTTTCTTTCCGTGTCACGCTCCGTTCTGTGAATTTCTTCTCTTGCTGCTTCAATGGTTAGCTGTGGCCCTTTCCTTCCCTCCATAAGTGCCCATTTTCTCTATTCTTTACCTTTATCTACTATTAGTTGTAAATATAACTTATTAAGACTTACAGAAAGACGCAACTGAAGATTATCTACTTCTGTCAACATAATTTTAAAACAATACTGGCATATCTAAAGTGAGCTATATTTATTATTGACATTTTGTTTTGTATGTCTGCATTCGGTTTGATTGCTTTGTATTAGATATGATGATGAGAAAATTGCTACAGTTGAAGCACTTGCAGTAAATCACAGGGTGGCTTATGCATTATTACTGATGGTGGTATGTGCTAAGCTGACTAGAAATATGTCAAATAATTTATGAGAGCCTAAAAAGTATTTGGACACTTAAGTCACACATAAAAATTGAATTTTGAGGCATTCAATAACAAAATATTAAACCAAGTGGTAATTGCAGTGATACTAGTTTATTCTTTACTCACCCTCATGACGTTACAAATAGGCTACTTTCGTTCATTTATGTTATACAAATGAAGACATTTTTAATGAAATTTGAGAGATATCTGTCCCGCACAATCCCCAGAAATGAAGTTAAGATTAAAATAATCCATGTGACTCAGTCCAACTTCAATTTTATGAAGTGATTGGGTGCTTTTGCACACAATAAAATAAAATACAATAAAAACATATTATGCTGCGTTCCAGACAAGGTTGTTGAGAACTAGAATGTATTTGTCCCAATCAGACATGTTTACATGTTGACCACATCTCCACGATGGAAAAACAACCTAAATCGTTTTGAAAACAGCTGACGAAAAGCAAAACCAAAGGTACTATTACATACACTTAATATTTTTACGTTTGTCCTCATTGGAAACAGGACTTGGTGACATATTGAAAGTGACGTGGTTGGGTTCATCAAGGTTCCCCACGCTCACAGATCGAATGTCCGAATATGAGTGACGTTCCAGACTTATGCCAACCTGTAACCTGTTTTTTTTCCAACCTTATACCCGTGAAAGTGCACTGTAATGACAGTCACACCGTGTACTCCTATATCGATGTACTCCCAGCTACGGGCTCTGACGTCACATAGCCCGTGAAACCATAAAAAACAACAATGGCAGCCCCTGCGATTACAGTGTCTCTGCAGGCGGTACACGGTGAGAATACACTTCAGGAGAATATAACGTTAACTAGCCTAGTTTTCAGTCCATTGAGTGCAAGGATAAATTAATACCAACATTTACAAATATAGTAAAACAGCTTATCTTGGCTTATGCGCCGTTTTTTCTCCTTATTTTCCTTCAAATAAACAAGGAGTAAGCAACTTTGGCGACAGAAATTATTACAAATGCGTATAAGGCCCGCCATGCTGGTTTGTTTACATCTCGCTCCCACAATTCCTTGCGCTCAGGTAGTTTGGCGTGACTGGACTGGAATGCTACGATGTCGTGAGTCGTGTTTTGAAGTCGTGATTTACGTGCTCAAAAACCTGCCTGGAACGCAGCATTACTTCTAATAACAAGGTGCCAAAAATCCAAATTCCGAGCTGTCTGGAACGCACGACGTTTGCTCTTGCGTCAACACAACACGCATACGTCGTGGGGCTCTCGTGAAAGCGCATGGGAGACATTGGAACGACATGAGGGTGAGTAGCTGATTAATGACAGTATTTGCATTCTTTGGTGAACTGACCCTTTCATTTCTTTAGCCATTTTTGCAATGTCGAGGTGATTTTAGTAAGTGTATGAAGTCAGTTCCAACCTGAAAGTGTCCGAAATGCTTTTTTAATTTGAACAGCATATTACTTTATAGTTTAAAAACTAACATTTTTTTTCTTGTGTGTGTGGTTAAATTCGTTTTTGTTTTTTACAACATGCTTCTGTCATTTTTTATAATTATTATTATTAGTAAATGCCACTTTGTTCAATACTTTGTTATTTTAATGCAGTAATATTCAAAACATGTATAGGCTACGTGTGGCCAAAATGTTTGGGGGCCCCTGTGTTTTGTACATTGTTTTAGTTTCAGTTTTATTATAACTTTAAAATTCCCCCCAGACCAAACTACAGATTTTGTTTTTTTCAATTACATTATTAGTTCAAATAATTCCCCTTTCTGTTTCCATTTAATTGATAGTGACCACCCTCCACCAAACTGAATGCCAACTGAACTGAAATACTTCATATTTGTTACATGATCCTGTTACAAAGTATATTTTCAATTTAATATGAATAAAGTTAAAATGAATTTGAACAAAAAAGTGTGTGGTTTACTACCATAAGAATGCATGCAGTAATGGTTGATCAAACAAAGGACGTCTCTTAAAGACCAGCTTTAAATAAATTGCATTTATTTGTCTTTCATATTATATAAATAAACAAATACTGAAACTACTGGGAAATACTGTGTTGCTCATGTCTTTTATCAATATAGCATCAGGCAATATCAAAATCTGTGACAGTGAATTATGCAGTTTTGGAGCATTAAAAGCGGGTTGTTGCTGATGCATGTAATAAATGTTTTTGGCACACCACGGATTCCACCTCAACAAAGTTTTGAAGAATTCATAGGAGTATCAGCAAAGTTATCTTATATTCAACAGAAGTCTTTTGCTGAACTCGAGTCATAAATAAATCACAACAGTCCAATGCTGGGATACCTCTCTGAAGTTTTAGATATTAATACTAATCAGCCAACTGCATGCTGGCTGTTCAACATGTTTATGCAGTGCTTGTTTTATCAAAAGAAATGCTAGTATGCATGCTAGTGTGGTTGTCTGCTAAGATGTTCTGCGTGGTCTTTAACATAAAGCTAGGACATTAATCTGGGGTGCATCTCCTGTACAACTTCATATAAAAGCCTAAATTCAATCTGTTCTTCATGTAAAGTGATTGTCTCTTTTTGTAGCGTTGAAATGGTAGTTGCTGTCAATGGAGGGACAGAAACCTTCATTCCTGTTCCGAAGATGAACGAAAGTCTTACGGGTTTGGAACGACATGAGGGTGAGTAATTGACAATAAGACACTTGTGAACGATGCTTTTGTTAAACTAGGTTTTTTAGAATGATATCACATTTCTCCTCAAGAAGCTGAGCAATTAGAGATATCGCTAACGTATACGGTGCAGGACTGTAAGTCTGAGGAATAATATGAGGAATACTGTAGTAATGATGCCATAGTCTAATGTTAGGCTTGAACAGGGGCAATGGGACAATTAGTGCACATGTGAAGAAAATGGGCTTTGAGAAGAAAGGAAATTTGTTTAATTTATGAGCAAAACAACATCTTGTAGAATGAAGTGTCAGCTCACTAAGACAGGCCTGTGTTAGATCTACGGGGCATGCAATTATACAAAACCAGTCTGTATCTACCGCTCTGATGACAGCATTGTTGGACAACAATTGGTATTTAATTGGGGTTGCCACGCTGACAGGCATGTTACTTCTTTAACTGTCAGGTGGCTGTGTCATTAAAGCTGTATTGGACATGCTTGTCAAGTCTTAATTATCCCTCGAACATCTTTGCATACTAGCCTGTCCCCTTTTCCCACTTTCATATTTCTCATGCTTTTCTTTTTCTGAGATCTCTCGTCTCAGGGGGATGTGAGGGTGGGAAGCATTGTAATTTGAAAATACTACAGGTTTTCTACTAATATAAAGCTTAATGCTAAATCAAGTACACTTAAGAGTACTAAAATCAGTAGCTTCAAGGAATAATGGAATCATTTTACTCAAACCCTGCTTTTACTGAAGCATTTTCCTCTTTTCTGGAATTTTTCTTTTCATGAGAAGGTGTAAATATATAAGTAAACCTGTAATAAGTTGTAGTTTACTGTTGGCTCATATAAAGTACAAGTCTATTACTTGAAATAGTCTTGGATATGAATGCAAGTTATTTGTCATAAATGAAACTGTCAGATTGGGTTGCCACTGCCAGTATCCAATCTGTATGAATACCTGCTCTAGTGCTATTCTCAAGTATTTTGCCCCAGATGGCATGTTTAGACTTTATTTTTCCTCTCCAACATCTCACACTAGATAAGAGACAGAGATGGAGAGTTGTAATTTCCACAAAGCCCACCAAGTTATGACACAGCACTCTCTATGTCCTGTTATAAAACCAGCAAACAGATGCACACCAAACACATTTCTTTTCACACACCAGATTTCACTTTATTGCACTGTTAAAAAAATATTGTTGGTTTAAATGAAAAAAGTAAGTAACCTGGTTGCCTTAAAATTTTCAGTTCATTGAACTGGAAAAAGTGAGTTAATACAATGAAGGAGATTGATTTAATCATCAGAAACTCAAAATTATATGTTATCTGAACTAAATAAATTATTTTAGTTCATTTGATGAAAGAAAAAAAATGTTGTGATTACTACAATGTAAAAAAAATATTGTTAGTTTAACATAAAACGTAAGTAACCTGGGTTGCCTTAAAATTTTATGTTAATTGAACTGGAAAAAGTGAGTTAATCCAATGAAGGAGATTAATTTAATCATCAGAAACTCAAAATAATAAGTTATCTTAACTAAATAAAATATTATAAAGTTGATTTGACAAAAGAAAATATGTTGTGATAAGAAATCTTAAAAATATTTTTTTACAGTGTGGCAGACAATAGTTATAAAAAATAAATAATGATTATTATTATTATTATTATTATTATTAAATATTCCAAAGCTAGTAAACAAATATCATCTTATTAAATCCATTTTAATTGATGTTGTTTTTTTAAAATCAAAATTGACTCAAAATTGATCCACAGTTCTCATTTAATACATTTGCATACAGCATGGGAAAACTATGTTAAATGCAAATATGAAACCATATAGTTGTTTATTGTTAAATAAATAGACTTAAACTTCTCTATCTTGGTGGCAGAAATGTATTTATTTTTAAAAATGGGTCCTGTGTAAAATCGGGGTCCTGAAAAAAAAAACCCATGTATTAAATATATTTTAGATCAGTGCAAGATTTGAAGATGTGCTTCTTTATGAACTCATTTGTAACCTTTTTCCTGTATAAAGTCTCCAAGTGCTACAGAAGTGGCGATAAGCAAAATGTGATGTGATCTCTTTAATACATTTATGCATTAATTAATTAGCTCATTAATTAAACATTAAATGTAGTCCCTCAGTCTGCAGGGCATAATGTTTCCACAGTGTAGTGATTATAGGGTAAGATTGGATGACCATTAAAGGAGGTAAATGTGTGTGTTCGCAACTTTCAGTTGCAGGGAATAGCAATTAATAAGTCCCCTGGTAACTATGGCTCTCTCTTGTCTCTTATTCCTCAGTATCTCAGTGTGAGATCCCATTAATACCATCACAGTCCATACCTCGCTGGCATTATCCGCATGGGGAACACTTACCCGAGCACCATCCGAACCCTTGGATCCTAAAAAGCACTATACGGCATTTCTCTTGAACGCTCTCTGTTTGGCATTCATTTGACACCCACAGCAAGCCTTTCCTCACAAATGTTACTGATGGAACTGTCCGTGGTGCTACTGCTTGTGTTTGTTTCGCCACAGCACTGTCCGTGGTGCTGATAACCCACTGCATATGTATGCCATGCAGGCGTCCCTGAGCATTTAAAATTCAAAGGGCCATAAATTAATGAGTTCTTATCTGTGCACCCCTGGCCCTGGTTTCCGCGGATCCAGGCCCTGTTATGTCTAATAATGGTGGAATGAGCAGAGGTTGCACGGGGGGTGAGCGAGGGACTCTTTGTGACTGTCACTGTGGGTCCTTGGCTCTATCTCTCAGCTGCAGACAGACAGATAGGAAGCATCACTATGCAGCATGGCGGAGCTGTTTGTCTGGGGTGGTTGTGACACCCTCCGCTTGGGGGTATTTTAATGAGCTCCCCTGGGATGAGCATTAGTCATTTAACATCCTGAGGAGAGCTGAGGCATCCAAACACACACATACCTGCACTGTCCAAAACTCTGAGCGGACACACATACTCATATACACAAAACAAGCATATGAATTCCAGAGAGTGGGCAACAGGTTCCAAAGGTACTGCTGAGTAGTGAGTAGCCGGTTTTGACTGTGGAGATAGGAATATAAATGGAGTTAAAGGATTAATGCCGGGAATTGTTGTTAAATAGATAAATCTTTCTAAAACACAGTTCACATTTAACTCTAAAATAAAGTGGGGGAAATGTGTACATGTATATTTTATTATTATTACTACCCTCACCCTAAAATGAAAAGGAAAAAATGGATGGATGGATGGATGGATGGATGGATGGATGGATGGATGGATGGGTGACTGGATCGATGGGTGAATGGATGGGTGGATGGATTTATAGGTTGGTGGATGGATGGTTGATGGATGGGTTGGTGGATGGATGGAGGGATGGATGGATGGAGGGATGGATGGATGGAGGGATGGATGGATGGGTTGGTGGATGGAGGGCTGGTGGATGGATGGATGGATGGATGGATGGATGGTGGGTGGGTTGGTGGATGGATGGATGGATGGATGGATGGATGGATGGATGGATGGTGGGTTGGTGGGTGGGTTGGTGGATGGATGGATGGATGGATGGGTGGGTGGGTTGGTTAGTGGGTGGGTGGATGGATGGATGGATGGATGGATGGGTGGGTTGATTGATTGATTGATTGATTGATTGATTGATTGATTGATTGATTGATTGATTTTTGATGTGAAATATGGCATTTATTTGGCAAGTTTCTTAAGATTTATTCATGTATATCCATGCATTTTATTTGTTATTTCATAAAACCAGCCAGCAATACAATACATAAATAATAGATTCCTATTAGTAATGTTGACTGTCATTTCTGACATGACCAGTAAGGCACCACAACTATCAGCCATGCAATATTTAGTAGTTCACCACACAAACAGACAATAGATCTCACCAATTTGCTCAATTCTGCATAGAGGATTCTGTCTACAAAATGCCTTGTTTTGTTTCCAATCACAAATGTACAATTAAACGTGCGTTTTTGGAGACGCCTGCACCCAACCTGTGATAGGTTAAATGGCTAGTAGGAGAACAACAAGGCCGATCTGATTTTGTTTGTCTTGGACAAGCTAATTAAAGTGTCACAATTCATTATACAGGCCGTACCCCACCTTGTCAGATGGAAAATAAGAATATCAATCATTTCGCGCTCCGGCGCAACCTTTTCCCATAGCGGATCTTATTGGTTGCTGTCGTGTCAGTCCTGTTTGAGACATCAATGAGGAATGGGTTTCCCCCAAACACGTCAATTTTCTTTCACTTCTTCGCCTTTGTCAGAACGCTGTCATGCAAGCGTGACCTCCCTTACCTCAGAGACACGTTGTGTGTGCACTATTGAAGGGTCCTTTACCCTTGTGTTGACATCATGACGAGTGACAGTTGATTTTCCTGTCTTTATTTTACCTCTTTTTTTTTTCTTTTGATGCATTTTTCAACAAAAGATATTTTGCATATCCTACAAACACAAAAGCAAACAGCTGAATTGATAGCAAATGTGCTAGATTATGCCCAAAGCCGCTGCATATAGTTTCATTTTACATGTAAATACTTGTTGTCAGATAAATGTGTAGACAAATGGCAAACTGACAGCTCTGACAAGCTATTACTGTCCACTACAGGTTATGGAGATGTGTTTTGCTGTATACTATTTTTGGAGGAGGTATTGTTTTGAGAATGAGAATGTCAGAAATTCATGGGATAATCTACCTAACAATTAGGTCTTTTGGAAAATTTGAAAGATTTTAGATATTTAAAGGCACACTATGCAAGAAACAGCTTCAAAGTCATTTCGGTGGTAAACAAACTCATAGTATGGCGAATCATCCTGGTAGTAAAGTTTGGGGAAAAAGCAGCAATGCAAGTTTGAGAGGAGCGACCCCGACCAATCTCGCGAGAATCACGGCATGCTTTTCAGCAACAACGTCACACACATCAAGCACAACATGAAGCACGAAGACACTTGCGTGCATTTCAGACGTGATACTCGACGAAAGCAAAGAAAAAGCGGTCGGAAGAGATAGGAAAAGGAAAAGAGAATGAGCCTCTCTGCTCAACCCGTAAATAAATGCATCGATCCGCAAGTTTTGTTTGAGTTCTTTAATGGTCTAGTGGTAGATCAATTGCCAAGCGTGTCAGAGGTTTCAGGTTTTTTCTCTCTCATCAAAACTGAATATGTCCATCAGTCGTTACAGTCTATATCAAGCAGGGACACGTTTTTGTGCATTTTTTTTTTATTTTACCGGAATGAATAGAGAGTCTTCACAACTGCGATAGATTGAAGAGCGCGTCAGAGTGAAGACTGTGTGCACCCCTACACAAGAGACACTATGTATCCATGACACCGATAGCAGCGGACACGAGTGTTCAAAAACACATTTTATCGCTAGATCTCTTATTTAATGCAAAAAAATGCACACTATGCAAGATTTGTACCTTAATATAACAGCTTCAAATGGGTGTCAGGCGGTGACTGCAGAGACCAGTCTATGGCAGAGTGGTATTTACGACAGTAACATTAAATACAAGTACTCCACATCGACTCTAGGGGTCGCTGTTTGACAAAAATGGAAATCCTGCATAGTGTGCCTTTAAAAATACTGTGTGAAATATCAAAAAAGAGGTCCTGTTACATGTTCAACTTTCTGAAAATCTTGCTGTTTGAGCATAAGAAGGTCAAGTTACAAAGCACAAAGTCTTTTCAAAGGTAGTTACAATACACTGATCCAGCCGGCCAATCGGAGCGTGTGGCACTTTTCGGAAGGTGGGGCTTCATAGAGACAGGAACTAAACTGGGGTGCGTTTCCCAAAGCCAATATGGTCACAAGTTCTGGCGTTACCAATTTTTGGGAAACAATTTTGGGAAACGCCCCCTAGAGTGTTTCAGACAGACTGGGAAAAGAGGTGCTGCAACAGTGTCCAGTGTCAATGTGTGGGAGGGAAAAAAGTGTTTTTTGAACGTTCAAGCATGAAAACCTATTCTAGTAGATCCCCAAAACAAAAAAATTTCAATACTTTGAAAGATCATTTAAGATTGTGTTAATATGTCAAAATCTGAATTTTATTGCTGAGAAAGATCAAAAAAATATTCTATTTTTCATTGTATACAGCATATCATAATCAGCCTTTGAATATGAAAAATAGTTATTACTACAATAGTTAATTTCGATTATTAAAGTGGAACTTTTTTTGTCATCCAGGCACCAAAAGATTGATGTTTTTAGAGCAGCCATAGGCAATATCATACTGAACTGTACTCCCAACCACCGTATACTGTAAATCACACAAATATCTGCTGAACAAGCACTGACAAAGCACATCCTTGTTTTATTATCCTTCTCTTTTGGCATGTTTTGCATGCATTGCATTGTTCAGGGGTAAAATACATCATCAGGCGAAGTGGAGTGGAGTGATAAGTAGTGTGAAAGTCACATAATTATCATAGTAATCATTTCAAAGAGAGACGGTTTATTTATGTGCTATTTACTGAATCAATTGTCAGGACAGACAGAAAAGTAGAAGTAAAAATAAAACTCTGACCATACCTGAGAAAGTTTTGTGAAACCTTAAAAAGAAATATGCTGACACTAAAACTCAAGCCAGGTGTAAGAAATAGGGTCATAAATTGTTTTCATTGATTCTGTCATTGCAATCTTGTAAAACACACTCTTTCATAATGGAATTCTTGTACGTAATCCTTGCTCTTTATGTCTTTTGTCTGAAATAGAGAGATGTCCTTTGAGACTTGATAAAAGTACAAGATCAAAAAGCTCTGAAACAAATAATACTCACACACTTAAAAATAAAGGCTCTTTATTGGCATCTATGAAGACCTTTAACATCCTTGGAACCTCATTGCGTAAAAATGATTTTTATTGAGGAAAATTTTTGCTTTACTAAGAAAAAAAAAGTTATTTTGAGAAGTGTTAACCTAAAATGGTTCTTATATGACATCACTGAAAACCTCTTTTGGAACCTTTAGTGTTAAGAGTGTGTGATCCAATGAATGTACTGCCACATAAAATATCTTCTCAATTTAAGTTTCAAGTGCAGGTTACATACAGAAATGTGTTTTTTTTTTCCTCGTAATTGTAAAACTTATTTTGTATTCTTATAAGGTTAAATTCTTGAAATTATTGTTCACTATAATATAAACTGTGCCAACATAGTCATTTCTTATTTTATTTTAATGAACTTTTATTAATGGCATTCAAGTTCAAATGTACAGTATATGCATGTAGATATTTTAGAAGCTGTGAATGATCATTATTACCTTATAATCACCCTTTGCCGCCTTTAGTTAATTAAAATGGCCTTGCGGCGTGCCATTTTTTATAAAGCATCTCAATTAATATGGTCATGAATCAGCGTGAAAATTTCGCAAAATGTAGTTTAAAATAATCAAGTTTAGCATGTCACACTGCAGGTGAATGTGAACATCCTTTATATCGAAATCTATTTTAAATATAAACCTACGGATGTGAGTTAAAGAAGAAAAGTTTAACGATTTGGATGATTAATCCTCTGCTTGTGCAAGTGCATAAATAAGTGTCTAATCAGTTCATCTTCAGATATATTTTCATTATCGGAGAAATTCATTACCATATTTGATGGCTCTTCTCTCTGAGACACTGCAAGTACCACTTGTACTCAAAATAATTATTTTATTACGATGAGAATTCTCATAAGAGCATGTCAGTTTAGAGAAGATTATAAAAACTTGCAGCAAGTAGCCTATACTTAAAGGTGAAATTTAATCTAAATTAGCTGTTTTCCCAAGTACATTATCTATCTGTCTTATATCTTTCAACCTTAGTGCACTGCACTAACCAAATTTCAAACTCTCGTAGTTGTCCTAAATTCATTATTTGATGTGGGCTGGTTCACTTTTTCACACTAATACACCAAAAAACAGCTCCTATAAGAAGTCTCTGTTGCTTCCTTCAGGGAATGGGGTAACATTAGTTACCTAGACGTTACTTTCTGCTTCTTTGAAATTGATTACAGCAATTTCTGATTGAAAATTTATTACAGTTTTTATGTGTAACAGAAACAAAAAAATATGAAAAAGAGACATGTAAACATTTAGATATTTAAGTTGAATTAGTAGTTATATCAACTGACTTCTTAGCTGGGTGAATCAGAATGTAAACAATAAACATATTAAATTATAAAATAAAAGCTATAAAATTTAAAACAGTGTATGTAATATGGACATTTAGTTTTACTTTTTACTTCTGAGCTTGTTTTTCTCCCTACTGTTTTTTGATCAAAATAAAATGTTCTCTGATCAAACCTAGGTGTGCTGGTGGTTAAAAATAGCTGAAGCCTCAAAAACAAGCAATACGAACAGATATGAATATACTCTTGTTTGCATTTATGCTGAATGAATAAATGGAAAATAGCAATTTTCCTGCTCTGAGAGAGCTCAATACTTAAGTCTAACATCAATGTCTGATGTTTGAATGAGTCTTCATGAATACCCTGCTCTTCCGGGCTCTAAAAGCCCGGAAGATCATCAAGGGCGCAATTAATTATGTTCACAGTATCGTGAACAGATACTTTGATTAAACTGTTGCAATCACATATCTTGCCATCAGTGAAACATGTGAGTCGTCTCACACTGAGAATGCACCATAGGCTAAAAGTATCATTACTGAAGTGATACTGATCCCACTTACCCCTCAGGTCTCTGTAAAGACGCGCCACCAACCTGCGCAAAACATTTGCTCATCGGAGAAGAGGCTCTGATTCATTTTTGCTGACCTTAGGGGGCCCTAATAAAGGATCCCACTGCGTTTCAAATACTTTTTGTCAGTCATTTGTTACTGACTAATCATTGTTTTACAGAATTCATGTAAATAGTGTTGAAATGGTATAGTAGTGGTGTGTGACTGAGCGTTGACACAAATGATCTTCAAATCTATGGTCTCCAAGGTGGTTAGCCAATTACCAAGTTAAAAGACTATAATATATCTTGTCTCCTTTAATGTATGTCTATGGGATTTAAACCTTTTGATTTTACGCCAGACTTTTGATCAGGGCGTCATATAGGTGACACTTTTGAAATTTTGTCTAAATCCGACGCACATTGCACCCTTTCGTGTCAATATAACACGCTTTGGTTATGGGTAGGTTTAGGTCTGGGGTAGGGTTAGGGTTAGACCACTAGGAGGCGCATTCTGGCCCATAAATATCTGCGTCTCATATTGACGCTAAAGGGTGCCATGTGCGTCGGATGTTAACGCAATTTCGAAAGCGTCACCTATATGACGCCTTGGGATGAGACCGGGCTGAAATAGCCTCAGTAATATGCCTGATGAGGAATCATTAGAGACAAGTTGGTTGATTAGTTTGAAAACACTTTATATTAGGTCCCAGTAGTAATAGTTAGATAATGCATTAACTATTAAATGGATACTCCACTTTTTTTGGAAATAGGCTCATTTTACAACTCCCCCAGAGTTAGACAGTTGAGTTTCACCGTTTTCAAAATGCATTCAGCCGATTTTCTGATATTTAGAAGAATATCAGTAAGCAGACAGTTTCTGGTCCCATTGACTTCCATAGTAGGATACTCTGGGGGAGTTGTAAAATGAGCCCATTTCCAAAAAAAAGTGGAGTATCCCTTAACAATGAGCTATACCGTATAATAATAATAACAAAAGAGAAACCGTATAAATGTGTCATCTTTGGACATAGTGTTTTTGTTTAGGCAAAATAAGTCTTTACTTCAGCCTAAACCCCTTCGGTCTGGTATTTATTGAGTCCCGTCTCGGAGCATGAAGTGTTTATTGGTGCGCAGTGCCCGTATACCTCCTCCACCAATCCATCCACGATTGTAAGGACTCGCTGCCTTCAGATAGCCCTCTTCAAAAGTGAAATGAAAATGAAATCAATGAAATTTTTGAATGAATGAAACATTTTTTACTTCATTTAAACAAATGCATCCAGCTAAACTGCATATTTTGCATATCCATGTGTGCTAGCTCAGCATGAAGGGTGGATGAAGGTCTACTCCACATCCTCTTACAGGGAAGCCCTGGAAGGAAATCCTGCATCAGCTCCACACCGATTAGCCGTCAACCATGTAGAAGAACGGCCACTGTCACACAGAAGCCAAGGTAATTCGCTTTAATAGCGAGACAACCCTTGGTCTGTTTGGAGTAATGAATACACAGAGTGTGCCAGAGGCCAGTGAGCGTGAACAGCCTAGGAAACAGGCCTGAAGGACCCATGAAGTCAAGCTTGTAAATACAGACTAGCATCTTCTTCCTATTCTGGAGCGTTCTTTGAAGGTTACAAAGAGGTTTTGCATTTAAAAATGAAATGAGATTCAGGAAAAAAAGACATCATAGCATCAGTAAAAAAGAAACTCTCGGTTTGTTTGCTTTGTTTCCTGAAGTCTAAGATACATTTTTCATAATCAAACCTCCTTGGTAACTTTATTATATCTGCTTTTTTGTCTGCATATGAATGTAATAACTTCAGTTTTGAGTCCAACAGAAATAAAGAATTCATGCAAACCTGAGAAAATTGGTTATGTAAATATTGTGGCACCAAAACGAATTTTGACACTGAAGCCACACTTAAACAAATGAATTTCATTGCATTAGATGATAAAATATCAAAGCACTGAGGAATCTGCGAACTGATTTTCTCTCTGACATCCTCAATTTTCTGGGCACCTTTTTTTTTTTTTTACATTGGTTGTGTGTGAGCTGTGACAAACATTTATGAATGTGTTTGGACATAATCGCCATGCAAGTGTGTTTATTCATTTGGCAGACACTTTAAACTAAAGCAACAGTGCATTCAAGCTATACATTTTATCAGGCCTGCATTGGAATCAAAACCAGACTCATTGGTAGTGACATCCTCTTGCAAAATGGTCAAAATGCAGAGCAAAAAACATAGCATAAAAACGTAATATATTTCAATTTATGTGTTTGGGCCACTATCTGAGAGTTTGTTGGTACTGGATGATGACTATGTTAATGCAGTCTCAGCAAGCCGTTCACAGCCTCCAGCAAGGAAATTACAGCGCAATGAAATAATTAAAAGGAGTCTTTCTTCAACACCAGCATTGGTCTCACTGACTCTCACAAATTATACATGAAACATCAAGCTTGAAAAATGCTGCTTCGATAGATTTTAAGGTACAAGCCAGTGTGCGTCATCTAGCAATGTTATAACTTCAGCACAAGTTTGTAGAAGATTATTAAAATGGTGCAGACCTCTGTGAAATTGTAAGTACCGGTAAATCTGTTCCTTGAGTGATTTAGTGCATGCATTAGGTTTTTAGCTTTTTGCAAGCAATTATTTATAAACATTTTTTTTTAATTATAATTTATTATTATATTATAAATTTATTAATTATAATTTTTAATTTATATATATATATATATATATATATATATATATATTTAAAAATTATAAATATAAATAATGATTTATGAATCAATAGCTTGCTTTTGTTAACCCTAACCCTTAAAAAAAATTGTATGAAATACATGTAAAATGCATGCATTGTTTTACTTTAATTATTCATTTAAATGCATTATTTATTTATTTCATCAGAAAACATGACTTTTGAATGTAAACGAATTGAAATATGCTTCTTATTTGCCCACAGAATGGTCAGGACATCTACCAGCAAGAGCTAACAGGACCAAACCAAACCCTGACAGCCAAAAGGTGGGCCAATGTGGATGTTTAATGACTAATTTTGAACTGAAAACAGCCTTTTAGGACATCTTTTGTCATATTAATTACATAGTTAATCCATTAAAACATTGCATTATACAATGGGAGAACTGCCATCCGTACCCCGCCGTTGCTGATCAATACCTCTCCACTCAGCGTTTTATGAGGGAGATATTGTGGTAGATGAGCCATTCCCGAGAACTAGATCACTGGAGATGCACGGCAGCGTTCCTATTACAAACCACTGAAGCAACTCAGCCTCTATCCTGAGCCAGCTGACAACCACCTTATATATGGCAGTCACCCCCAACCGCGCAGGCAAGCATTTAATTATAGTCTTAGTCAGGTCAGCAGAGTTGAACGCCGCTGGTAAAGGCATGTCATGTAGACATACGGTGGTGGCATCCTACGTCCGGCCTGTAAGACAAGTAGTATAGCTTTCGTGATTGTGGATAAGGATAGATGGGGATTTTAGAGAGTGGATAACGTGGATGGAATCGTGGAATCCAGTCATACGGTAGGCCTATAACACGGTATGTCACAGAATTTGGCAGATTTGCAGAAGGACTTTAGAGCTACACTATTGTCTCATTAGTGGAAAATTATATAAAGTCATATTTTAATATCTGAAATGCACCACAGAACAATTCACATAGCCACCCAGTCAGAAAATGACAAGTGCGGTAGCTTATTACTTCAAAAGCTTGCATAAAGGTTACCAACAATTGTTTTGGAGAGGAAAAAGCAGTCTGTGTTTTGGTATTCAGACTATATCTGTTGACAACATCTATTGGGAAAAAAATTCTCTCTATTAGCATGCAAGCGGTGGATGGCTGCCTCATCTGCCAGGCCCTCAGAGGTGTCCCTAGGGCATGCTCATGGTCAACATCCCCTCACAGGTGGAGGGGAAGCTGACACTCACGTCAGAACGGGCCAAAGCCCCCTCGGCTGTTCAACACATTCTGCAGCACTTATGCAGATTGGCTCTGAGATGTAGTTCAGGAAGGGTCTGCATGAGAATTGTTCATTAGTCGCCTACACACACACGAGTACAAAGTTTGAAAGTGAGAATTATACCTTTCTTTACTAGCGAGAAGTAACCGTGAGTAAACATGTCAATTAATACAGTAACTGAGAACTTGTGTTTTGATTTAAAGAAATAAATCCCCTAAGGAATAATGTGGACAGAGATAAAAGTGAATCAGAAATGACACAGCCGTTTAAGTATACAATTTTCATTAAAAGTGAAATATTTTCAATGCCAAAAGAACTCTTGGATTGTTTACTGGGTTGCATGCTACATTATTCATATGCAAAATGATCAGTTATCAATGTTTTTTGTTGAACCACACTGTTCATAGGCGAATAACACCCATGATTGACAGGAGATGTACCGCAATAACTACTATGATTTCACAAACTGGGTGTTTGTGAGTTGATGAAGTAAGGAACCATTGATGACAGGCAGTTGAATTATTAGATTATAATGCACACAAGAGAGAAGTGAAATTAAGTGTGTGTGTGTGTGTGTGTGTGTGATTACCTGAGTCTGTTTGTGTCTACAGTTTTAGGCAGCAGTGTTTTTACTATAGGCGAAACTGTAAGTTTATCTGCTTCAAAAAAAGTGTGGTTATTACCTCGATATAGTGGAAATGTCATGTTGTTAAACTATTTTACTGATAAATTTGTAGGAGTAGTGCTGACAAAACGTACCGAACCGTACCACACCATACATTGGAAAAGCGACAAAGCGTGCCTTACCGAACCGTACCGTACCGTACCATGCAGTGGAAAAGCGCCATTACACTTGTTTCAGCATTTTTATAGAACATTTAAAAGTAACAATGTTTGCATTGTTAGAAAAAACTTTTTTCAACATTTAATGAGAATGCTAGCAAAACATTTTTGGAAAATATTTTTGTTAGCTGGGAAACTTCTTTAGAGTGCACCTTTAAAATAGCTAACTCCATTCCTGATCCCAGAGCTAAAATCAAAGGGAGAAGAGAAAGGGAGTCTGAAGTTGATTGTGAGCAATGGCTGGAACACTTAGGAGCTAGACAGCAGCCATGCTGGTCTGTGTCTCGCTTCTCTTCATCTCACCTCCTGTTGTGTTCCACCACCATAATGCTCATCATGACAGGACCTCTTGACTGGGCACGAAAGACCAGCAGGAGAGTGAGGAACACTGCTGAGACCTCGGCTTTGAGTTCTGTCCATAACAACAGCATCCACAGGGGCGGCTTCAAGCTACAATGCTGAAAGTAAACTGAAGAGTGGGACAAAGATTAAGGAACTAAACATAACTGAGAGCCAGTGCCTGCTTGTTATCATCTGACCAATCAGAGGTGCGTCCTTCATGCCAGCGAGTTCTTGTGGACTTGGTTTGACTGAAAAGGACTACAGCAGCGGGGTCGGGTCTTGTGGACGATACACGTGGAGCTTGATGCTCGCTGTGAGCTGAGGTTCGTAATCAAGAGTGTCTGGCTTTTCGGCCATCATCAGCCCTCATCCGCCCTTATCCTGCTGTTTTACTGATTATTAGCAGACACATCAATAGAGAAGGTCTGATCAATCAAAATCAGGCTGACGACCAATTTTACCACAGCGACAGTCACAATTAGTCCAGAACAATCAATAAGGGATCATCAGATATTGAAATTATATTAAAATATTTATAATATTTATTTACATAAAGTGGATTAGTTTAAGCAATGTTTTTCAAAGGTTTGGGGAGGGTAAGATTTTTTGAAAGAAGTCTCTTATGCTCACCAAAGCTGCATTTAAATGTTCAGAAATACAGAAAAAACTGTGATATTTTGAAATATTATTACAATTTAAAATAGGTATAACTTCTTTCTATTTTGATATATTTTAAAAGCTTAAATATTCCTGTGATGCAAAGCTGAAATTATAATAATAACTGCATTATTACTCCAGATTTCAGTGTCACGTGATCCTTCAGAAATCATTCTAGTATGCTGATTTGTCTGCTCATTTCTGTAACACTTTATTTTACAGGTTAATAACTATAAATTATGCATGATTACATAATTAATCCCAAACTATAACCATAAGCCTTACCTAATATGGTATACTCTAAAAATGATAGGTTGTTTTAACCCAATTTTGGGTCAAATATGGACAAACCCAGCCATTGGGTAACATTTTTAAATGACATTTTTAACCCAATGTTTGAGTTTGTCCATATTTGACCCAAAATTGGTGTCACGTGAGTATTAAAGTTTTCTTTCACTCATATTGCACTTAAACTGTCAAATACAAGATTATGTAAAAAAAAAACACTAAAGGTTCACAAACACAGTTGGTTTTGCATAATAGCTCCCCTTTAACCAACGCTGCTTCCGAATATGCCTATTTCCGTACTAGGTGACAAACATAATATGAGCGGAGAAGAGTATGTCCGAATTCACGTAAAGTGACGCAACTGACACCGTAGGTCACATGACAGTGTAGCGTATCTGAATTTCATTCATTCTACGCACATAGAGCATGTTTTTTGTAAAGGTCTAAAATAAGTTTCAAACCAAAAGTACTATCCAGCATGCAATTTCGGAGGCAGCACATGTCATGCTGTGTAGAGCGGTATCAACACAGAATCACAGATCCAAGATGTCTAAAGCAAAACAATCAAATTACATGAGCCTGATGGAAAGAGAAAGATCCTGCTGAGAGATTTAGGGTCTAGATGTTCAGTGCTCTCTCAACTACAAACAGATAAACAGTCAATGCACAAGTGCCCGTTCAACCCAACATGAGCAGTTTAATAAAGCCCACCACCAGTGCTATATGGACATCAATCTGGGACTGAAGCTGAAAACACAGAGAGACTCCTAATAGGAATTTAAAGCAGTGTGTAAAGCACCTGCAGCCAATAAAAGTTGTAACAGTCATCTTTCACTGTGCGTTAGATCCTCTCAGCCTCGTATTTTATTTGGCCAAGTCACATTAGCTTGAGTTCACAAGGAAATAATGCTTTTCTATGTGTCTTGTGATTGTATTGAGAATCTATTATCAAATTGTTGCATAACATCTACAACAATTCAAGTATATGAATGCAATATTTTATTTTATTATTATTTTTTTTTGGTCAAAGTCTGGTTTGGTTTAATATTTTAAATGTATTTACATGTCACATGATTCATTCTAATTTGATAATTTGCTGCTCAAGAAAGAAACATTTCTTATTTTTATCAATGTTGAAATGTTGCTTAATATTTGTATGGAAACTCTGACTTATTTCAGGATTCTGACTTATTTCAGTCACTTTTGATTAATTTAATACATCTTTGCTAAATGAAGATATCAATTCCTTAAAAGAGAAAGTAACCGACCCCAAACTTTTTATCTGTAGTGTATATAAAAATGTGGTCAACAACTGTTTACATGCATAAGAAGATTAAACATCAACCAGTACTGCAGTTTTTAGAAGCCCTAACAAGGCAGGTCCAACCATAAATGTATCTGTTAATGTCTCTAAAAAGTATATGTCTGCTTTGTGAATGAATGTTTAAACACCTTGTTTTAATCGGTCATTTGAAAAATAAATAACAAACTTTTAAGTTTTATAACCACAGATGCTAGGCTTACTCAGTTCTGTGATGATTAGCGTTTGTGACTCTCCTGTTCGAACTCGTTCATCAAAATGAACGAGTCTTTTTTTCGATTCATTTCGTTCGTTGAATGAACCAAATGCCTCGAAAAAAAGATTTGTTCAATTTGATGAATGAGTTCGAACAGGAGAGACTCACGAACGCGCATCGCAGAACAGAGCAAGGCGAGCATGTGTGCTTATAAAACTTAAACTATTTTATTTATTTTTGAAATGGCCGATCGTTTCGCTTGATAAGACCCTTATTCATCGTCGGGTGTCGTTTAAAGCCATTTGAAGCTGCACTGAAACTCTCATTTGGACCTTGAACCGTTTGGCGCCCAAAGTCCATTATGGAGAAAGAAAGACGTGGACATCTTGGATGACATGGGGCGGGGGTGAGTAAATTATCAGCAAACGTATTTTTTAAAAATGAACTACTTTAACATGTATTTAGTAAGAAGAGTGTCAAACCGATAAGAGATGAATTTGTGTGCTTGGAAAAAAAAAACATTTGAGGAAAACTTGTCGTGCTGAAAGTTTTCAATTACAGCAGAGGTTCAGATAACTGTGAAGTGTTTCCCCTCGAAGACAGACGATGACTAATTTTACACGCACAAAGGAGATTTGGGAGTTTTAGTATGCAGGCTGTGATGTAATACATCAAAACACTGATTCAGTGTTTGAACTAGTCTGACTTTCTTTAGAGCAAGGGGAAAGTTGGACTAGTTCAAGAGTCACTCACTTCTTCCCCCAGGATAAGCAAACCTCATCACCTTGTGTTCAGTGCCATATTCCAATGTAATGTGTCCTCATGAATGCATGCATGAATTCCATATAATGATTACAAGAAATGTAAGCATAGGCGTAGATCTTATTTCATTTTAACGAAGGGATCTTACTTTAGACTTTTTTTTCTCCTTAGAAAAAGGCCTTAATCTCACATTTGTCTCCTCTGGAGTTTCAGAACAGATCTTAAATGTCACGAACAGATCTCAGATTTGTCAAGATGAAAGAGCGAGTTCTGAAAGTTTTCCTTGGGGTAAGTACATTCCGTACAAATTTATCCTCTGAATTTTGAAATGTGTCGGGATACCTGATGTATAAACATTTGCACAGTACTCTATCTCCTGTTACTTTATAATCAAAATGTAAGATGAACTGATGTTTTATTGCATTAATTGTGACACTACATGTACTGATCTACAATCAAAGTTGCTTTAGTTACAGTCAAAATTGACTACTGACAAATATATGAATTAAAATATAATGGATGTGGATCTATCAATGTTCTGTCGGTGTTTCAGGTCAACTCCAGGGCCGTCCGGAAGATTATAAAACATGACAGTATCGGCAGGTCCCCAGATAGAGAAGTGCTTAGCTTTCACAAAGTAGGATTCGTAATAGTTAGTCTTCTATACTTCTATACCGAGCCCATATTGAACGCTTGTGACACATGAAACCGCCAGGCCATGAAGAGAAATAACTACTGTCAGCTTTCATCCGAGCTTCAGAAGATTTAAACCCCAGTGGAGAGAGCAGATGAGCACTGCAGAAGCAGAGCAGAGATCCCGTTTACATGTTGTGGGCACCTTTGTAATTCAAACTCATTGTTTTATCAATTCCAGGTTACATGCAGAAGCTACAGAGCTGGCAACTACTTGTAAGTTTAATCATTTATTTATTTAATTCTATTTCCTTTTATGTGCATAATTAAGTATAGTGTTTAGTGTATTTACTGTCAAACATTGTGTCATAGTTCATGCATAGGCCTTTGCTAATATGTGAAAATTATTTTCAGAGTTTTATATTTTTTCATAAAAAATGCAAAAAAATACATTTTATTATAATAATTCTGCATCTAAATATTGATTTATTCAAAATAAATATTTTTTGCAACACATGTGGTTTAATATGACAATTTTGAGTTTTAAGTATATTTCATAAAAAAATATTTTTTCTTAAATTTTTATTAAAATATTTTAACTGCAATGAATTATAAATATTTTAAATGCAATATTATAGTTATTAAGCAAAACAATTTTTATTCTATAAATTCTGCATCTAAACTTTTTTTTGTTTGTTTGTTAAAAATAACTATTTTATCAAATATTAAAATATTTAAATGCATTAGGATGTGTATTTATTTATGTTATGCAAAATACAAAAACAAATCTTCTACATCTAAATATCTATTTATTCATTAATTCATTCATTCAATCATGTTTTTAAAATAATTATATTTTTGAAACATAGCCTATACTAAAATATTGCAATTAGTTTCTAGAATTTTACATATTCTTAATATAAAAAAGATTTTATGAATTTTATGAAAATATTTAAATGCTCTAAAAATGTAACAGATTTACATTTTATTTTAAAATCTTATGATTTTCTAAGATTCAGAAGTATGCGTTGAAAAATTAAACCCTCTATGACGTTATTTTCTTAGGGGAAAAGGTACATTGCACCTCGCAATGTTTCCATAATTAATTTCTAATTGATTTTCATTTTCCATCATGTGTGCAGCAGTCTGTGTCTATTTTTTCACAGGGAAGTTTCTGGATAAGTTAGAGCTCTTTGTTCTCTCTCTCTCTCTCTCTCTCTCTCTCTCTCTCTCTCTCTCTCTCTCTCTCTCTCTCTCTCTCTCTCCAGTGCCACCCAAAAAAAATTATTTATCCCTGTATAAAATATAAATATAAGCATCGTTTTCTGTATCGCATTTTAGCAGCTGCGCTTTAATGTGAAGAAATAAAGAAGATGTACGGTGAAAAAATGTCAAGAAAGCACGTCTGCACAGATGCTCACAGTGTGTTGTCATCTTCATTAAATGACTATGACTCTTGCGAACCGGTTCTTTCAAAAACGCAGCACAGCCAGTGTAGCCCATTTCACAAACAAATGGACAGTTTTTAGCCTATAATAGGCTATTATTTCCCATAATGCTTCTCATTGTTTATTTTGAACTGCATCATGTAACTATTCTTGGCATGCAAATTCTCCCTCTGCCCACTCCACCTTCATCATGGATATATTTGACATCCGACATAATAAAACGAAACCCATTAGAAGATCCTGATCACGGAAGCTAATATTAGAGTTTGGTAATAGTCAGTGGATTGGTCCCCTGGAAATTAGATTGGTCCCCTGGCCTAAGTGACCTGTTGCTAACCTGATTCATCAAACCCTAACGTTGTACGATTCAAGTTTGACTTTTCTGTTAAAACCACATCATTCATTTCAGTTGGATCGCTAATCATGGGCCAGAGTTTCTTGGACCCTGATAATTGCTGCTTGCAACTCTTTTGTTTTTAATCATGCTACAGATGTTGTATAAGTAGCCTATATGTGATTGAATGCTTAGTTGCTTTGGTGTGGCCACCATTCACAGTCCTCGTGTCAGCCCATAAATAGATCCATGCCTTCTCTCTATGCTTTCAGATTCAGGTGTCTGGTATGGAACAATAAGTATGGCTTTACCCCTGATTAAGAGTTCTCCCACCGGGGCCCTAAGATGGGGAGCCACAGACCCCCATGCAATTAAATCAGGTTCTTTTTTAATGAGGAGTGTGTTTATTAAGTCCATTCAGGGACTTGTCCACAGAGGCTGTTAGCATTGCTCTCTGATTAGGAAGGCTAAGCAGTCTCAAGAGCTGCTTGTGAGAAAGCAGCAAGCAGAAGTTGCTAATATGGGAGGTATGGTAAACAATCTATTTTCTAACCGTTAGCGGCCAGATTGACGGGGAGAGAGAGCGCAAAGACACTTCAAAAGGGAGGGTGGACACCAGTCTGGGAAATGAGAAAGCAAACTGTCTGGTTTAGGGGTGTGTGGCTCACTGATATCACAGGTGTAGTTTCAGAGAGGGAGACACTTTGTTGGGTGGAGACAAAGAAAATGAGTGAGGTAGGAGTCAGGCCAAATATACCTCGTGTTTTGTGGTGTCATAGGTTTCGGATACGATGCTTATGACAATACTGCCACCTATAGGCCTGCTCCGAACCAGCATCCAGGGATCTGAACACTGAATGTGCTTTAGAACGTGTGAAAATAATAGTTGAGAAGTTGGTCGTGACACGATGGTAAGCCTGCAAAGCTGTCGCGAGATAAGTCGACTGACATTTTTCACTGAACGAAGGTTATCATGAAGAGATTTCAATTTATCCAGTTTTTTAATACTTATAAATGAAAAAAATATCTGCCCATATATATATATATATATATATATATATATATATATATATATTAGGGCTATAAATATATATATATATATTAGGGCTTTCAAAATGATTAATCGCGATTAATCGCATCCAAAATAAAAGTTGCTGTTTACATAATATATGTGGGGGCACTGTGTATAATTATTTTGTATATATATATATAAAAAACACACATGCATGTATTTTTAAGAAAAAAATATTATATATATATAAAATATTTATATTTAAATGTAATATAAATTATATATAAATCTATATAAAGAATATACATGAAAATATTTCTTAAATATATATACAAGCATGTGTGTGTGTTTATATATACATATATATATATATATATATATATATATATATATATATATATATATATAATAATTATACACAGTGCACCCACATATATTATGTAAACACAAACTTTTATTTTGGATGTGATTAATCATTTTGACAGCCCATATATATATATATATATATATATTAGCCTATTATTCATATAAAAGTATAGTTGTTATAGTTTTAATATGTATTAATATTATTCAATTTTAAACTAGGTTGTATTTTTTTTCAGTTATCATTTTATTTTTAATTAAAATTGTATTTATTTATTTTATTTATTTATTTTGAAAAGGGATTTTGTCGTTTTTATTAGTTTTAGTCGACAACATCGCCTCCATTCAAAATTTTTAACGAACACTGTTGTTGGTCAGGGTTCAGTTTGCAAATGCCGGGAATATTCTCCACAACAGAGCGAATTGCATCCCGTGTATCCATATCCGTGGTCGTTTTCAATTTCCCCAATCTTAAATCGGCGCTTGGCGTCTACGTCACGGCTCTCAGCCCGCCCTCTGTTCGCTGATTGGCCCGGCTGTTTTCAGGTCGGAGAAAAACGAAGAGACGCTGTCTCAGACCGAGTACAGAAGCGAAATTAAATAGAGCGGAAGTACCAAGTCTGGACGTAGTCAGGCTAGTAATTCCGAGCTTTCAAAACCAAATCCTTTGTTTAAAAGACACATGCTTAGGGCTTTTCAAAACACTCAATATTAATCTCCAAGTTCATCTTTTGGATATTTAAAACTTCCCTGAGTGGTGAGAGACAGGGATTATAAGCCTGTGCAATTACCTCTTAGATCTAGCCATTGTTCCCAAACTGCACTGTAATTATACAGGTGATTGCCACCAGAGAAAAGCCATTGTTCAGACTACAAATTCCATACAGTGTCGTCATTCACAGCGCTAAGTTGGCCAATGACACCAACAGTAATCATCCTGTACATATTCAAACATAATGACCACCCACACGCTCAAACCCATTCATTGGCACCGTAATCACAAACATAACGGAACCATTCTTTGTTAAACCGCGCTCCACGCTGTAGGTCGTTCCGCACAAAGAACGGCGCTGAACTTTGTCCTTTGAGGGTTAGCGTGAGAGCGGTGAAGAATAGAGAGGAGATCAGTATTCAGGCTGAGTTCTGTCGTGCTTCTATTAAGTAGGAGAGTGGCAGTCTGATTATCCACTTTGTTGGCAGTGGTGGGAGTGGACTGTACCGGGCCATTTTTGCATTAACGTTCTGATCAAATTTTCATAACTCAATTTGGCGGAGGTTTGCATGTGGAGGATTGAGCACATCTGTAAAGCTCTCTGGTGCCTCAGCCCATGCAATGCACCTTTCCCATGACATTGACGGTCCCTTGACAATATTGTGAGGCTGTTACATTTCTATACTTGATTTGCCAGAGGTACATTCTGTTGCTCAGAGGTTGCACTTTATAAATATCAGTCGACAGTACCTCTTTATCTTCTAAAATTATTTTTATTAACTCTTTGTTGCCAGCTAGCCAGCATCCGGATCGCATTTAGTACGACGATTAAAACATAGATGTGGACATCCATCAACACCTCCAAAGCTTTACAGTCTTATTTGAGTATTTGTGATTTATGCTAATGTTTGATTATGTGACGATGAACCAGGTCAATGACATCATCATAGAGTGCCAGTCTAGTGCCATTTTGAATTTACTTTGTGTGCTGATTGCAGGAAATGTTTAGTATGCACTCTTAGAAAAAAAAGGGTTCTATATATGAAGCATAGGGTTCTTTCTTATGCTAAAAAAAAGTTCTATAATGACAAGACAGAACCCTTTTGGCACAAAGGTTCTTTATAAGCAATTATTCATTAATATATTACATTATTCTGCAACATTTTGTGGTTGTAATTAAATTATTGTTTATTAAACTGTTGTAGAAACTTAATATCTGAAGGAAAAACTGAAATGGCACGCAGATAGAAGCGCCCTCACCCTCAGATCACTTGGACGCGGCTGTGGTTACAAGAGGTAAAAACGATATAAATACTGTTCGTTTTCTCACACAAACCGCTCGTTTCGTGTCTTAGGCCATCAATGTGTTCTTACATTTACGAGTCATTAAATCATGTTTAATTTGGACTTCTCTGTGCATGCTCTTTGAGGTGGTGACCATAGACCTCCATTATATGACTGACAGAAGAACGGTTTGACCTAAAAATATCAAAATTGAAAATACTGTGGAAACAAAGACACCTACATCTTGGATGCCCTTGAGGTAAGCTAAAACATATCAAAAAATAATTTCAAAGTGAACTATCCCTTTAAACTGCCTTTGATGACCATTCAGGGAGATTTTGCAGTAGGAACGTCCAAATATTATAGGAGTTATTTAACAACAACGAACGTCTCACCACATAATGACAACCGTACATCCTTAAATTCTGCACTTTTATTTTTAACATTGTACTCATTCATTGTTGTTGTTTTTTTAAAATCATGTAAATTTATGTCTTTATTGGGACAGAACTTGACGGATTACTATGTCGGTATATCACTATGACTAAACTATATATATCAAGCATGTAACATTATCTAATTTATGCATTAATGGCTGACTAAGTAAGGCAAAGTTATTTGACCAAAGTTAAGGCTTTTGACAAAACGCCCAAAAGATTGGTGAATCCGATGTTACAAAACCGATACCTGGTTAAGGGAAAATGCTTAAATAATTAAAAATGATTATCGGTTGATCTCTATGATAATATAGATACACAAATACCACAGAGATTTTAAAATACATCAAAGGGCTTTTATTGTCAGCTCTATTAATGCATCTCCTTCATTTGATGACCTACAAGTATGCAGGATAATATTCCATATGTTATGGTCAAAAACAAGGCACTTAAACTGAAAGATAATGCATCTTGTGGGATATTGATTTTTCGGGTCTGGAAAAGTCTAAAATTAATATTATATTGTTTCTTTCAAAACTGAGGATTTGTTTTGAGTGTGTAGCCTTATCAGAGACATTCAAACAATTGCTTAGATCTATTAAATGACTTTTAAAAATCACGAAGATGGTCACGGTAACGTTGGATAACATGGAACATGCATGTTTTCTTGACTCAGATGCATCGCTGAACATCAGCCTATCAGATCAGAGCTCCATCGCCATGGCAGCAACATGTTTCAGGACCCATCATATCATTCAGTCTCTCATGAATTATTTAAGTTATGATTAGACTCTGCAAGGATGTTAGAGCAAATCAGATAATACATATTCAGAAGTGATCACACCAGTAATTCGTTTTTCAAAGTTTCTTTTAGTTAATTAATTTGCTATGCTATTGTGCTTTTCTAAGTATCTGAACTTTATCGGTCTTAATATTAGAATTCATGAAATCAAGGTTGAATGCTGATATATTTACACAAACATTTAATTTTATATTCAAATAATTAAGCATATAAATGATTGTAATAATAATGTCTACTGCATTATTTTTAATACCTTCTTAATTGAGAAGCGAGAAACTAGCAATATGCCCACATAGTTTCATTGTTTGATTATCTAGGTTGTTACTTTTACATATTTACACTGAATTACAATAATAGCTATACCTATTACATTTCTTATTGAGGATCACAGTTTACATAACATTTTGAAAGTGTAACTAGGTTATTTCCTGTGAAATCAGTCTCACTTTGTGGCCTCAGCTAAATAGTGTCGTAAACCTCCTGAACACCAGATGGCTGCAGTGAGTCATATTAGCGGAGCTTCCTGTCTGTCCTGACTCGAGCACCGCACGCTTGCTCGGTTTCAGCAGTTCGAGCTCATCAGTTCTCTCTGCACAACAAATTTAAGTTCACTATACTGTTGTAGTCACATACAGTGGTTTATTTCGAGTCAGAGTTACTGTTAGGCACGACCGAATGTGGGTAACTTTAGTAACGTGTGAATCGTTGCTTACTCGAGACTCGAACCGTTTAGAACGGTTCACTCCGATTTGGTGAACTACTTCAACCAGTTCACTAAAAAGAACCGGTTCAAAAGAATCACTTGGTCAAGAACCGGACATCTTTAGTGATCAGACGTGAAGAATTCTACAGCGCACTCATTCACGGTATGTTCGCTGTTATGGAAAAACCCGTTGTTTTTGAAGTAATGTTACTAGACCGCATTTGATTGACAAATTTATAACCTACATATACATATTTTTCTGTGCTTTTGCTACAATTAGCCTCGTATCGCTCGAGAGTGAAGAAGGGTTCGTGTATTTCTAGACCTCAGTTGTATTTCCTAAATAACTATTCACAAATAAATTATTGCAGTTTTATTAAGCGGATAATTAAGCTTAGATGGAATAATCCCCACCTTACTATTGTGTAACGGGCCTGTGCGTATGCATGTAAAAGGCCTTGAAGCCTGTTCACGCCACACGCGTAAGCAGCACGTATTTTTTTGTTTTTTTTGGCCAATGTCACACTTCCGGGTTTTAACTTCCGGATTGGCCCACGCAGGATAAACTTTTTTTTTCCGTTAGCAGCGATGGTTGAGACTAACAAAAACATTTAGGAAATCAAATTCTTTGTACGGTGTCATGAAAATGTTTCACCTGTCTTGGTTAAATCGAAATGACGGCGCTTATAACTTGTTTATGTTGGTGCGACTGTGCATTATCACACTTTATGTAAATAAAAAAAATGTTTTTCAGGAAGTATTCGGCTGGCTTCTCGCTTCTAGTTTCTCAGACTGTTTGATATCGTGGAAAGTTGGCTTTAGCTGAATTATATTCACTGTAATCCACTGCTTCATCACGGGTCATAATGCTTTTATAAAACGGTTTGTCCATAAAATTAATTATTTTATTAATAAAATAAACACGTAGCAACAAAAAAGATCACATAATTGCATCTTTCTTGAAGCAATGTAGATTATAGAAACAATTCAACAGACGCAATGGCGCAGTAATTTTGATGTAATGAGGTCACGGTGTATGTTTTTATTTTATGCTGTCGTCATAACAGTAGCTTCGAACACAGTTCAGCCAATCAGAATCAAGGACTATCTGTTTTAGACAGTGCACCGATTCTCTATATGTTTTTAATCTGTGCTTTTTTTCCAGATCCCTCCAAAATGTCTGAACCACGGGCCTTAAAGAATCCCTATCTAGATTACACTGGGCCTGGATGTGCACAAGACTTGTTTGACATGCAGGGAAATGTAAGTGATTCCAAAAATACTGAATCTTACGAATACTATGGTAATCTTAAACCTAATTGCTATACTATACTAGTATACATGAATATGGTAATCATTCATAGCCTTCCCTGAATTACAGTAATACACTGCCCTCTTGTCATCCCTGTATACGTTATCATATCTGATTTATAAATCGTATTTTTCCTCTGCAGTTGACCCAGCATTTTGCTAGCTGTGTAAGCAGTAAGATTGGTGAGCTTATGGCAATCATGGAGAATGGACTGAAGACCGCTGACCCCAGAGACTGTACTGGCTACACTGGCTGGGCAGGTGAGAACACACTTGCAGATGTTTTAAAAAAAAGAATTACTAATGCATGTTTAGTGAAACTGTATATGGTATAATACCATTGGAATCAGCCTCTATAGATGGGACTGCTTAAAGGGATAATTCACCCCAAAAATGAAAATTCAGTCATTACCTCAACCACTTTAGACATTCAAGAATGTAGGGATGCACCAATATAAATATAATACTGCACTCGTGTACTCAAACTCATATAAATGCTTTGATACCATGCGGTGTGTACAGTACAATGCTTGTGACAAAGAATCACTGACAACAGAGCAGAATGGATTTATCAGAGAAGGATGTCTATGAAGTAATTATATCGAGTTAAAGGGGTGATGAACTGAGAAATTAAAATTTTCTTTGAGCTTTTGACATCTAAAAGGTCATCATATTATAAGAATATCCTGGAAGTTTCCCTTTAATTGAATGTGAAAGAAAATAAATATTTCTGCTTGTATTGCTGCTGTGTGTGAGCTAATAAGTTAAATATGCGGAGCTTATCGAGTGCACATCCATTTTTCATGGAAAGTTTGTAGTTTGGTCAGACATGTCAATAGCAAAGCAGGTAAAACGAGTAACATATTACTAACGTTAACTGATTATCTATATTTATATATTTATTCAAAATAACTCAAAAGAGTGCGATTGGACGCAGTTGGTCTGGGCAGCCACAGTGACGCAATGACTATTCAATCAGCGATTGGCTCTTTTATTCTGAAGGCGGAACTTCCACCATATTGCACTTTCTCCCATTCATACGTAACACGAGTGTATCATCTTTTTACAATCTTTGCTAGAAGTAGCTTTGCAAGTACGTGTCAGCTTATTCTACAAACCCTGTTGCGAAGTTGCTTATAAGTAGTAGAATGCATTTATTTCGTCTGCTGAACAACACAAGGAAGGTATTATTAAAAATGTTGGTAACTAAACAGTAGAGCCAGACCGATATATCGGCCGGCCGATATTAGGCATTTTCCAAAATATCGGTATCGGCAGTTATAATGGCCGATAAGTGAATATTTAAAAAATAAAATAAAAATGGACGAAACACGCTTCAATCATCTCTCCTTGGCCTGTTATATTGAAAATGTATGTTTTACAATTTGCAGTATGATGTTATCTATCGGGCTCATCATAGACTAGCTAACCACAAAGCTCGTTAATGCCACTATCATCAGTGGAAGACCGCTAACGTTAACATTAATGAGCTTGGAAACCACAATGAACTTTTTCTGCGTAAATAAAGTAATGATTACTGTATTTATAACTAGCATATCTCTAGTGACAGTCCCTGCATTGTAAAATCTAAGTTAGACTTGCGAGGAGTGAACATTTAGACATAGAGAAAAATTATCAAACGTATCTTGTGCAGAAAAGTTAGCTTTTCTTTTACACGTGTGTGAAATCCAACAATATTTAGTAAAAAAAAATATCGGCCGATATATCGGAATATCGGATTTTAAAACCCAAAAATATTTGTATCGGTATTCAAAATCCTTTATCAGTCGGGCTCTACTAAACAGTTTTAGTTCTAGTTAACTTCCATTGTAAGAACAAAAAATGGTAAATTCAAAATACCAATATTCAATATTTGGCAGAAGAAAAAAATTTATTCTGGTTTGGAACGACATGAGGCTGAAAAAAAAATGACAATTTTTGGGTGGGCAATCCCTTTAAGGCATGCGCTGGTATAACTTTGTCCAATATGTTGAAATCTGATTATAGTATTTGTTTGAAATGCTTTATTTTAGTTCAGTACTCTTGTTCATGGTTTTATATCATGAAACCACGTGGCCCGCATTGCTAAGTCCCCCTCCCCCAACTGCAGGCATTGCCCTGCTTTACCTGCATCTCCACAGTGTCTATGGAGATCCCTCTTACCTCCAGAGGGCCCTGGACTATGTCAACCACAGTCTGAGGAGTTTAACCCAGCGCTGGGTGACCTTCTTGTGCGGGGATGCAGGACCGCTGGCTATAGCGGCGGTGGTCTATCATCGCCTCCAGAAACCACATGAGGCTGAGGAGTGTGTGAACAGGTCTGACCCTGCTCTACCTCCATATCTGTGTATGTGTTGGGTCGGTGACATTACTCTCCAAATTAGAATTACACGTCTAAAAAATCGTATAAAAAAATGAATTAGATACTATTTTTGTCTTCTTATTAAAAATGTAATTCATAGGGATCGTTTTAGTAATTCTGAATTTAAAATTGTGTATTCAACTTTAAAGAACTGAATTTCTTAGAAAAGGAAAAGATAAGTTTAGCCAACTCACTCGTTGGAGGATTTCTCTCGGACATCCTTTGTCACTGACCCATGTAAACTTGATAAACATTGGAAATGTTGATTATTTAAATATATTTGGAGAGTTAGCTATAATTTACTTTAGTATATTGTCTAGTTTATATATTGAAGGAATAATTATCAAAATGTATTGTTTGTTGTCTGCTGTCTACATTGAGTCTTAATGTATCGTGTTATAAGTAGGGCTGGGCGGTATATCGAGTTTGTACGATATATTGATGTTTCTTTTTTTTTTTTTTTTTAACGAAGTGGAATGGCAATACAGCTTAAGTCGATACAGAAAAATAGCCCAGGACGCAGTGTGAGCTGCTGTAGTGAAGTTCCTATGACACAGGCTTATATTAAAGGAGTCGTTCACTTTTAAAAAACTTTTGCTGATAATTTACTCACCCCCATGTCATCCAAGATGTCCATGTCTTTCTTTCTTCAGTTAAAAAGAAATTAAGGTTTTTGATGAAAACATTCCAGGATTTTCTCCATATAATGGACTTCATTGGGAACCAAACGGTTCAAGGTCCAAATGAGAGTTTCAGTGCAGCTTCAAAGGGCTTTAAACGACACCAGACAATGAATACGAGTCTTATCTAAGACCCTTCGAGTCATAACTCGAAAAAAGATTTGTTCATTTTGATGAACGATTTTGAACAGGAGAGTCACAAACGCTCATCATAGAACAAAGCAAGGCAAGCATTTGTGCTTATAAATCTTAAACTTTGTTATTTATTTTTTAAATGAGCGATCGTTTCGCTTGATAAGACCTTTATTCATCGTCTGGTGTCGTTTAAAGCCCTTTGAAGCTGCACTGAAACTCTCATTTGGACCTTGAACCGTTTGGTTCCCAATGAAGTCCATTATATGGAGAAAATCCTGGAATGTTTTCATCAAAAACCTTAATTTCTTTTTGACTGAAGAAAGAAAGACATGGACATCTTGGATGACGTGAGTAAATGATCAGCAAAAGTTTTTTTTAAAGTGAACTACTCCTTTAAGGTGTTCAAAATAACTGGTAAGATATAGTAAATGTAAAGCAGTTTGCTCTGACAGATAAATAGTTGAGCTGTTTAATGCATTTGAGATGTAGTGCTTTACATTTCACAGGTATATTCTCCATCTGTAAATGTTAGAAAGTCAAACAAATATGTCCATATCACTGTCAGGAGAGGACGAGCTTCTGCAAGTGAATCTCCGCTTAAATTCAAGCTTCTGTGAACGAGTGCCAAATTTGGCAGAGCACAATTGAATAGTAGCGTAATAATTCTGACTAAAATACATATTGCTAAAATATATGCAATACACAATAAATTTGTCACATGTGGAATTTTAAACGAACAAGTATATTTAAGATGTATATCAAAAATAAGATATGATTTTTGTTTTTGGCCGTATCGCCCAGCTTTAGTCGTATGCTTTGGATTGCTGGCTTGTTTATAGCTTAACACTACTTTAATAGAATTGCCCTGGAATACTCCCAAGAGCTTGTGTTCATTAAAAATCTCATACTAGGATTCCAGGATGAGGGTGAAATGTGGAGGATTTTTTTGGTCTATAGGGCAGCTCAGCTCTTTTTGTGTCCTGTGTCTTGACAGGGTTTCATTCCCAGAGGATCTTATTGTGATCTATTTGCTCGAATGTTTCCAGGCTGCTGCAGTTGTACCAGTCTGTAGTGCAGGGCAAGGGCAGTCTTCCTGATGAGCTGCTTTATGGGAGAATGGGCTACCTTTACTCCCTTATGTTCATTAACCAGCAATTTCAGCAGGAGAAGATCCCCATTCAATACATTCAACAGGTCAGTCACATTCATTTGGCCTCAAACCTGAACTAAAGCGTATGAAATCATGTTTTAACACAGGATGCATGGCTAATATGAGTTATGCATGATAAAGAAAACGAGTTATACTCAACATGACATCAAATATGCCTCTGGTCTTATTGAGAAAAGTCATAGTTTTAAGTAAAATGTAATGCATTTCCCAGTCTATACAATTACTTTATTGATTGACTTCTGTCATCACAGGAATGAATTACTGAATTATATTTTACAATAGTATTCTTTTAAAATAAAATGCAAAGGCATTGAAGTCTTACTATATATTTTGGAACTGATCTCAAAATATTTTCAGGTTAACAAGACTCAATATTAAATATCAAATATTAAAAGAGAAAAATGTTGTGAAAGTGTTTATGTTGTCTTGAACATGCATGTGCATTTATTTCAGATCTGTGATGCTGTAATGGCTTCAGGGCAGACCCAGTCTCAGAGAAACAAGATCCAGGATCAAAGCCCTCTAATGTATGAGTGGTATCAGGAGGAGTATGTGGGTGCCGCCCATGGCCTGTCAGGGATCTACTACTACCTGATGCAGGTGAGCACACTCGCAATACAACTGGCAACAACCAATTGTTGTGGGAAAAACTATAACTTTCTGTCTCTCTCTCTTTAGCCTGGGTTTGTTGCAGAGGACAGACTTTCGTATCTAGTCAAACCCAGTGTGAACTATGTGTGTCAGCTGAAGTTTCAATCAGGCAATTACCCACCATGTGTCGGTGATTCTCGGGATCTTCTGGTGCACTGGTGTCACGGCTCTCCGGGAGTTATCTACATGTTGATACAGGCTTTTAAGGTACAGATCTTCACGTTTTAGACATCTGTAGTTTCAAACTGTCACTCTTTAAAAGTGCAGAATTATATGTGTGTTCACAAGATGTGTGTGTGTGTGTGTATATATGAAGACTTCAGATGCCAAAACCTCTAAGTCCGTCTACCTAGGGATGGGTATTGAGTTTGATACTTTTTTTAGCACCGAACAAATTGCCTCAATACCATCGAGTATTAGGGCTGGAATGATGCACCTAAATCCCGATTCGATACTATCACGATACTTGGGTCTGATATGATGTTTTTTTTGGGGGGGGGGGGGGGGGTTGTTTTTTTTAAGAATTGTGATTCAATATTGCAGTTGTTTTTAACACTAGACCATTGGGAACAGTTCAATCATACACTTGTACAGACTGTACATGATTTGTTTTTGTAAATAAGACTCATCATTCATTATTCGTTTTATCATGGATTGAATAGAGCTTTTCTTTAATGTAGGTCATGTCCTGTTTGGTCACAGTTACAGCAGCACAGGAAACACTCTGTTCACAAGCTACTCATGAAATCCTGTAATGCTTTTCTTAAACCTTAGGAAGGGCAGAATTATGAAGTTGACAATGTGACAAAATTAGTTTTTTATTTTTTAGTTCAGCATAAGCCTTAGTTTTTAACTGTTTGTATTACAGTGCCATCAAGTGTGAGTAAACCACATTACACAGAAGCCTCAAAGTATTTGGACTCGGAAGAATTTGATATTTAAGAGAATTATTTAATGCCGAATGCATTGTTTGTAAATGCATGGAAGCGTCATATTGGTTTCCAGAACAGAAGTCTGTATAAGCCTTGTCCCTCCTCAGGTGTTTGGTGTGAGGCAGTATTTGGAGGACGCTCTGCAGTGTGGAGAGGTGATCTGGCAGAGGGGTTTGGTGAAGAAGGGCTACGGTCTCTGTCATGGAGCTGCTGGAAACGCGTATGGCTTCTTGGCCCTTTACAAGGTCACGCAGGATCTCAAACACCTCTACAGAGCCTGCATGGTGAGTCTGACCCCTCTCAAGCTTAGAATATAATGTGTCATGTTAGTTTTCTTGAACTTTTCTTATAAAAGTTAGGTGCTAGGACTTTCACATGTGAAGTCTGTCTAATTTTTCCAGTAAGTACAGTAAAATAAGTTAATTCATAAGCAAATTCTGCAATGATAAATCATTGTGCTGTCTGGAGGGGACCTGTCATTACCTGTTGTGTGTACAGAGGCATGATGGGATTTGATGTCTTCTCATCTGCAGTTCGGAGACTGGTGCATGAATTATGGAAGACATGGCTGCCGGACTCCAGATACACCATTCTCATTGTTTGAAGGTAGAGTAAACATTATACATGTACATTTACATTAACCTTTATAAGTTTGGGGTTGGTAAGGTCTTTTTTTTAAGCTCTCTTATGCTCACCAAGGTTGCATGAATAAAAACAGCAATATATATATATATATATATATATATATATATATATATATATATATATATATATATATATATATGTATGTATATTAGGGCTGTGCAAAAATTAATTGTGATTAATCGCATCCAAAATAAATGTTTGTGTTTACATAACATATTTGTGTGTGCTGTATATAATTATTTTGTATATATAAATACCTATGCATGCATGTATATATTTAAGAATTATTTGTGCTTAAATTCTGTATGTTTATATATATATATATATATATAATTTAGATTATATAAATATAAATATTTTATATATGAATAACACATTTTCTTAAATATATACATGCATGTGTGTGTATTTATATATACAAAATAATTATATACAGCACACACAAATATATTATGTAAACACAGACTTTTATTTTGGATGCGATTAATCGCAATTAATTTTTGCACAGCCCTAATATATATATATATATATATATATATATATATATATATATACAGTATATATATATGGTTATCGGTACACATTTTTAAACCAAATGGTTCGTTGGACCATGTTTCCTGCCGAAAACATTTTATTATTTTCAAATGTAGGTGCGAAAGCTTCAAAGTAAAAAAAAAATCATACTTTATGATGTTAGTTTTAATAAAAATAGAATAATATCAAGGACATTTCTCAGGCATTTCATTCTTTTTGCTGTATCGAAAACATACCGAACCAAACCGTGAATTTTGTGAACCGTTGCACCTCTTAAAAAAAAAAATATATATGTATATATAAATATATATTTACACACACACACACACACATCACATGACATTCAGGATTCTTTGATGAATAAAAAAAATCAACATTTATTTAAATTCTGACCCCAAATGTTAAATGATCTTTTTTTTTTTTAATATGTTTATGGGGAGTGAGTTTATGTTTGTGTATGTTTTGTGTGAGGATTACAAACATTTTATTTTACACCGATTTAATTAATATTACTAAACACCATTTATCATATTGTCTCATGAAGGAATGGCAGGAACAATTTATTTCCTGGTTGATTTGCTGCAGCCAACTAAAGCCAAGTTCCCTGCTTTTGAGTTGTAAAGGTAACTACACCTCTGATTTGAACCATTAGACTATCCAGGCATTAGTTGTGCAAATAAAACCCTTGCTAACTTCAAAATGCCTCTTTCCAGACAGTTCCGGATCACTGAGGTTTTTTTTTGCTTGAGCTTCCTAAAGCTGGAAGAACGCATCCTCTGATGGTGGAATAGTACTGTCTCACTCTGCTTGTGCGTCTGCATGCTTTGGATGGAATCTAGGCTTTATAGATGAGGGTTCTGTGGAACTATAATGGGAAGCTTTTTAAATATGCTTAACAGATTGAACTTATTTTGTTTTTTGTGAATTTTTGATGTTATTGGGTATATGTTTGTTAGTATTATTTGTATTACTAAGACTCATTGAAAATGACTTATTTTGATGTGTTTGTTAGAATATATATCGATATGACAGCAAGGTAAAGTTTAACATCTCTTTAAATTTGTGAAATAATTGCACAAAAGTGACTGCTTCAAGATAACACTAAAATATAGTGTCAATATGCTTTCAGTTAGCTTAAAGGAATAGTTCACCCAAAAATGTATATACTGTTCTTTACTCGCTCTCAAGCCATCCTAGGTGTATATGGCTTTCTTCATTCAGCCAAACATAAAAGAAAGTCATGGCTTTTCCGAGCTGTGTAATGCCATTGAATAGTGCCTGAGTTTAAGCTCCAAAAAGCACATGCATCCATACATCATAAAAGTAATCCTATCATGTGACGTTGCACCTTCTATTATATCGAAATTTTAAGTTTTAACTTCTAATTCGTGACTTCTCTGCGCTTACGCATTTATCAAATCTCTCCTATGCTTATGCAACACCTGTATCATATGTCAGGTTAAAGGCCACTCTGCTGCCGGAACTCAACTCTCGCATGTATGGACGGAAGCCATGAATTATAATTTATGAAGTTTTAAATATGGATCTTCTTAAAATTCGTCACTTCGCTTCAGAAGCCATTTATTACCTCCTTGGAGCCATATAGATTGCTTTCATGATGGATGGATGAGCTTTCTGGAGCACGATTCACTCATAAAGCTTGGAAGAGCCAGGGTATTTTTAATATAAGTCTTATTGTGTTTGGCTGAAAGAAGAAAATGCATATACGCTTTTATTTGGATTGCTTGAGAGTGAGTTAATCATGGGATCATTAAAATTTGAGTGAACTATTCTTTCAGTGCTTTGCTTTCTGTATTAGTAACGTCTTTTTTATTTCTTGAAAATACTAGTAGTGATATCAGAGGATGTGCTGCAAAAAATGTTTTTTTTTTAAATGGTGGAACAATCTGTTAATATTTTCATCTGCACAGCAATAAAAATAAGAAAAAGAGTATTTTTATCTTTGTTGTCATTCTCGCATCACATTAAAGGTGCGGTAATAGCGATTTCTGAGAAACGCTGTTGAAAGTGGATCGGACCAACAGCAGAACACACTTGTAGCCAATCAGAAGTAGGGGGCGTGTCCACTCATGATGGGGAGGAGAGACAGATATTTGAAGAAAGAGAGTTGGCTGAGAACATTACAATAGAGAAAAGGTCAGAGGAGTATTACTGGGGAAAAGAAGGGTTTGGATGAGGCAAAAGCTTTAGGACACTCGGTAAAATTAGAAAGGCTTTCAAGCACTGGCGGGAAGGCCTTGAAAACAGACAGATGTTGTTGTTTCTTCTCCATATGAGAGTAACAGTAGTTTTCCTATGCTTTACAAAACCAAGATATGCTGCTGTTGTAGTTACAGGACAGTTTTGAGTGTCACTGAAGATAGGCATCCACTCTTTTATTGTGTGTTTGTGCATTTTGGGGGCATCTTTGTTGCTGATTTCAAATATCAACAGTGTCCAGAAATTGCTTACTGCACCTTTAACAATGTCAAGGCTTCTAGAAGTGAATGCCACAACCATTTTTCTCCACTGGATGGAGCTATACAACTCAGCAAGTAAATAATTTAGTACAAATCTTTTGAAAATCTGTTTATTTTTTGTTTTATTTTATTAAATTATTTTTTATAATAAAATATAAAAATATTTTCTATTATTTAAAATAATATTTTATTTTAAATAATATAAAATATTATTTAATTTAATTAAATAATATTTTATTTAATTAAATTAATTAACTAAAATTATTATTTTTTAATAATAATTAATTATTATTATTAAAAAATAATAATTTATTTATTATTTATAAATTAATTATAAATTTATAAATAATACATTAATAATTAATTATTTATAATTGATATATATATATGTTCATAATATCATATATCACTTAAGACGACAAGCTTATCATAAACTGGCTTTGTTATGGTTTTGTTTAATGTATGTCATTCAAATGTTTGGATTAGTAAGATTTTTTTTTTTTAAAGGGAATTAATACTTTCATGCAGCAAGGATGCATTAAATTGACAAAGTAACAGTATAGATAGAAATGTTTCTTGAGCAGAAAGTCATATTATAATGATTTCTGAAGGATCATGTGACTAAAGACTGGCGTAAATTCAGCTTTGGTCAGGAATAAATTATATATATATATATCACATAATTACTGTTTTTATTGAATCCTATTTTGGATCAAATATATGCAGGTGAAATCCCCTTTAATTAATTAATTCTAAGTTACACAAAGGAAGAGAGGACCAACCCCCCCTGAAAACATAATTTGTAGTCATAATGCACAAACGCTCTCAGTCTTCTGGACCCCACTATTTCACATATAAAGATCAGCGTGTTGACGGCTCATTTACTCTGACTTGAAACCCTCTGGCAAATCCAAATAAGGCTCACACTTTCTCAAGGGCTGATGGACAATGCTTGGCCCATACGACAGCTTTTTTTAAACGCTGGACTCCTCAGTGTTCCCTCCAGCTGATCCGAGGTCAGTCTTGCTGTATGCGGAGTGGAATTGCACCTGCAATCCCAGAGATTTGAGGAACTGAACCCGTGTCAGAACAGAGCCGCGTAACCCGAGCAGCAGCTTTACGTTCTGAAGTTTGCTCGCTTAGTTGGGCATGGGGTTGTAAGGGGCTGAGACGTGTCAACCACCCTTGAGGTGCTACCGTCCCTCTCAGAGAAACTCTACACCCCCTAAAAGAATGGCTAAATATAGAGCTCATCTGCCTGGGGCGAGGTCTTCTGCAGCCTTCAGAGAGAAGAGACGATGTCTCGGGCCGGGAATGGAATGTCTCTTGCATTGTAGAAACTAAAATCTAATTGCCTTGAGCAAGAACCAGCTGAGATCAAATAATATTTGGCATAGCCCTGCTGTGCCACTGCAGAGACCCCAGGCTTAGATTATAGTTTTATATTTCTCTTAAACTTTTATTTTCAGTGTAAAACTTCCAAAAATGTGATATTGGGGCCTGGAAATGCATATTAATGATTTACCTTTGGAAAAAACAAAGGCAGACTCATCAATTTGTGGAAAAAAAGAAGAAAAAACGCCTTTGGTTTGAAAACATTTATTTTATCCCTAGTGGATAATGAGTTATTTCGCAGAATGTCCAAGCTTTAAGCTCCAAACAGAACAAAAAGTATCACAAATGTATAGTTCTGAAGTACTAAATATGTATACACAGCACTCGAGTTATTGTAAAGTCATATTTGAGGAGCTCATATGCTGGTAGTATTGCCGTTGTCTTCCTAATAAATATACTAGTCTTTCTCTGGGCGTGCACTGGTTCTCTTTTACTCTCTAAAAAAATGCTGGGTTGTTTTAACCCAATTTTGGGTAAAATATGGACAAACCCAGCCATTGGGTTAAAAACATAATTTAAAAATGTAACCCAATGGCTGGGTTTGTCCATAATTGAGTTAAAACAACCCAGCATTTTTTAGAGTGTAGTATCACATGAGAATGAAATGTAGTACATAAAACTCTTAAAGGGATAGTTCACCCAAAAAATGAAAAAAATCTGTCATTACCACTGTAAAAAATATTGTTGGTTTAACTTAAAAAATGAAGTAACCTGGTTGCCTTGAAATTAAGTTCATTGGAGTGGAAAAATTGAGTTCATACAATGAAGGAGATTGATTTAATCATCAGAAACTCAAAATATTATGTTATTGATCTACATAAATTAAGTTGATTTGACAAAGGAAAAAATCACAGTTGCGTATTTATATCACAATTCTGAGAAAAGATTCAGAATTTCAACATATAAACTCGCAATTATGTGTTATAAAGTCAGAATTGCGAGATGTAAACTCGCAATTGTGAGAAAAAAGTCAGAATTGCGAGATAAAAAGTCGCACTTCTGTTTTTTGTTTTTTTTTCTCAGAATTGCGACTTTATATCACCCAATTCTGACTTTATATCTCACAATTCTTACTTTATATCACCCAATTCTGACTTTATAACTTGCAATAGCGACTTTTCATAACGCAATTATGACTTTTTATCTCGCAATTCTGAGAAATAAAGTCAGAATTACGAGATATAAACTCGGAATTGTGAGAAAAAAGTCAGAATTGTGAGAAAAAAGTCACTTATTTATTTTATTTTTTTTTTATTCAGTGGCAGAAACAAGCTTCCATATGGTTTGGGACAAACATAAGGGTGAGTAAATGTTTTTTTGGGGGGGAGAACTATCCTTTTTAATAAAAAAAAGCAATGACATGTTCATAAAGCCAGAACAACCCAATGATTTAGCTTCTAAATGTATTACGTGTTTTAGCTATTTGATGTTTTGGTGTACAATGACAGGTGTCATTGTAGTTTAGTAGTGGATGAAGTGAGTTCACACAGGTGTAAGCATAGACCTAAATTCATTAACATGATCCACTAATGTTTGACAACTACAAAGTTTACATGTTTAAACCACTGTTCGCATACTAGCGTTAAAACTTACACTATACAGAATAAAGTGGGTCCAGAATGCAGTTAGCAGTACCTTTCTAATATTGATTTTGACAAGTTTCCTGGATCAACATTTGTTGATCCTGGAACAACAGTCCTCTGTGAAAATTCAGTCCTAAACCTATAACCCCACCCATAACTCAGATGAGAATAGGTGGATAAGAAGCACTAAACCCTGGTTGTAAGCAGTAAACATGTCCCTCAAATCTGATTGGTTGTTTGCAATGTTGATCCAGGGACATGTACTTGGTGAAATCACGGTCACCTACTTTAAGTTGGTTTCACTTTCAAGTATTGTAGCCCAAAACATTACATCACATCCATTATTCATAATCACATTATAAAAATAATTCATTTGATTTCTACTAAAAGAAAATATTCAGTTCCTGTTTTTAAGATGAATGAATTTTTATATTTTGAGATAGGAAATTGGCCCAAGTGCAAGTTCATTCATGCAACACTCTTTGAGGAGTGTTTTTACTGGCTTGCCATATAACCATAAGTGGCCGAGACCACCATATGCAAGTTATAAATATCAACGGTGTAATCAAAAGCCTTCCTGAGTTTCTTCAGTTCATGCTCAGAGCCCATATCAGATGCCACCTGACCAGGGATACGAAATATGCAGAAATGATGTAAATAAAGACAAAATGCATGAAATTAAAATGCTGACCAAAGCCAAAAGGGTCTTACAAGCGGTCTGGAGCATAATCTAAAAATACCACCGCACATGTACACTGGAGAAAGCAGCAACCTTCCGTCCAGCTTGACCTAAGAAAGTTAAAGAAGTTCCACGGCGTCACAAGCTCCGCCCCTCGACATCATTAGCATAGCATAAATAAGAAGGAGCTGGCCCATTGCTCAGGACCACTTTCCTGGGACTCCGGCTTCTGGACTTCTGCCCCTCTGCTCCTGCACCACAAAACTACATCATGGTGTGTACTTGGATTACGCTTGCTATTTTATCCTACCTTTTTTCATGTTCGTCTGGCTCAAAAAACTGTCGATAAGCCCATTGAAGGGAAGTAGGACACCTTTCTTCCTTTTTCAAATTGACTTTGGTGGGGCGAGACCCCCAATCCCAATCTGTTTGTCACGGCCAAAGAGAAAATCACACAGCTAATAGATTCTCTTGTGGGATATATGTGCACTTTTGATGTCCAAAGAGAGCTTATGTTTCCAAATGTATTTTAAAATAATGAATTATTTAGACTAGACTAGTGTGTATTGTGAGATGTTGGCAGGTTTGCCAACGGGACTGATGCATTGTTGTCTTTCTGGCAGGCTGAGGAATTCACCGCTGACCAGATTGAGGGTGAGTCTTCACATATTGGAGTTTATTATGATGGGAAAATGGCTATAATTGACCCACAAAGTACAATTCTCTCTTGGGGAAGTCAGAAATGTGTAATGTCATGAATTAAGGAGATTCTTTCTCATTAAAGTAAATCATTAATTTGGAAAGCTCTTAAATAAGGCACTTTTTAAATAACACTAGCCTATACTAAAAAAAATGGTAGCACTTAACAATAGGGTTTCTAACATAAAATAAGATGAATCTCAACATTTACTGATGCAGGATTCAAATCAAAGTTGCATCTGGTAATATTAGATAATAAACCTGTATTTCTGGTCACACTTTGGATTAGGCTGCAATTCTCACTATTAACTATGACTTTTGACTCTTACTGCTTATGGTTACTAAGGTAGTTGTTAAATTCGGGTATTGGGTGGATTAAGGGATGTAGAATATGGTAATGCAGAATAAGACATCAATATGTGCTTTATAAGCACTAATAAACAGCCAATATCTAGTCATATGAATGAACTTATTAGCAACTAACTAGTTCTTATAATTTATTAAAATGCATTTTTATTGCATTTTGAAATGTAGAATGTATAGCAACCCTTTCCAGCTTCCCCCACGCCCCCCAGTGCTGAGTATTCAAGGGGAATTAACCAATTAATATTAAATTAAAATATTGAACAAATCTCTATTCTGATATCCTAGCTACACTGTAAAAAGTGGTAACCTGCCACATTGTTGGTTTGACTTAAAAAAGTAAGTAACCTGGGTTGCCTTAAAATTTTAAGTTGATTGAACTGGAAAAAGTGAGTTAATACAATGAAGGAGATTAATTTAATCATCAGAAACTCAAAATAATAAGTTATCTCAACTAAATAAATTATTATAAAGTTGATTTGATAAAAAAAAATATGTATTGTTACGCTAAAGAGACATGTTTACCTGATTTAACTCATACGATTATTTTTGCTAGTATAAATTAATATATTTTGGTTGATTCAGTGATGCTTATTTGTCAGTGATGCCATCAAATCTGCTTATTTTAAGCAAAAAGCAGGATAAATTGAGTAATCAGTGAGTTGAATGGGAATTTTTTGCCATATGCCGTTGCAAAAAAGTCTGATCAAAAGCATAAATGTAGTTCACTACAGAAAGAATTCATAGCTACTCATCCTCTCAGGCATGCCGTTCGGAGCCTGGTGTTACTCATTTAGGTGCAGAAAGTATGTGGTTGGTTGTGGGTGTGTGTTACGCCGCTGTCAGCATTCTTGCTTTTGACTTGGGTCAGTCGAAGAGTGCCATATCCATTTATGGCGAGGGCTACTTTCTCTGAGGGTATCGCCTGTCACGTCACTCATTGAGTGAGAGCCACCTTCATCCAACAGCTGCCGGAGCACAGAAGCCATAGGATGCTATTTTTCTTTCAACTTAGTCCCCTCACGGCCCATGGAAATGAAGTTGCTAAGCTCTTTTAATTCTGCTTCCTTCCTCTGCTTCATGTGCAGTTGGAAAAAGAGGGTGGTGTAGGACGCAAACTTTCCTTGACCTTTCCTGTTTTGAAAGCAAAAATGTCCCAAAATTGTTGTTAGATGGATGGATGGATGGATGGATGGATGGATGGTGAGATAGATAGATAGATAGACAGACAGACAGACAGACAGACAGACAGACAGACAGACAGACAGACAGACAGACAGAGAGACAGATAGACAGATAGATAGATAGATAGATAGATAGATAGATAGATAGATAGATAGATAGATAGATAGATAGATAGATAGATAGATAGATAGATAGATAGATAGATAGATAGATAGATAGATTTCCACCTTAAAATCCACCTTAAAACTGTCTACCTACTCTAAGATAACTAAGAGTGTCCCGTGTATTCCTCTGTTACAGACTTCAAAGAGGCTTTTGGTCTCTTCGACAGAGTTGGTGACAACATGGTTGCCTACAACCAGGTCGCCGACATCATGCGTGCCCTGGGACAGAACCCCACCAACAAGGACGTGAAGACAATCCTGGGTAACCCATCCGCTGACGGTAAGACTTTTACTTTGTATAATGCTGGCTTAAAAACGAACGGACACAATTTGAAATGCTTCACAAACCCTCACTGATTTACTATGTGTGTGTGGAACTGTGCGCACACAGATATGGCCAACAAAAGACTTGACTTTGAAGCTTTCCTGCCAATGCTGAAGACCGTTGACGCCCTCCCAAAGGGTACCGTTGATGACTACGTTGAGGGTCTGCGCGTCTTCGACAAGGAGGGCAACGGCACAGTGATGGGCGCTGAGCTGCGTATCGTGCTGTCAACACTGGGTGAGGACAAATCAAATGATGTAATTAACACCATGCATATAAAAAAATGACATCAAGTGAAGAAATGACCGCACAGTGATCAGAAAATATGTATTTTGAGATATACACTACTTTCCAAAACATTGGAGTCAGTAGACTTTTTATTTATTTATTTATTTTTAGATAAGTCTCATATGCTCACCAAGGCTGAGTTTATGATCAAAAATACAGAAAAATATTGTAATAATGCAAAACATTTTGTTATTTTAAAATGTAATTATATCATGTAATGACTTCTCCAGTCTTCATAGTCACATTATCCTTCAGAATTCATTCTAATTTGCTAAATTGGCTCTCAAGAAACATTTCCCATTATTATTAATGTTGAAACCAGTTGTGCTACGTAATATTTATTTATTTTTGTGGAAACTGTGAAGCATTTTTTAGGATTATTTTACGATTTCCCCAAAAATAGCATGGTACTGCAAGTTTTCTATTGATTGACAAATGAATATGGTTATTAAGTACCATATTTATACTGTAAAAAAATGGTGGGTTGTTTCAAAACCTTTGTTTGGGTCAAATATGGACAAACTCAACCGTTGGGTCTAAAATTTTCCCAATGTTTGGACTTGTCCATATTCGACTCAAATATGGGTTGAAACAACCCAGCATTTTTTTTATTTTTTAAGTGTCCTATTGTAATCTGAGGTACTCGTCCAAAAGGCTTAATAATACCATGGATACTTTTTAATATATGCTAAAGAATTGTCTTAACCAATACCTTTCATGTCACCGTCAGGTGAGAAGATGACAGAGCCCGAGATTGACTCTCTCATGCAGGGTCAGGAGGATGAGAACGGCAGTGTCCACTATGAGGGTGTGTGTTTGGAAATCCCCTTCTTATTTAACCCTTCACTCTTAAAAATGAAGCATTTTCATTGGAATCTACGGTTTGGCATCTATGGAGCCTTTCCATTACCCAAAAAGTTCTTAATCGTGAAAAAAGGTTCTTTAGATTTTTTAAATATTCTCCACAAAGGTTCTTTGAGGAGCCAAAAATGGTTCACTGGGAAAACCTGTATTTTTACGAGTGATGTACTGGCAGCCTTTCTGCATTGATTTGAACGATCTCATAAGCTCATCTGTCACTGTATTATTACGACCATTATTTTTAGAAGCCACCTCGGGCCTTGTATGGCGAGCCAGTTGGGATGATCTTTACTTATGCATGTCTGCTTCTCCTCTTACAGCTTTCGTCAAGCACATCTTGTCCGTGTAAGAGGCCCTCCGTCGAGGGAGTGGTGAAGAAGGCTGAAAATATATCTGCAGACCCCATGGTGTCAGGACATCCATTCTGTTTCGAAGACCAATCAATAAAAAAATGACTATGGGATGTCACTTGTAAACCGTTCTGGTTTTTCTCCCCTTTATTTGTTTTCTCGGCCACCTTTTTGGAAGTTACATCGTCATGCAGCTGACCCTCCTTGCCTTCTTGTTCCGCCCGGGGCGGCTGTCCACAGTGGGATGGAGACCGGGGAAGAAGGAAAAGGCCACTCATGAAGTGAGGGTTGGTTTCCTCTTTCTCCACCCATCCAGGGTTACAACAGCATCGCCAGCTGTGTGTTAAAGGCACATGACATTGCTGTGGCCAGGCTGCCAATATTCCCCCATCCCAATTTTCACACAGTCATTTCACAATAAACCTTTTTCCAAAAGTACATAGAGTTCTTCCTTTCTATGCTAATCGATAAAGTCGCAATGTAAAGCACGAGAGTATGTTAAAATTCTAGATAAGAGATGCCTATATAATATATAATATATATATATATATATATATATATATATATATATATATATATATATATATATATATATATATATATATATATATATATATATATATATATAATTTAAAAAGATTTAAGCTTAGTTTATGTTGGAGGTGAAAATCATCCTTGCTGGATTCAGTCTTTCTGAAACTACAACAAAATATCTGAAGTACTTTTACAAATAAGTAACGTGTTTATTTTGTTTTCCATTTTTTGACTGACAGCTCTCCTCGTGTTGAGGGTAACCGGGAGTAAATGCACACAACGCCTCTGGTTATTGTAGTTCTAGACTAATGTGAGCATGTATTTACTCATCTCACTTTCAAAAACTGATTCAATATTCATCGAATAAATAAAAACTAATAAAGAATATTATGCAAACCTGCGGGGTTCGTTTGAGCTGTGCGCTCCACAGTAGATATGTGAATTTGCATTTCCTTAAAGGAGTAGTTCACTTTTGGGGAAAAAAAAAAAAAAAAACTTTTGCTGATAATTTACTCACCCCCATGTCATCCAAGATGTCCATGTCTTTCTTTTTTCAGTCGAAAAGAAATTAAGGTTTTTGATGAAAACATTCCAGGATTTTTCTCCATATAATGCACTTTACTGGGAACCAAACGGTTCATGGTCCAAAAAAGACAGTTTCAGGGCTGCAAACTGTTCAAAGGGCTTTAAACGATTTCAGACGATGAATAAGGGTATTGTCAAGCGATCGCTCATTAAAAAAAAAAAAAGTAATAACAAAGTTTAAGTTTTATAAGCTCCTGGTTGCCCTTTTCATTGGAAAAAAGGTAAAAACAAACGTTTTCTCTTAGAAAACATTTAATAAAGATATAAAAGGTCATACAAATGATCAAAATTAATATGAAAAGATTTGACTGGTGACAGGAAATAAAAATAAATAAAACTTGACAACACCAATAAAATGCAAAATGATGAGCAAAAATCTTTAAAAAAAATGTAGACAGCTATATTCAGTCTACAGGCCTATATTATATTTTTGTTTTAATGGTGTTAGAGCGCCATTGTTATCCATATTTAATAGATAGAACACTACAGATATATATATATATATATATATATATATATATATATATATATATATATATATATATATATATATATATATATATATATATATATATATATATATATATATATATATATATATATATATATATATATATATATATATATATTCTGTGATTTGGTCATATTGGCTCACTCTGTGCGCTAGATGGCGATGTTTATCAGTGGAAGAGGAGGGGCAATACAAAGGAGGGTTTTTTTTCTTTTCTTGTTGCGACTGCAGAGGTATTTAGTCCTGTCTGGGGATCCGTACTTGCTCAAAGCAGAATCCTACGATGGCGAATGTGAAGTGCTGCAGCGAAGGCCCCTCTAAAGAAGGAGGTGAAACTGTCAAAACTGTTTTCATTTTGAAATTAATTAGCTCTTAAAAGTCTTCGGGAATATTTGTAGTACTGGTATTTTTTAATGTAGTTAAAAAATAAAGTTATAGCCATAGATGTGGACTTTTTTGGAACTACATTTAGCAAGCTAGCTATGTTAGCTAATAACGAACTGTTTTCTATTCAATGCTGTGGTTTTAGATGCGTAATATTTAACACTACTATCTAATGTACGTTACTTTAACAACACCAAATGCACAAGAATGTTGTATTTTGCCCAGCTGACTTTTGATCGGTGGATCTTTGATCCATTCACAAACACAAGCTCAAAATAAGTAGCAGCTACCATGAGTTTATGGATTTGTAACTTAACATAATTCATTCGCGGAAGTTCATGAGTACCATGGTACATGAATTTTAGTAACGCGTTGTTTATGTATTTACCGTTTTAATCATTGAGGTATTCTTAGAAATGCCTTTACGTAACGTTATAGCATATGGTATTAAAATGGCTTAGTGATCGTATCATAGAGTACTATGTAAATACCATAGGTTGATGGGTAATTTTCCATATTGTAGGATTATCAAAGTACTATGGTATTACTGTGTTTGATGACATCAAATCTGTTTCATGGTTCTGCCATACTACTTTGATATTTACCATATGTATTATTATTACAACCTATGGTATTTACGTGGTACTCTATGATTGTAATCGCATCACTACGCCATTTTATTACCATGGCTATAAACGTTAGGTAAATGCATTTCTAAGAATACCTCAAAGTTAGTATACGACGGTGAGTAAGTACATAAATGACAATAATACCGAAAATTCATATCCCTAGTTGGTTCTCAAATAAATTATTACCATGACCCCTATGGTAAATATATGGTGTTGTGATTCGACCATAAAGTATCATGTAGATATTATAGGTGATATCATATGGTAATAATTCATATGGAAAATAGTATGGGTGTAGTGTTTAAATGTGCTATTGTCTACCGTTGCAAACATTACTATGGCAGAACCATTTTACATGTGTGGTATCATCAGACAGTAGTACTTTGAGTTTGATATACTATAGGAATTATTACCATATCTGTACTATGGTTCTGCAATATTGTAAATGTTTGTAACTAGACTAGACAACTAGCATATTTTATTATAGCAACTTCAAATTCCAGTGTTTTGCTAAAAGCAGCCAGTTCCTTTTTATTTGGCATTGCTTTTGTATCTGACAATTAGTTCTAATCAAATGAATCAAGCTAATCAATTAGATTTTAGGCTCAACAGCTTCTCTCTGAGCAGGTCCTCCTGGCGTCCCTCATCTTTCAGGTAACTAGCTCACCTTTGGTCTCCAAGGCAACAGTCGCTCACCTTGGTAAGTTGTTTCGCCTCCAGCAGGACCAGAAGAGAAGGGAAGCAGTGTGAAAACTAAGACTGTCTCTTCCAGCACGGCATCAGGGGACAGTCTGCGAAAGCGGCCTGCTCATGAGAGCGATCCAGAGGATGAGGCTAAAAGCAATCCAGCTCCCCCGAAAATGTTTAAGTCGGGGTTTAGCATGACTGCGAAGAAGCCTGCGTCCATCTCTATCAAGCTTGGAGCTAGCGTATGTATATGGTGCTCTGCGTACATACTTCTAAATAGATTTTTCTTTGAGTTTTTGAATTTTGAACATTTAAAAATGGTGTTTTGTTCCTCCTATTTTAGAAACCTAAAGAACCCACACCTGCCTTACCCACCAAGAAAGCTGGACTTGCATCCGTTTTTAACGAGGATGATGATGTACGTGTCATTCATTAATATAGCGATTTATTAATAATGCTGTAGGTGTGAAGTCATGTAATAATTGATTATGTGCTGTGCTCGTTACATATTTACCGTTTTGACATAGTACTTATGTTTAATTTAATACAGTGCGTGCATAATTATTAAGCAAGTTAGATATTCTGATCATCTTTTATATATATATATATATATATATATATTTATATATAATTTTGAAATTTCTGTAGCATTGCATCCTTCTCAAGGACATTTCATAATTTTTGAGTTAAATTACCTGTAAAAGAAAACCTGTTTATTAATTAAGCACATTGGAAGTAAGGCGTTTTTCACTTCCATCCCTCGTTAACAATTATATGTCGCTTATAAATGATTATATATGATCTATATTAGAAGGTAAGATTGATGTGGTTTGGAATTGGTCAAAATATGATCAGAATATCATCTTGCTTGATAAATTGCATTCACTGTGTTTAAATGCCAGTTTCGTTTTATGTTTCAGAGCGAGCCTGAAGAAATGCCACCTGAAGCAAAGATGAGGATGAAGAATATTGGCAGGTTGGATTTCATTTTAATTCAATTTAAATTAATTTTAATTGTAAGATATAGTACTGTACTGTATAATACAGTACTGTTGAAAACCTTTTGATTTTCAGAGAAACGCCCACATCGGCTGGACCCAATTCCTTCAACAAAGGAAAGCAGGGTTTCTCAGACCATCAGAAACTTTGGGAGAGGAAGCTCAAATCCCACACAGACAAGTAGTGTCTGGCTTCTTCAATAGCTTGCTTTTTGGCACAGAGATATTTGTCCTATCTAAATTTGTTTGACAAACATTGTACAAATGTATATATGTAATGAATGTTTATGCTATCAAGCATCTTTTTATTGTAGTTATTTAGTTTAGTTTTTTTAACCATGCTGTGGTTAAAAATGCCTTCCTGAGTAAGGTGCAAATCACAACAGAAAAATGAGCATAATCGTTATTGCTGTACAATGGTATGTGCCGCTGTGACCCCTGTTATCATTTGCTTATAGTTTAGTTGTTCCCCAGAGAAGGAATGTAGTGGTCCAGTCATTTAGATTTAAGTTTCATTCATAGCAATGAAAGAAGACTCTGTAGTTTATAAAGTCACTAATAAAGGAGAGATGTAGTGTGTGACCATTGTAGTGGGATCATTAATGATTTGCGTCCATGAGAACAACAATCTAAAACAAAATTTTATTGGAGATAAATGACAGACATAAATGCGATATAAGTGAGATTGATGACATCTTCCGTAGACCATTTTCAGAAAGCAGAAGACAAAGTGATGGTAAAATGACCCAAGTTTATTTAATATTCATAATTGATTATTTTTTACTGAGCATTTCAATGCTCAGTAGAACTTTGTCTGACCAGCACAAATTCAATAAGTGTTATTATACAAGCAGTAGGAAAATCTGCTTTACAACATTGCGATTGTTAAAAACCGTGAAATAAGGACATTCTCTTATGTCTAATTCTCGAAGACAACCCAGCTCAAAACATAAAGCTAAGGTTAAACCGTAAAGAAAAAATAGTATAAAATAAGTGATCAGTGTAGAGTATGAATGGTTCAAATGATTAATATAAATTATTAAATAGAATAAGAAAATGATGAATATTAAAGGAAATAAAACAGTCAAATATATGGTTGCTCTCTCCAGGTTGCTAAAATCCTTAGATCATTCACTTTTCTTCAATAAGGACTCATAAATGATAATATAAAACTTATCAATTAAAGAATTAGCGTAATAAGTAAATAATTTAAATAATTATCCGATTAAATGGAATAATGCATTGATTAAATGAATTAAGGAAATAAAACAACACAAATGTATGGTTGCTCTCTACTACATGCATAAAAGTTGCTGCAAAGAATTCTTAGATCCTTTATGTTTCTTGAAAATTGCTCAATTGAATTTTCCAAAATAAAACAACAACAACAACATGCAAGTTTACATTATGGTTCCCCATGTTGAATATTTCAAGCTATGACCAATTGAGAGTGTTTTATTATTATTTGTTGCATTGAAACTGTTGGAATCAGCTATATGAAGTGATTTCTAATAGGTAACCAGGAGGCTTCGTGCTTTCATCAGACGTTTCTGGCGACTCAGTAAACTCTCCCGCTTTTGTCCAATGTCAAAGTCTTCTTTAAGCAGGTTGTCCACGCCATCTTTATCTTGCAGCAACTGCAACATGTTCCTTTGGAGCTCCAAAGCTGCTTCCTGGAGCAACATATAGCGGATCACCATTGGGATCTGGTCGGCTAGACGCTTGCTTGCAATCTGGTGAGGTAAGACAGCATCTCAGATATACAGTACATTTTGAGCTTCCTCTGATGGCACATAAAGCTTTAGTTGGCACACTTACCGTGTAGTAGGACTCTAGGTGCAACCTCATCTCTCGCAAGGTGGCATGATTGTCTGTGCTAAAGCTTATGCAACTTAAACTATCTCTATTCTCTTCCATTTTATCCTTTGCATGCTGCAGGCTCTGGCTGTATGAGCCATCTTGACTGTAAACAATGAGCTCCATCTTGAATTGGGTCCTCAGCATGGATTCTGCCAATGATTCTTTATCCATCTTGATGGCTTCGATCTTAGTCTTAGAAAGTATTTAAAAAAATATACTGAAATGTTATTACTCTCAGTAAGTGATAAAATGGAAAATTCCTTAAATTCTTTATTATTACTTAAAGGCATTACTGAATATTTGTCACTGAAAAGTACAGTGATTTATTTGAGTATAATGTGATATTAACATTCAATCAATTTGTCAAACTGTGTCTACTTGACAGTCCAAGAAATCCAACTGAAAGAAGTTTGAAATGAACACTGAATTCGAATTTGTCAATAGCCAGAAACATTGTCATTCAAAAATAAAAAGGTACCTTTGCAGTTGTCAGAAGATTAGGGAATCCAATGAAGCTGCACTGTGCCAGCTGGATGAACTTCCTTCTAACCACATCTATGCAAATAAACACACTTGTTAATACAGCTTCTTTACCAAACTTCCAGCTTGAAAGCTTGATTATCCAGTGAATCCAGGGCCCGCTTTTTCAGATTGATCCGAATTTAGTAATCCTTTTTTGCGATCCGTGATCACGTAATCCAGCTTACTTTCGAGCCAGTTTTTCAAAGCAACATCGGATTGGATCAATCTGATCCCGATAGAAACTTTCATTCAACAAACGAAATGAACGATTTGACTCGGAAAAAGATTCGCTCAGGAGAGTCACAAACGTGCATCGCAGTACAGAGCAAGGCGAGCATTTGTGCTTATGAAACTTAAACTTTGTTATTTGTTTATTGAATGAGTGATCATTTCACTTGATAAGACCCTTATTCATTGTCTGGAATCGTTTAAAGCCTTTTGAACAGTTTGCAGTTTGTACTGAAAGTGTCTTTTGGACCTTGAACCGTTTGGTTCCCAAAGAAGTGCATTATATGGAGAAAAATCCTGGAATGTTTTAATCAAAAACCTTCATTTCTTTCCGACTGAAGAAAGACAGACATGGACATCTTGGATGACATGGGGGTGAGTAAATTATCAGCAAGTTTTTTTTCAAAATTAAACTACTCCTTTAAGGTTACATGCTTTATTTGAGGACATAATGTGGAGTGAATGAGTCACCTTTTAATGTGATCTTTGATATTTATCCACTAGGGCTAGGCAACAAAACGTATTGTCAACAAATAAAACAATCAGTACATTGATTGGATAAACCGGAAAGTTCAGTTGTGGTTAAAATAGATTTAGATTTACTGGTTCTAAGACTCCACCAGTTTCATAAAGTCAAAGGGCCTGTGCACAAAGCAAGATCCGTATGAAAATATTGGTACCACTTTACTTGAAGGGGTGTGCATGACTGACATGACACCTGACAACTTGACATAAAAACCTGTCATAAACATGACATAGCAGATTAATTATCAAACTTTGAAACCACGTAGTGAATTTGACATTGGCTGTCATGAGGCCATGAAAAACATTCATGACACAGTTATCATGGCCTCATCACAGCCAATGTCAAAATCGCAACATGGTTTGTTAAGTTTGATAATTAATCTGCTATGTCATGTTTATGGCAGGTTGTGTTCTCTTTAGTAATGGCAAGTTGTCATGACAAAGACACTGACAGGTTATGATGTATTGGTTTATGTCAAGGTATCATTCCCAAGTAATCTCTAACAATGTCATATTTGCATTAAAAATGTAATAATTAAGCGAAAGACACTTAATGACAGTTGTCATAAACATGCTTGAACCCTCCTTCCTATTCATGACATCATGTCATGATTATGAGGGTGTCATGTCAGTCTTATGTACACCCCTTCAGGTAAAGTGTTACCAAAATATTCAACACATTATTAAAAGATAAAAAAAAACTGTAGAAACGAAGTATATATATATATATATATATATATATATATATATATATATATATATATATATATATATATATATATATATATATATAAATTAAAAAAAACACAAACCAGAGACAGTCTTCAGTGTATTTAAGGCAGGTTCCTCCAACAGCTTGATCTGATTCCTAACAAGCCCCTCAAACGTCTTGTAATTGATGAATCCTGGAAGCTCTCTTCCCCGATATTTGGCTTCATAGTTATCAACTTCATTCTCAATCTTTGTTTTGACTGCAAAGGATTTATGAATAATGTTAGAAGGCACTCTTATGTTTACATTTAGAGATTACATTTCAGATTTATTTTTTCAAATCAGATTTTTTTCAAGAACAAAAAAAAAAAATCTAACAAAAAAAACATAATGTATGCTTTTGAAAGTTGTCAAATAATCCAAAAATGACTTTGATTAAAAGTAAAAAATTACTTAGATTAAATAAGCAATTTAGGTTGGTAAAATTTACTGCAGATGTGGATATGGTTAAAGTATTTGTATACAAACAAACAAAATCAACAGTAGCCTACATACATTTTACTCACAGTTATATCCTGACCGAATCAAGAGGTCATTCCATTTTTCAAATTCTTTACGAAGTTCTGGAAAAATCAGCAAATCTGATCCACATTTAACCTCTTCTCCAGAGGTCAGATTGAGGGTGTCATGTGTGAAAGATGTAACTTTCTAAATTGAGTGATAAAATGTGAAAGATTTGTAAACTTTTATTAATATGACTAAATAATCACACTTCTTTGATATAGTTGCTGTGTAAATTTCATGGCTGTACTCACATCAATGAGAAAGCTCAGTCTTTCTGCAGGATCTGATGGGGGTCCGTTGCCGTATGCCTCCAGTTGCTTCTGTGTTTCAGCAAGCTTTGTCTCAATTTGTTCTTCTAAACGAGGCAGGGATTTCTACACGGCATTTATGAAAATCAGCTATGTTAATTATGAGTCTAAAAATTCTGTAGGTCTTTTGTTGTTGTTGTTACTAAATATTATTTCACCTGAATGTGGTGAACCAATTCAATTGTTAGTTTCTCAGCCAACTTGGGAATAGTAGCAAAACCTTCTTCATAGAGTTTGCTGAGAGAAAAACAAAATCATAAAATTGACATGTACCTGTAAACATAAGCCCGGATTTATTAAAATACCAAATTATGGGTAAATCTGCATGTGCACTTTGTTGAAAAGTTCAGTTTGAATCTCAATAACTATCTAAATGTTGTGACCATTTACCTACCTGAAGTGAGGATGGTCTTTGAAGAAGGCATCCTCTGTTAATGTGGCCTCATTAAGAGTGACCTGATCTGTAATCTCTTTTTGTCCCCTGCACCTTACAATCATGTAGCCTTTAGTAAGGTGAATGACCTCATTGTGCACAATGTCTACCACTGTCCCTTCAGTGCCCTTATCCACCAGATCCGGCTTTGTTAAGATGCCTGTTGTGTAGTAAAAATATGATTTGAATATCAAAGCTCTTAATGCATGGCAACCTACTGCATTTAAATTGAATGAGTATTGCAAACCTAAAGTTCTTTCGCCATCAGTATCCTCCTCCTGAGCCATCTGCAATGCTTCTGTGGTCGCAATGTCAACATTGCATGGCACCACAACCAGGTTGATAGTTTCTTGCTTTGTAACAAACTTCCTGATCAGTCTCTTGATCTAGAAAAAAAGACATTTGATGAATAATCATGTCTTTCCAACAAAAAGTCATTTGAAAAATATAGTATATACAAAGTTTACCTGATCTCCAATATTCTCAGGCTGACCTTTGACAGCCACTCGTGCAATCCCGGGGAGGTCAATGAGAGTGAGGTCAGGAACATTGGCAGAATGGATCTGCAGACTGATGAGATCATCACTAATACCAACACCTGGTCCAGCCATCTCATCCTGGGCTATAAACAATTAGATATTGTTGAAATACTGACTTAGAGAGACCTAGTGCTTTCAAGCAATCGTTTAATACCTTCACGAATCTTTTTCTCCACGTCTGCTGGGTCATCAATGTCTTCCTCGTAGTTCTTGTAACTGATTCTCCCATGCCATTTCTCTTCGCCTTTAATTCTTATCATCTTGAGCTCAAGAGGGCATCGTGTAACAATTCCTGTACAAAATAGTGGAGGCTAGACGTAGTTTTACCATGTTCTTTGAAGAGCCTCAAGCCCTATTCGGGCGGGATTAGCTTTACTAGGGTAGATGGAGTTGTGTAATTTTACCACAGGACGTCTGTAATAATAATGGCCAATTCGCACAAGATAAGATACAGCTCTGGGGGGAAAAAAAACAAACTATTTTTACTATAAATGTGTTTGGGTAAAATTAACATTTTTGTTGTTTTCTATAAACTAATAACAACAAATTGTCAATAATTAAAATAAGTCATTTAGATCTGGTCAAAATAACAAAAAAGAGGAAGTGCTGTCAAACTTCGAATAATGGCAAGAAAATAAGTTCATATTCATTTTTAAACAACAAAATACGAATGTTTTAACTTAGGAAGAGTTCAGAAATCAATATTTGGTGGGCTAGAGGCCTAGAAAAAAAATCCTAGAAAAAAAATGACTTAAATATTAAACCTTATAGAGAAGAAAAATTAATAGACAAACTGCAAAAACAGTTACACCCGACCTATTGGACACATCATCATGTTCAACCAACAGAGCTCAATAAAGGCTATCTGGTCTATTCGCACGTAGGCTACTTGGGAAAATTCGGACTGGACTATAAAATCATAGAGAAGCTCTGGTAATTACTTCACCCCACTTCTATATATATATATATATATATATATATATATAGCCTATATATATATATATATATATATATATATATATATATATATATATATATATATATATAGGCTAATATGTGTGTTGTCAGTACAGTCCTTACCACTACCCCTGGGTAACGCTACCCCTGACAGCGCCTCCAGAACAGAACTCTTTCCTGAGCTTTGGTCTCCAATGACGGCGATGGCAGGCAAAGCCAAGTCCTTTTCGACTCCCAAAGAACGTAAATTATCGATAGTGTCGATGCAAGGTCGGATTTTTTCCTCATAATGCTGACTGAACGTATAACTTATTTTCTCCATCCTCAACAAAAGTCGGAAATGTCTAATAACAACGAGAAATAGGTTAGTTTTTTAGGCGCTGTTTGCGCACTCCTCGAATGGATTGTCACATAGAGTGATGCTGTTTTTCCCGGTAAGGCGAATCTATGTTTCATTTCCTGGATATTACAATAGTTTCGTTTCATCCTTTGAGGAAAGGTTTCATTTCTCAACATGGGCGATGCGAGAGGGAAGGACTAGCAGCTGCACATCACCCGCAAGAAAGATCAAAGCATCACAATTAAGTCCTTATTTCAACAAAATATCTCGTTATTTCGATATATCGTTATTTTAACATAATTGTTATTTCGACATAATAAATTTCGACATAAGCCGTTATTTCTACAAAAGACTTATTCTAGCCTTCCAAATGTGTTCCAGGTCAATTAAGCTCTAGTCTACAAAATAGATATTTATCGCCAATGATTCATTTCTGATACTGACCAGGTAATCAGTCAGGATAATAAATCAGAGTAAATGAAAAATAATATTAAATATTACCAAAATGAATTCTTTCATTGCAGCTATATAAAAAGTGTGCTTTTGGCTTCGCCAATAAGGCGAAGAGAAAAATGACAAAGTTTACCAACTAAAAATTTAGCTTATACTTGATAAATATAACTAGGCCTATGTGATTATCTTATCAAAACATGATTATGCAATACAGCTAACACTGCTTTAAAAAGATAACATGTTTTCAAACCATTTGTTTTATATAACGTCTATAGACGTAAAACTACAAAAGTAAACTTATTAGTTTTTGATATGTTTTTAAGACAACAAAAATATCTTTCACGCTCTATGGCAGGCAGGCTGGACGTTGGTTTTTGCCGTTGTTTTGTATTGAAGTCTATGGCGAGTCTAGTTTCTTTCCCCCAAAAGTGGGCGTGAACATTCTATGATGACGCAGCGCCGGTTGTGCGTCAAGGTTGTCGCGGGCTTGGGCGCCGCCTTGCATTCTGGGACGTGGCGGCCATGTTGGAAGTTTCGCAAACGTTAACACACCAGCAAATCGCATGAGGAGAAGCAGCTGAGTTGGGAGAAAGAAAATAAAAAAAGATATTAAAATCCCTAAAAGGATGCGGAATATACCGGGATAGGTTTTATAGGGAAACCCGGGACCGGTATGTGGATAAAACGGCACTTTTAACGGGTTGGATCCATTTGAAATTTCCAACAAACAGTGGGAGTACATTACGTTACGCTAACCGGACAAAGGTAAACTGCGCTCCACCTAACATTCTTTTAAATATGCGTTCAAACGTGTAGTTAGTAACGTTAGCTGTTTTAAACGCTTAATCTTAAATTAGTAGCAAAACGATGCTTAAAGCAAGAGGGTAGCAGCTAAAAGTTTAGCAACAGGACAACAGAGACTCACAGGTCCGATTTAAGGGCCAGTTCCAGCCTGATATCGCTACTCTCCCTGACATTGTTCAATGGTGTGCGTTCATGCAACAAATGTGAGTAAATATGTGAATGTTATTTAGTCAACACTTTGTATTTGTTAATGTGAATCGGATGTTTAGCAAAGGACGATCCCGATATGCAAATGACGATTGCGGAGAGACGCTAATAATCCCATGGTCGTGTTGTTACATGCATTGCTGCGTCATGCTGTTTATTTGTAGTTTAGTTTATATCATTATTTGTTTAATTTGTTATCTGACAGTTGTTCATTCATTTGTGATGACTATTTAGCTAGTGACTGAACTTGTGAGGAAATTTATGTACAGGTGTTGTATTCATACTGTAGGCCTACTCCTTTATTTATATACAGACAACAACACATGATTGCAACATATGACTCTCCTTACCATCCTGAGAGTGTAAATGGATGTCACTTACTGCCTGACAAGTATTATTAAAGAGAAGTTTGATGAAGATATACTTGATTCTGTTACCGGAATCCAGGGTTGGGGAGTAACTGAACGGAATACATGTATGCGTTACTTATATAGGCCTATTCAGGATACAAAAATCCAGTAACTGTAATTCGTTACAGTTACATCAAAAAACGTAGTAATCAGATTATAGTTACTTTTTGGATTACAATGGTTTCATTTAAAACGAAGTAAATCTGTATTTTGGCATAACACTAAATTAACGACTCGCGACTGTGCCACCCTCTGGTGACTGCGTAAAATAACAGCTCTCGACAACAATCTCCTCAGACACCGATTAAATCACTGCTGTTAGAAACGATGCTGCCCACAGGTAAAAATGCTTTAATGTCTTGGAAATTCCGCTGTTATATTGTTTTTAAAGAGGAAAATTCCAACAACATAGTTTTACAGTCCAAACTGTGCTTTGTTAACTAGTATGTAGCATTTATTACTGCTTTAAAATTCAGTGGTTAGTATGATCGCAGTTGTAAGTTTTCTTGCGATGCTGAAATCTGTGGAAATTAAGGCAAATCGCATATTTTTAGTACCTAAAATGTCCTTTCATAATCTCTTCACGGCCCAAGTTCAGTCAGGCAAATTAAGAAAGATCATAGCGTTAGCCAACAGATTATTTCCTATTTTAAAATAAACTAATATATAGATTGTGTAGAATTTTAAAATTTTGTGTTTTTATTATTTCATTGTAGCCTACATAATGCAAAATTATCTGTAAAACCATACTGTAGCCACTAGATGTCTCTATAGCCTTTTAAATAAATATATTTCAGGGATGTGAAATTCTTAAGTAAAAGTTTTAATAATATATGTCCTTGAAGTAATCCAAAAGTAATCAGTTACATTATTTTCATATTCTGGTACTTGGATTACGTTACTCAATACTTTTTTATGAACTAATTTGTTACTGTATTGGAATACATTTTTAAAGTAACCCTCCCAAGCCTGCCGGAATCACAATCCATCATATTTTGCCTACAGAACTGTAAATTCTCAAACGTTAACTGACCAGCTGAGCCATATCGCATTAAATATTGTTGGCGATATGTCCTCGATTTTAACACGATTTGGCTCAGCTTGTCAGTGATCTATGGCTCTTTGTAGTAAATGCCGCTCCATCTGAAAGCAGGTGAAGGTGATTTACTACTCTTCAAGGAACCGGCTTTACTGATTAGATGCGCATAACAACATCGTGCGATTAAGCGTGCAGCCCAAGTAGCAACATCCCTCTGAAGTTGACAATTTTTTGGCTTTATGATTTTGAGGTGTCATAAAGGCATCACCAATAGATACTCTGATAAAACACTACAATGTACTTCTCTTGACCTAAAAGTAGTACACAACTTTATTGACACTGGAAAAAGGTAAGTACAATAATATTGCATAAAGAGGCACTTCGGGTGGTGGTGTAAAGTTAAAGTTCATTTAAGTGCACATTCTATTCCATTCTATTCTACATTTCTGCTCATGTTTTATGACAGCCAGCATATGATTTTGTTGCATTAAAACTGTTGCAGTCGACTATATAATGGAAGTGATTTCTAATAGGTAACCAGGAGGCTTCGTGCTTTCATCAGACGTTTCTGGCGACTCAGTAAGCTCTCCCGCTTTTGTCCAATGTCAAAGTCTTCTTTAAGCAGGTTTTCCACACCATCTTTATCTTGCAGCAACTGCAACATGTTCCTTTGGAGCTCCAAAGCGGCTTCCTGGAGCAACATATAGCGGATCACCATTGGGATCTGGTCGGCTAGACGCTTGCTTGCAATCTGGTGAGGTAAGACAGCATCTCAGATATACAGTACATTTTGAGCTTCCTCTGATGGCACATAAAGCTTTAGTTGGGACACTTACCATGTAGTAGGACTCTAGGTGCAACCTCATCTCTCGCAAGGTGGCTTGACTGCCTGTGCTAACATCTACAACAGGTGTCATCTTTTTTGTGTTTTTAAGTTGGACCATGCAATTTTCCATCTCTTCCATTTTATCCTTTGCATACTGCAGGCTCTGGCTGTATGAGCCATCTTGACTGTAAACAATGAGCTCCATCTTGAATTGGGTCCTCAGCATGGTTTCTGCAAAGGATTCTTTATCCAGCTTGATGGCTTCGATCTTAGTCTAAGAAAGTAAATAAAAGATTAGTAACAAGAACACTATTTCTTTAAATCTGTATTGTGATTTAAAGGCATAATTGAACATTGAAAATTAATGTGACTTGTAATTCTGTGGAATTTATTAGCATCATTAATACTTGGGGGGAACAAAAGTACCTTTGCTATTTTCAGAAGATTAGGGAAGCCAAGAAAGCTGCACTGGGCCACCTGGATGAACCTCTTTCTAACCACATCTGTTTGAACACAAACACACTGTTGGTACAAATGCAAACTTTCACTTTCAATGTTCATTAGCCAATGAGTCTAGTTGCCTAACATGCCTTACTCAAGGAGAGAATGTTAAGTTCATGGATTACCTTTGATATTTATCCACTAAACTACCAACAAATGCATTGTGCCGACTGGAAAGTTATTGGGTTTGGTATTTCCTGAACCTGGTTTTTATGACAATTCTAAGATTTTATCTTCGAGGCAACAGTTGTTGTTTTTCAGCATGACCAAGAGCCCAGGCGCGTCAGGCCAACGTGAAAATTGTCAATGCCGAATATACTCAAAATGTTAATTATCAATGTGCAAGTGTCCACATACTTTGGTCATGTAGTGCATTCTGAGAGTGTCCTCAACAGTACAGTCAGAATAAATTCATGTGTATAGTAATGTAGCAACAACAAGAAAAAGACTACATACATAGATTTGAGATAGAAAAACAACACAAACCAGAGACAGTCTTCAGTGTCTTTAAGGCAGGTTCCTCCAACAGCTTGATCTGATTCCTAACAAGCCCCTCAAAGGTCTTGTAATTGATGAATCCTGGAAGCTCTCTTCCCCGATATTTGGCTTCATAGTTATCAACTTCTTTCTTAATCTTCTTCTTGACTGCACAGAGTTTTTGAACATTGTCAGAAAAACAAATTCAAATTCCACAATTCAGTTATGAGTTTGGCTTCTAAAATTGAGTTGTGTGAACTGAAGTAATTTAAGATTAATTTAGCAATTTAGGCTGGTAATTTATTGATTGCAACTCTGTTAAAACATGATGCATCAGATGTGAAAATGATAGTTTTTTTTTTTTTAGCAAAGTAATAACTAGAGCCCAACCGATAAAGGATTTTGAAGGCCGATACTAATACAAATATTTGCTGGTTTTAAAATCCGATATTCTGATATATCGGCCGATATTAGAAACGCACAACAAAATATTAACAGATTTCCCTAACATTAGTTATTTGTAGTTAATTATGAGTTTTAACTAAAATAATAGGAAAATGCATAACTGGTTCTCTCTGCCCGACTCTGGCTGGATCAGCACGTTGCAGGATGTGTAGCGCGTTATGTTGCCAACAGGGACGGTGTAGAGTGCCCTCTGGTGGACAAAATATACAACTCCAACACTAATGACATGGTTGAAGCGTGATTCGTCCATTTTTCTTTCATTTTTGAAATATTCATTTATCGGCCATTATAACTGCCGATACCGATATTTTAGAAAATGCCTAATATCGGCCTGCCGATATATCGGTCTGGCTCTAGTAATAACATGGCACACTGGCCAAAAGCAAGAGTTCAATCAGGAGATACCATGTACAAGCTTCACTCACAGGAATCTCCTGAACGGAATAAGAACTCATTCCATTTTGCAAATTCTTCCCGGAGTTCTGGAAAAATCAGTAGATCTGAAGCACACTTTAATTCCTCCCCAGAGGTCAGGTTGAACATATCCTGAGTGAAAGCTGTAACTTTCTAAATATAGTGATAAGATGTGAAAGATTTTAGTGACTCTGAGATATCAGTATGACCTTTTACTAAATATTCATGCTTTGATATAGTAGATTTCAAGGCTGTACTCACATCAATGAGAAAGCTCAGTCTTTCTGCAGGATCTGATGGGGGTCCGTTGCCGTATGCCTCCAGTTGCTTCTGTGTTTCTGCAAGCTTTGTCTCAATTTGCTCTTCTAAACGAGGCAGGGATTTCTACATAGCAATTATGAAAATGGGCTGTTTATTATAAGTCTAAAAATCCTGTAGTTATCTAATGTTGAAATGAATTATTTCACCTGAATGTGGTGAACCAATTCAATTGTTAGTTTCTCAGCCAACTTAGGAATAGTAGCAAAACCTTCTTCATAGAGTTTGCTGAGGAAAAATGGCATATATCATGCGATCTATAAAAGCACAGAATAACTAAAATCTCAAATAGTAATCGGTTTGCACTTATGATTGCATGGTCACATACCCTACCTGATATACTAAGTACAGTTGTGCAAACAAGCATGCAAGCAAAACATTATCCATGCCGCTCACATAAAGTTTCTCAGTAAACACTGCTGATATGTGTATTTGTAGATTAAAGGTCTGGCATTAAACCATTTGTTCAGTTCAACTCTCAACCATTTACCTACCTGAAATGAGGATGGTCTTTGAAGAAGGCATCCTCTGTTAATGTGGCCTCATTAAGAGTGACCTGATCCATAATCTCTTTTTGTCCCCTGCACCTTACAATCATGTAGCCTTTAGTAAGGTGAATGACCTCATTGTGCACAATGTCTACCACTGTCTCTTCAGTGCCCTTATCCACCAGATCCGGCTTTGTTAAGATGCCTGTTGTGTAGTAAAAGTATGATCAGAATATAATGCCAGGTAACATAGTTTTACTGACGTATAGCATTTAAATTGAATAAGTATTGCACACCTAAAGTTCTTTCGCCATCAGTATCCTCCTCCTGAGCCATCTGCAATGCTTCTGTGGTCGCAATGTCAACATTGCATGGCACCACAACCAGGTTGATAGTTTCTTGCTTTGTAACAAACTTCCTGATCAGTCTCTTAATCTAGAAAAAAGACATTTGATGAAAGATCATGTCTTTCCAACGAAATGTAATTTGAAAAATTTAGTATATACAAAGTTTACCTGATCTCCAATATTCTCTGGCTGACCTTTGACAGCCACTCGTGCAATCCCGGGGAGGTCAATGAGAGTGAGGTCAGGAACATTGGCAGAATGGATCTGCAGACTGATGAGATCATCACTAATACCAACACCTGCCCCAGCCATCTCATCCTGGGCTACAAACATAATTAGATGTAAGATTTTAAGAAATGTATCTTTACTCTTTTGGAAGATCTCAAAGTGCATTAAGCATTTTGTACCTTGACGAATCTTTTTCTCCACTTCTGCTGGGTCATCAATGTCTTCCTCATGGTTATTGTAACTGATTCTCCCATGCCATTTCTCTTCGCCTTTAGTTCTTATCATCTTGAGCTCAAGAGGGCATCGTGTAACAATTCCTTGCAAAACATGAAAGGGTGGATGCTAGACAGTTTCACCATCATTTATGAAAAATTAACCATGTTCTTGGCTAATTGGTTTAATTATAACCATGTTTATATATATACATATATATATATAGTTGCAGTGGCGGGCCGTGCATTTCACACTTAGGCCTTCTGTCCTACCTGAATTAATAACTTTCAATAGTGTATCAGCGCAAAGACTCTCTATAATTGTTGTTTTTATTTTGCACCGGCATTTATTGGATTAATGCGGTGAGTTCGGGAAAGGCCGCGAGAAACGAGCGCGTGAGTTCGGTTGGTGCATTTGTACAGTGGTTCTTGCGTTCCGAATCAGATTATAAATTCAGAAACGGAGCCTCCCTTATCTTGTCGTTCAAGGGTTAACGTACAATAGTCCCTTTTCAGACGTTACAATAGTATGCATGTTTGAAAAAAAAAAAAGTTTCGATCGTAAATTTATAAGAAAAATTAAGAAGAAAATCATATTCACCACGGGGGAAAAGCGCTACTCACCAAGATTATTTTTACACAAAATCCATCCTTATTTCTTTCCTCAAGAAGACTGCAGGTTCTATCTGCGTTTCAGTTCCAACAATGTCGTGTCTGTCTCGTCATTTCTAGCAGTTTTAATTAACTTTATGGCTGAGAGTGCCTGCTCGACAGAAGCACACACAGTCACCGCAAAACATGACTATGTTTACAGCTGCCCCATGCTCTCGCACAGAGTTTTGAACAAAATCAGCGCGATCAGCGGGACTTTTGCCTTTAGAACCATTTGTGGCATAACTTAACATTAGTCAGTTCTGTTTTTACCCGGAGAGATCGAATAGAGTTCCGTATCTGCGTTTAGCTCGGGCTGAATAAGGGGTTTTTTTCTGCTGGGGGTCGAGGAGGGAAAGAAACATTAATTTGTGGTTTGAAAAACTATTACATCTACAAGAATATTTGGATTAAGCAGTTCGCTACAGATGCAGATACTAGTAATAGTACGCAGATATGGCTCTGATAACGTAACGTTACGCGCTCTGAGCATCCAATCAAAGAACGAGAAAATACAGACGCTGTTAAATGCCAGCTAGATGGCCCCACTGCAGTCAAAGCGAAATCTGATTGGCTGATTAAATCTGACGGATTATCTGATTGGTTAAAGCAACGGCATTCATTTTAAGTTACAGACGCCCGCTCTGTCGATTCTGAAGGCCTCCAGGCAGATTTATTTACCCGGCAACGCATGATGGCTGAAATATGATTGGATACAAGCTCTAACATAAAAACACACTACTGGAAGCAGCGCAACCAAGAGAAAAGCTGATATTAAAATAACGAACTATTGGGAATAATTTAATACTCATTCATGGAAAAAATATATTAAAGTGCAAGTCAATGATTCTGATAACGTTTAGGCCAGCAGAGAAGGCCTTGCTGGCCCTGACTGCCCACCATAGTTGTAGTAAAATCGAGGTTAATTTTCGTAAGAGATATGGTGTTGTTCAAAGTGTCATACAGTAGCTACCATGTACTAACATTATGGCATGTAATAATTTTGTATAGTGGAATAGAGAGTACGTCACTGCGCCATAGTACATCCACATTATTTGATAGAAAGTTAAAAGTTGATTAAGTAAAAAGCAATACAATAAATATTGTTTTATGTTTTAATTGTATGTGTTCTCCTTACCACTACCCCTGGGTAACGCTACCCCTGACAGCGCCTCCAGAACAGAACTCTTTCCTGAGCTTTGGTCTCCAATGACGGCGATGGCAGGCAAAGCCAAGTCCTTTTCGACTCCCAAAGAACGTAAATTGTCGATAGTGTCGATGCAAGGGCGGATTTTTTCCTCATAATGCTTACTGAACGTGTAACTCATTTTCTCCATCGTTAAACAACTTCAAAATGTCAGCAGTAAATTAGGTCAGACGCTGTTTACTCGCACACTCATCGAATGGATTGTCTGAGTGATGCTGCCTGGTCCTTTACCGGTAAAGTGAATCCTAGTGCGTTTATGTACGTGGGTAAGTTTCATTTACTTGGGTATCGCAATAGTTTCGTTTTACCCTTTAAAGTACGCCTAAACTAACTTGTTTGTATACCAGCATAACCTGTATACAAATGAATTGGCATGGCTTTTGTAGCGTGCAATGCCCAACCGGATGAATTAGCATTAAAGCTAGCAATACAGTGCTACAAATTCATGTAAGGTAAAAGTAATGAAGGACTTATTTACTTTTTACGACCTTTTTACGTTTTATTGCGTTACAAGTTTTTCAAGATCTGTGCCTTTATAATAATAATTAGACGTCTAGTTTACATACACATATGACGTCCATTTCACATGGCATTCCGCATTTCCTTTGATCTAAATGACAATTTCTAAAATGTATCAGTGAATATACTGTTCTCTTCTGTGCTCTCCTAATCTGCTCAATTACTCTTTAAAGTTATACCCATGCGTTATCTGCAAAGTGATTGATGAAATATAATAATAATTAAATTCAATAATAAATAGAACTAATTCAAGAAATATTTTATTTTATTGTGAATTTTCGGTTTAAGTTTGTTTTCTGGTGAAGTTTCAGTTGAAATCAAAATATATCTGTTGCTAGGCTACCTCAGAAATAACCTCTAGAAACAATCTATGAAATACCCTGTAGAGGGGGGTGTTTATCCATAATCACAATGCAGAGATGATTAGGTGAACAGAACAGCACTGTGACTGTCTGACTAGCAGGTTTTCTGACCATGATAATTAAAGCTTCCACAATAATAAGTCATCTCAAAAGTTTAAATACTTACATGCAGTCTATGTATGTATCATGACTTATAATTTGTACGATTCCTATCATTTGTACCACTGCAAGCCCCAACAGCTGACCTCAATTCATGTATAGCTCTTGGCAAGTGCATTCTTTACACAGGTCATCACATTTTTAACACTATAAACTAGTGTAAAAGGACAGGAATTCTTCTGTCAACATTGTATTCTGCATAATTTCAAATATGACGTATTTGTAAATCGTTTCTGAAAAAGTACAGCAGTTGTTTATACTGTTTGTTTACCAAAACTGCTTCAAAGAATGGTTTTAATTCATTTTGTGCTTTCTTTTGGACTGTTCCTCTCAAAACCAACAAGGTGCAAGTTCAAAGTAATGCACAAGCTTTGCTCAATGCCTTAGAGGACTGTTAGTATCACTGGCTGTTTGACCAGTGTTTATTGACCAGAACACATTTTCAGGGACATTGAAAGATGTTGTAAATATCGTTATAAATGAGCTTTTAAAATATTTATTCTGTGTCAGATATTTCCCATTACGTCTAGAGTCTTGAGGAAGCATTATCGTGACCCCATTTGATAGTGTGATTTTATACATTAGCTGGCTCTCCAAGCCCACCCAAGCCTCAGTATTAGACGTTGCATGTGTCGCTAGCATGACTGGATGTGTCTTGAAAGTCCGGCAGATGAAACAAGCCATCCTGAAGTTTTAGTTTGGGTTAAACTGAGCTCCAGTTTTAGAGTCAGCCAAGTAGTTTGAAGGATGTAGTCAAAGATATCTGTAAAGTTGAGATTATCTGTTGAATACAGCTAATTGTGACATGTCTCACTAGATTACTTTATACTGATTAGTCGTTTGCAGTATTGAGTGATGAAATATGTTTTGAATCATGACGTCGACCATGGCAACATATTTGTGCCAATGGCTATAAGGCCCTGCAAATACGCATAGACAACCAGATTGCTTTTCACAAATTTAACCCCTTGTTTAAAGTGATCATAAAAGACTCTTTATATGTGTCTTTTTCACCCTGTCATGGTTTATTCAGCAAATGACGCCAAAAGCAACAAATCCTTCAACATTCGGTAACTGGGTATTATTGTTATTGATTTTTAATGGATTAATGTTTCCTAACACGTCTCTTTGCTGTTTGATTATTCATCCATGGCAATTCATATTTTGAATCTTCAACAAAGCTGGTTTCAAATTGCATTCACATTTACAATCTAATTCAGTATTTTTACCCTCCCATTGAAAACTCCTAAAATTTTAAAAACTGAGTTAGACCACCATGTATCAATTCTGTAGTTTTATTATAATTTGGGTCCTCACTTTCACGGAAATGGAATAATCAATAATCATAATAGGAGTTTGATTATTATGCCTGGATGTTTTCTGGCAATGATAAACAAGATGTCACTAAATTGTTAAAGGCATAGTGCGCACAAAATTAAAATTCTGTCATCATTTACTCTCATCACATTTCTATCCTAGCCTGTAATTCTTTCTTTTGTGGAGCACAAAAGATGATATATTGAATAATGTTGGTAACCAAACAGTTTTGGTTCCCATTTACTCCCGTTATGTTGTACATATACATATACTAAACACTTGGCACTTTTGAGCGTTTGAGTTTGAACAGGATCAGGGTTTTTTTTAGGTGTAAAAGTTTGTAACTCCACAGATGTTATTTTTTAAAGTAGACTAGACCACATGTGTTTGAGGAACCTGCGATGTCCAGTCTGTGTATGTTTAATTTGCATGGGAAAGGATTCAAGTAATAACACTCACACACACACACACACACACACATATGCATCTTCCCCTCATTGAGCCATACTTCCTTCCTTTTCCCAGATGCTTTTGTATGGAGAGCCACCCAGTTATTTAAAAAGTCCATTAGGCCCTTGTTTAGAAAGCCTGAGATTAAAAATAACAAGAAACAGACGCATGGAATATGCCAGCGTTGAATGCTGAAGATGTTTGGGCATTTGCACGAAATTTGACATAAAGTAAAATAGCACAAATTAAAAAATACATTTCAAATGTCTAGTTCAAAGTTATTATCTAAAAAGGTCAAATTCCCTTGGAAATGGAAAGAAGACAAGCCTAAGCATATGGCCCTCCTCGAGGGACATTTTTATCGTCAAAGTTGTCTTTTTAATCAGAGCTGAATTTGACAAACACCAGGGCTGTTGTTTTTTCTCCGCTGTTTTCCTTTCGTTTACCACAACCCAAAAGAAATACAAAATGACATTATTTGTATAACCTTTGTCACTGACAATAACATATTTAAGAAAATGCATCCATTTTGTCTCTCTGTGTGTATGCACAAGTTCAGCTTTTAAAAACAACAGGCTGCGTATGGTTTTATTTCCATTTGTTTGTTTTTTTAAGTCGAACCTTCTTGATGTTAGAACTAACAAAACAATGTTAGTGTTATTGCATCCTTTCCCACAATCACTGTAAAGTTCAAGTCACCTTTATTTATATAGCGCTTTAAACAATAGAGCTTGTTTTAAAGGAGTAGTTCACTTTTGAAAAAACATTTGCTGATAATTTACTCAACCCCATGTCATCCAAGTTGTCCATGTCTCTCTTTCTTCAGTCGAAAAGAAATTAAGGTTTTTGGGTTTTTGATGAAAACATTCCAGCATTTTTCTCCAAATAATGGACTTCATTGGGAACCAAACGGTTCAAGGTCCAAAAAACAGTTTCAGTGCAAACTGTTCAAAGGGCTTTAAACGATTCCAGATTCATCTTTTTCCAAGTCAATTTGTTCGTTTCGTTCGCTGAATGAACCAAATGACTCGGAAAAAGATTTGTTCATTTTGATAAACAAGTTCGAACAGGAGAGTCACAAACGTGCAGAGAACAGAGCAAGGCAAGCATTTGAACTTAAAACTTAAACTTTGTTATTTATTTATTAAATGAGCGATCGTTTCGCTTATTCATCGTCTGGAATCGTTTATAGTCCTTTAAACAGTTTGCAGTTTGTACTGAAAGTGTCTTTTGGACCTTGAACCGTTTGGTTCCCACTGAAGTCCATTATATGGAGAAAAATAATGAAATGTTTTTTATCAAAAACCTTAATTTCTTTTTCGACTGAAGAAAGACTCACATGGACATCTTTGATGACATGGGGGTGAGTAAATTATCAGCAAAAATTTTTTCATAGTGAACTACTCCTTTAGGCCAGCTTTACAGTAATAACATGAAAAATATGCGTTTCAGCTGTTTTTCAATTCAGTGTGGATTCAGTTCTGATGTAAAGATCATCAATTATTTAATTAGTTCATTTCATCTATAATGCAGTTCTAAAAAAAAAAAAAAAATGATGTCATCGTCCAGCTCAGAGCAGTTCTCAAACAACCCCGGCATTACATTGTTGCATATCTCTTCCCGCATGCACTTCTTTACACTGTTTTCGCCCACCACTCTGAGTGAAGGTCCCTCAGTTGCCTGGGATCATAGATGCTGGCAGGCTGAAAATGGGAAGCATGACATAGTCCAAGAAGCATGAAACTGTCTCACCCACGCGCTTCTGTCTGATGTAGCCCACGGAGACCATCATATTGAGACTTGAAACTACCTCTATGCTCAAACGTCTTCCTCTATGTGTGCATTCGTTTGGTCACTTGGTTAAAGTGAGATCACCACTTGTGTACTGCTGAACAGGCTGTAATTTTTCATGTCTTTTATGCTTTTGTTAACCACAAGCTGTTATTTCTTTCTATTAAAACATGAAACACCTCATTCGTTGTCTTCGTTATGCGCGCATGGCTTTCTTTCGTGGTGATTTATGCGATGAATATGTAAAGCCATGCATTAAAAGAATTCTCTCCTGATTAATCACTGTTATACTGTCATAATTCATTTGCAGTAACAACTGCCAGTTTGCTTATGTTGCTGTCTGTGCTGTAATATAGAACGGTCTCATGTTGCATGGCAAAGAACAGATGTGTTCCCCTTTGCTGGAAACGTTATACAACAACGTCTTTCAAATTATGTCTGAAAAAGGCGCTGCAAATGTTGATCTTTTAAAATATAATTTGTTTAAAAATAAAATTAAGTACCAGATCGCTTTGGTATGCATGCAATTCCTTATGAAACTTGTGTATGGCACTTGCTAAGATTTTTTTTTTTTGTGGACATTTTCAAATAATAGTGCTTTTTCAAATTAACTGTAATATGTTTGTGAATGTAAAAAGTATAAAAGATCAAAGTGCACAACAGATAAAAAGTCTTCAGCAATTTCAGTCCCCCATCCTGTTACATACCGTAACAATGTAACAAATTTGCACAATGCCAGCCTATTGTGTTCATTGGCTGCCCGCGAATGCACATTTACTTTGACCCGCCCTCAAACCCAGACAGCAACATAGTGTCGACCCAGATCCGGCCCACATCTGGTACGGATCTGGGTGGACACTATGTTGCTGCTACTGGAAGTCTGGTTTGTGTTGTCGACATGTCTCTTTGAGACTGTATTTTATGAGAAAAGTTAAGTGTTTTTTGACTTTGGATACATGTAAACCTGTTGTTGGAAACCTCCAAAAAATTTGGAACCTTTTAAAATAGCATAATAGGGACTTTAAAATTGAAATATTTAAAATAATTGCTGTTCTTTTGAGCTTTCTATTAATCAGAATCCTGATCCACTAAAATATTAACTGCTTTTAAAAATGGATAAAGATGTTTCTTGAACACCAAATCAGCATGTTTAAATGATTTCTGAAGCTTTGCCATCACAGAAATATACATTTTAGTAGTTATTTTGAATTGTAATAATATTCTATGGTATTAGTGATTTTATTGTCTTTTTGGTTAAATAAAATCTAAATTAGTGAGCATTAAAAACTTCTTTAAAATAACATTAAAACAGACCCCAAATAATAGTTAAAAAAAATATAGATGGATTTTTAAACAATAGCTTGATTCCAAAACCTGACATTTCAAGTAATGTTGCATTTGCAATTGATTGTTTTTTCTTAATAATAACTTTGGTGTTTTAAACTGGTTAAATAAATAAATAAATAAAATTCTTGACAGTGTTCCAAAATTCTTCAACTAATTATATGATGACATGAGGATGCACAAATACAGGGAGAGAAAAAAAATATGTGTAGGATAAATTCTTTATGTTTGGACGAGCATGACTAACTGACAACAAAACAGAAAAAATATAGTTTTGAACCTTTTTCCCAAATAAACAGATTTTTTTTAGTTCTCTTTCAGTAAAGTAACTTTACATTAAACAGTAAGCAATACAAACAATGCGCTCATTGCATGCAAACCCATTAGCCTAAATAATGAAGACAAGGCTTTTCCTATTTAATGTGCACAATTGTCTACATGTTTACACCACATTCGTTCCCCCACCAAAGTTTGTAAATGGTACTAAATCATAAACGTCTGCCATGTCATGGGTATTTGGTGCATATGGCAATCACCTGTTTACAGAGTATTGTTCGAACCCATTAAAGCAGTGTTTTTGTGTTTTTGAGAACTGTACAACACAAAGAAAAATCGCTCGTTTTTTTTTTCTAACATGAGAACCCTCCAAAGGTTTGGCTCGATGCCGGCAGCTTGATTTGTGTACCTTGTTACAGCCCACAGCTAGATTGACAAATTCCCTCTCCCCGTCCTGGCTCTGTATTAAACACAATACATTATGGGGCAGGACTTCCCCTATTGTCTGAGCCCGGGTGTGGACCAGAGCGCTCTGTCGCCACATTGTGCTCTTTTCCTCTCCTTCCACTCTGCCTTGAGTAGCATGAAGAAAGTGACTTCACCAGAAAAAGACTTCTGGTCCCTTCACTTCTTATCTATGGACAATATTTGTTGTTGAGTTAATTACAGAACTGTGAACTGATAAGCAGCTTAAACCGGTGGCTCTATCCGGCCAAGAGATTTGCTTTGCAACAGTCACTTCTGTGGTTACTCTTCGAACATGCAAAGAGTGAAAAGTCATTTAATATGTTTTGGAATCTAATTGGAAATATCCAACGCATTTTCATCCTAGGGCGTCAACTAACTGACGCTTTTGAAAATGCGTCTGAATCCGACGCACATGGGCATGGCACCATGTAGCGTCAATATAACACCCTTCCATTATGGGTAGCTTTAGTTCTGGGGTACCCTACGGTTAGACCACTAGGAGGCGCCTTCTGGCCATGTTCGTCAGATGTTGACGCATCTCAAAAGTGTCAGTTGACGCCTTGGGATGAATCACAGTTACATTATCACAAACCCTAAATCTAATATGTTATTATAATACATTACACAATAGTTTTTGTGAAGAGTGGAATGGTTTTTGTGAATAATGTTTTCATAATCAGCATACCTGTTAACAACATGAGTGAGTAAATAACAGATTGTTCTTTTTTGTCTGAAAGCATCTTATTTTTTCTTCTTATCTGTGTAGGTAGCTTGTTAATTGTGTTGTAAAAAATAGTCTTGTAAAAAAACGGTAAAGTACTGGTAGCTTTGGTTGCCAGGACCATACTGTAAATATACGGTGTGTTACTGTTTTTGTGTTAGAGCATATAGCTGTTCAATTAAAGTTTTGTACTGTAGCTGATTATATGGTTTATTATTGTTAGCTGTTAATTTCAAAAACAGTAACATGCCGTATTTTTACGGTATGATGCTGGCAACCACAGCTGCCAGTAGTTTACCGTTTTTTTACCGGATTATTTTTTACAGTACAGTTCAAAAATTAGGGAACAAACGATTTTTTCATGTTTTATGCTCACCAGGCTGCATTTATTTGATTTAAAAAATTGTATAAGTAGTAATATTATTTCAATAGAAAAATCCTGTAATTTATACCATTATTCCAGTTTTCAGTGTCACATGATCATCTAGAATAATTCTAATATGCTGATTTGGTGCTTAAGAAACATTTGTTATTTGTGTTGATTATTATTACGATAGTTGTGCCGCTTAATATTTTAGTGGAAACTATGATTTGGGGCTGTTTTTTTTTTTTTTTTTTTTTTTTTTTTTTTTTACTTTAGAACATTTGTGTGTTTGTGTGTGTATCTATAGGCCTATATGTGAATGTCATACAACCAAACGTGCAATGCATTACATCATATATTAGTGTGTATATACGTTTATATTCGCGGCAGAGAGTGCAAATCTGTTTCGGCCCCTTATGTAGCCTACTCGATATTTGTTTGCATGTGAACACTATTTATGTACAGTCACTGCACATCAACATTGTAATTTGTATTCAAATTTAGGGTCAAAGGGATGCTTGTGCTTCAGGGCAACAGCTCTTTCAAACTGCTGAGTTATAGTCCTGCTCCATTAGCAGAATCTGGCTAATGCAGTCTTGACATAATACGGCGAGTCTCCTCTGGGGCAAAATCATTTTTCCTGCTCCCTCTTTCGCACACTCACACATTAGTGCAGACTTTCTGTGGGCAAACGGAAACTGTAGCGAGTGCAACTGTGCCACATACTCAGTCAGATGCTAAAGTGCTCACCTGACAAAATTTACAGTATTTCCTCTGTGGCTTCACAGATGTTCTGACACAGAAGAATCACACGCAATCTGACGGGGCTAAAAAGCTGAAACAGAGAGGATCTCACTGCCACATTGTCGAATCTGTCATGAAGGCACAGGGTTGAAATAAACCATCAGGACCTGAGGCAAACACACCGCACTGTAATTTATGACCGCTGAGGCGAATGCTGACTGCCTAGTCAAAGTATAGCGGGAAGGCAAAACACAAGCTGTGAAAAGCATTTATTAACTTTCACTCCCTAGACGCTCGGAGCCTGCACTTGTGACAGTGAAATGTTTTGTTAACCCCTTTTTGCAAACGAAACAGTCTGAAACGATTTTTGCGACTTATAATTATATATATTTTACAGATATATACCAGCCATTTTTCTCTGACATGTTGAGAATGTCCCCCATACAAAATATACATTCTGTGTGATTAAATTGGAACCTTCTGGACTATGAAACAGTCCCCTCACGGCAGGGCTGGAAATCCATTTATGTGCACAGCTCACTATGTACAATTGCCACACAAGTGGAAAAAAAGGTATTTAAGTGCAAGTGCAATGCACAGGGACACTTTAGGGCAGAGAGAGAGAAAGAGTAGAAAAATAAGACAAAAACGGCAAACTAAAGTAAAATGTTGAGTCCTGTTGACTGCGTACTAGGAGGTACTGTATCCTATACTATTTATTTTTAATCACTATGTGGTATAAATATGTAACATTAAAGGTTTCAAGCAGAAGTATGCTACATTTTTTTTTTTTTGCCATATGACCTCATTACTGTTTAATTCAGTAAGTGGCATAGTGCAGTTAAAAAAATTTTGCATTTTTAATCCAGTTTTATCTATGTCTTGCCTGATTAAAAATTAATACAAAAATGTTAATATCACTTCCAGGTCACTCCTCACAAGTCGAGCCCAATGCATCATCGACAGTGTGCGTTACATTTTACATTTACTCATTTCACAATTTACATATTGCACACTGCAAATAAAGTACAAGTAGTCTTATAAGGAACTTTTCATGAATTCACAATTTGAACAGAATGTTTTGCTTTCATTTTAACATCTATATGATTAATAAACTGTCAACATCAGTGTTGGGAAGTAGCAAACTAAGTTGCCCAGCTTCTTTAAAAACAGTGTAGACAGTTTTACAGTAACAAGCTATTTTCAACAATAATGCTGCTTTCCCTGCACAGCAAAATCCCTCTCCTCAGAGAACAACTGGTCTCTCTCTACAGAGAGTTAAAATAACACTGAATCAGAGTTAAACTTAATGAAATACTTAAGTGATTAATTAAGTGATGATTGGGCATTATTGATGAACAGCTGCTGTCAACCAGCAGAATCAGAGGAGGAATGAGAAACACCAAGAACAGAAAAAGAGAAACACAAGAACAACTGATTTTTAATTAAAAAAATGTAAATACATAATGGGGATTTTTTAAGAGACAGATGTCAAGGATCACCATCTGAATCTCAACAATGGACACACATTTAATGCCGCAATGCATCCTGGGAGCCATGAGTTTTATACTATTATGTCTCCAAGCATGTATTGCGGCATGATGTATGTCACCATTGTTGAGAGTCAGATGCTGATTTTTGATGCTACATTTTTTTAACAAATTACGCGTTTTGGTAAAAACTATTACAAAAATGCCAAGAGTCAAACTGCCCAACTAAATGGTGATCAATTATTTTCAATAAATTGTCAACATCTAAACCTCTGTTAATTCTCAATAAGACCTTCTGTATGACAGAAATAAAGTCAATCTGGTTAGTAATAAGTGAAGCTGGTGCTGTCTGTGAATTTGTTTAATCCTCCTCTGCTGAGCACTTTTTTGTCTTCATTTGATTTCATCTAAGACTGTGGCTGAAAGTCAGTAGCAGTCAGTGTAGTTCTTGTGTTTCTCTTTTTTCTGTTCTTGTTATTTCTCTTTCCTTCAGTGATTCTGCTTGTTGACAGCAGGTGTTCATCAATAATGCTCAATCATCACTGAATTAATCACGTAAGTATCTCATTAACTTTAACTCTGATTCAACTTCAACTCTGTAGAGATTGATTAAATATTCTCTGAGCAAAGTTAATTTAACTCTGAGGATTTTGCAGTGTGTGTTCAACTTAGGTGTAAAGATTGGAGTGTTTTGCTACCTTTATTAGTTGTTTAGTGTACATTCAGTGCTGACTCAGCTTATAGGGAATGTTCTTATAACTTTGGACAACATTCTGCCAAGGTTCTCTCAAAATTATGAATAAACATTTCATCAGTACCATACTTTTTTTATGCAGAAAACCTGCTATGTAAATTGTAATGCATCATTTGTGCTTCACATAAATATCTCAAACTTTTACAACTTTTTGGAGGATATGTGATCTATCTATCTATATATCTATCTATCTATCTACCTATTTATCTGCAATGATAAAAGTTATATATTAAATAAAATAAAATTATATAAATAAAAATATATATTTTACCTTAAAAAGAAAATTATACTCTCTTGAGTTGTACACTGTAAAAAATATTTTAAAGATTTGTTATCACAACATATTTTCTTTGGTCAAATCAACTTAAATAATTTATTTAGTTATAATAATAATATTTAGTAATTTCTTTAGTTAAATAACTTTATTATTTTGAGTTTCTGATGATTAATTCAATCTCCTTCATTGTATTAACTCAATTTTCCAGTTCAATCAACTTAATTTTAAGGCAACCGGGTTACTTACTTTTTTAAGTTAAACCAACAATATTTTTTACAGTGTATTTATGTTGAAAAAACGAAAAAATAAGGATCTCCATTAGTGACCTAAAAAGATGTTCTTAGGACGTTTTACTAACATTAAGCTACAATAACATTCCCATTAAGAAAATATATATATATGTTCAATATATATGTAGATTTTTTTTTTTTGTGATGTGAACGTTCAGGGAACATTAAATTTCATCATTTTGCAAACAATACAGGTACGCTACTTTTTAATGTTTTCTGAACGGTCTCAAACAAGTAGTAACCCAGCAAACACAGAACATTCCAATAACATTCCCAAATGATTCCCAAACAATCCCCTAACAAACACTACATGATTTGTTGAGAAAAAAACAAACAACAAAACGTTAGCTGGGAACTAACAAACGTTAGCTGGGAATGTTTAAAAAACGTTAGATGAACATCCAACTAAAATGTTTCAAAATGTTTTGTGAATGATGAATAAAATTTGAATGCTAACATGTTGAGAATAAAGACTGGATAATTCTGAACAAACATTCTATTACTGTTTTTTTTTTTTTTTTCAAAATGTAAAACTTGATCTGTGAGTAGCTTAAGGTACAGTTTAAAAGTAACTTCTCAACATTGATGTGCTTGTTTATAAGTGAGTAAAATAGTAAGAGTACCACTGCCGTGGCATGATGTCAGCCTTGGTACAACGACTCTTCCCTTCCCCCGCACTGGAAAAGCCAGTCACAGGAAATTGTTTTTTTTTTTTTTTTTTTTTTTTTACACAGAATTTTTTCCAGGCTGTTTCTCTTTGTTTCTTTTACCCTCTGTCTTTTTCCTTTTCACATTTTCTCTTTACTTCTCTAATTTCTCTCTCGCTGTCTCACGTTCATTCACAAATGACTTGCTTTCAGCTGTCAGGTAATCACGGGCTGCATGTGTTGCAACTTATGAAGTTGCCGCTATAGGCTGTGTGACTCGTTTAACACATTTATTTTAGCTTTCTGCTGCTGGCTAGCTTGGCCAGATCTGTTGATTTAACGCCTCTAGTACCAGAACTACTGCTGTGTCTCCTCCACATATTAACTGTGTGTTTTGCAGCCTCAGGGAAACCTAACAGGATCTTGAAGCAGCATGGGCTTCAGAGATGCACCCATGCAAGTGCACTGTTGCGTGGACACACCCTGCCAGCAATTGACCTTTGCCCCACTGCCTTCTGGGTAAGTCTACAAAGACTAAGCTTTGTGAGCACACACACAAACTGGGAAAACAACAACACATTTTGGGTGATCCAGTAGCATGTGTAAGGCCTCAGTTTGGAGAAGCGTAAGATTTGGTGGATTAAGCAAGAAGAAATTACTGATGTTATATTTAATCGAAGGTGGAAGAGAAAAAAAATCATTTTGATTTATGAATTTCTGCCAGTAAACCTTTATTTAATGAATATAGCCACCATAATAATTAGTAACTAGATAGATCTGAGCTTGTATCGCAGTAACTGCAGGATGTGCTTGTAAAGTGTGCTGTATGTGGCATGGCTGTGGTTTTCTGTGATTCATGGGTTCCTGGGACACAACAGTAGTGGTCTCTTTTTCAAAACAAACACTGAAGTTAAACAAAGTAAAGATGGTGGTTGTGGCCAAGTTGGAAATATACTGTGGCTTTAAATGTTTTTCCTAGCTTGGCCAACAAGATGATGGATTGAAAGAGGAATATTGACACGGCCAATAACGATTTATTGCTTATTTTAACATTTTTTAATAATTACTTTGATTAATAATCATCATGAGAGACAAAACCTAAAACTAAAAAATATTTTAAAGCCTTAACAGTCAGTTTGATTTACCGTGGCCAAAATATTTGATTTACTTTTCTACATTAAATCAAATTGACTCTGTTTACTTTCTTAGTACACACCACTGGTCTTATTGTGAATGATTAATCAGCACGAGTTATTCCAGAGAAAAAAAATGTTTGTCTTTGCAATCCTTCATCCTCTAACCACCTGTCATATAGAGTCAACTTTTCACCATTTAATCAATCCTCTGGAAGAAAATATCCAAATCCTGCCCTACTTTTTTATTGTTGAGTTTACTCTTTCACATATACACTCACCTAAAGGATTATTAGGAACACCATACTAATACTGTGTTTGACCCCCTTTTGCCTTCAGAACTGCCTTAATTCTACGTGACATTGATTCAACAAGGTGCTAAAAGCATTCTTTAGAAATGTTGGCCCATATTGATAGGATAGAATCTTGCAGTTGATGGAGATTTGTGGGATGAACATCCAGGGCACGAAGCTCCCGCTCCACCACATCCCAAAGATGCTCTATTGGGTTGAGATCTGGTGACTGTGGGGGCCTTATAGTACAGTAAACTCATTGTCAAGTTCAAGAAACCTTCAAATTCGAGCTTTGTGACGTGGTGCATTATCCTGCTGGAAGTAGCCATCAGATGATAGGTACATGTTGGCCATAAAGGGATGGACATGGTCAGAAACAATGCAGGCCGTGGCATTTAAACGATGCCCAATTGGCACTAAGGGCATGAAACATATGTTGCGATAGTATTTTCTTCCCTATTGTGACGTATAAGTTCAGATTCTTAAAGAAAGAAGAAATGTAAGTTGGGGACTTTTTAGGTTGGGGATTTTGTCTTTTGTCTTCGATCTTGAACTGATTGAATGGTCGTTGTTAGCGATTGGTCAACCTCATGTGAGTGACGGGTTGCCCCGCCCTTGCGCCAGAAGACATACGCTACAAGATGGAGGGAAGTTATTTATTTTGATTAAAGATTATTAGGGCACATGACATGAAAATATAGTGGATAAATCATATATAATATATACTACAAAATTCCATAAAAAAACACAAGATCGGTCCTTTTTGATTTCATGGTGACTCATTTTATTTTTGACCATCTGTTTGTGCAGAAACAGAAGACTAAGACTATAGTGTTGTTTACTGTGAAAGAAAATGAATCACTCTGAAAGTGCGAACAAAACGCTGCATGTAGAAAACTAGCAAATATTTTTGAAACCATTTCAATCTTGTATTCAAGATTTGCTTTTATATTTACACCACTTGACATTTTAGTCATTAAATCAACATTTATTGTTCAAAAATGTTTGAAATCAACATGAATTTTAAGGTTACATTTCTAGATTTTTAAAAGATTAATTTCTTACGTCTCAATCTTACTTGATACAATAGAATATCAAAAGCTTTAACAACCCGCAATAGATTTAGTCTCCTTTCGAATGCCAAAGCGTCTTTTATTTATTTATTTTTATTATGACTATAATGCTAAATATTAAAAACTGTAATCCATTCTAGATAAATCCTTCAGCAGTCCAAATCCATCATATTCTGCTGAAACCTTGTAATCCCTCCATGCAGTCCATCCTCACCTACTCAGGATGGATTTTTGTCATTTGTTTAAATTATTCATCGTCGTGTCTTGCCGTGCTGAATCTCTGGAGATGGCAGGAGCTGGAATGATCGCTCTGGTGTCAAGCAAATGTGGAACGGATGCTCTGTTTCCTGGAAGCCGTGTGTGTACCGTAGCGTTAACACGCCCTCCTCTCTTCTCCAGCCCGCTTCCCAGGGTGCACACAGAGTCTCCGTCAGACTGTAGCGTGTGGCAGATTGGGTGGACTAATTCAGGATTAATTGCAAGCTTGTTACAACAGGGCGCCCATATGGCCTCAAGCTCACTGGAGTGGCACTTTTGTGTCAAATCACACGTTTGCTTGAGGAAAAGGGAGGTTGCTGTCGGGCTGAGTCGTGTTTCACGATTCTGTCGAGTCGGCAGAAACATCCAAAATCCTGCTGGCATGTTACATGGATCTTGCTGAATTTTCAGCGGCAGTTCCGCAAGATTGAAAGGGACGTGATTGAACATTATGCTCAAGCAAAGAATTGCTCACAATGGAGAGTGATAGGTTGCATTGTGTATTCAATCAGAAATCGAAGACGTTCGAGATGAGGGAATTCATGAGTGTGTGAAAGGCACGGTGGAGGGCATTTAAGCCTGTTTAGAGTCAATGTCACGCAGATGTTCAGGATGAGATCCGTTCCTCAGCAGTAGAAAGCTATTAGAATCAAAAGCTCCCTGAAAGCTTGTTAACTCCACAGTCATAAATCCATGATCCGATTCAAATTTGAAGAAACAATGCCGCCATGATCTATATTTCACTCAAGAGGCCAGTTTTGTATCAAAAGGTTTCAACGATGATCAGATTTGGCTTTTAGCAAAAGACAATTCACCCAAATGATTGCTGTTCCATTGCAGTTCCTCTTTGCTCAATGCAAATTCAGAATTTAGATATTGCCTGCAAATTATCCAGAGTTTCATTTTACTCATTGTTTTGACAATTCTGGACATTGAATATTGGATGTGACATTTAACCTGGTTGGCTAAAGGCTCATGCAACAGAGACAATAAAGTCGTTACTTTGCAATGACATATATATATTAGAAGAAGTGTGCTCCAGATGCAAACCTTTCCATTCTGTAATCTTTTACCTGTCACAACAAAGAAACTTCAAATCAGAATGGAAACTTGGTGATCATTTGTAACAGATGTTTGCATAGCGGATTCAATCTGTTTTTTCATCCAAACGTACGAGGCAACTTTAGCAGGCTCTCTAATTCAATTACAAAGTGGCAAACAAAAGGTTTGCAGTGTTGTAAGAACAAATGCTCAAAGGTGTCATCTTCTTTTGTGGTCCACACACTTCCAATTAGCTGCTTCTATTTGGGTGTGAAATCTACTAGCAAGAGCGATTTACCGAGCAAGTGACAACAGACAAACCAGTTGGCTGCGAGGACCGAAATGAAGGTGGCAGGAGGACTGTTTGTGGTGTGTGTGCCGTAAGGCTCTCACAGCGGGTTTGGCTCTCACCTGTTTCCCTGCGAACATTTCGCACTTCTCTGCAAAGCTAGTCTCTCTGTTGTGGTTTGATCTGGGGACTTTGTTCTTGTATTAGCTGTTTATATTTAATCTTTATTTTTAGAGTGTAAGTTCTTTCTTGTGCAAAACTTTCTTTCTATATTCTTTTCTGTTGTGCTTTGAATGGTTTCTAGGGCATTCCGATGGTTTCTAAGGTGTTCTGGGGGAGTCTTGCTATAGTTTACAGCCAAGTAAGAAATAATTTTAAAACCGCTTTAATTCATATCTTAGGAGATTTTTCAAACCAGGCTCTTTAGAGAAAACCAAAGGAAATGGACCCTTCCATTTCTGCAAAATTATGTTACATTGCTTCTTGTACATTTTCCAATACGTTCAAAGTCAAATTTCCAGTGAGTGGAGCTACAGATGATGTTTTAAATAACAAAAAAACATTAAATCCTACCCTAAACCTAATTGATATTCTTAAAGGGCAAGTTCACCCAAAAATGAAATGCCCTCATGTCATCCTATTGTACTTTTGTTCATTTTCGGAACACAGATAAAGATATTTTTGATGAAATCTGGGAGCTTTATGTCACTCCTATGCAAATACCACTTTGATGCTTTAAAAAGTTCGTAAAGCAATTGTAAAAGTTATTCATATGAATTGAGCAGTTTTGTCCACATTTTCTGAATAGACACGATAACTTTATGATGAACAGATTTAATTAATTCACAGTATAAACATTCATGAACCCACGCATCAGTTGTGGTAAACGGAAGCTAAAGCACGTTCGGCAGTGAGGTTCGTTCTCGTGTTACGCATTACGTTTGAGCTTCAGCAAGAACCAATGAGGTTCATTCTCGTGTTACGCATCACGTTTGAGCTTCAGCAAGAACCAATGAGGTTTGTTCTCGTGTTACGCAACACGTTTGAGCTTCTGCAAGAACCAATGACGTTCATTCTCTTGTTGCGCATCATGTTTGAGCTTCAGCAAGAACCAATGAAGTTTGTTCTCACACTTTAAGCAGATTCGGTTGAGCTTCTGTTTATGTTCGCTGATCAATGTTCATATGAATAAAAGCTTACATTCAATCTATTCATCAAATAAAAGCAGATCTGTCTCTTCAGGAAATTTGGACTAAACCTTTCAATTCATATAGATTAGATTTCTTACAAATCACAGATTAGATTAGAAATCACATTTATGGACTTTTTGAAGCATCAAATTCTTGCGTATCGGTCTATGGAGGGACAGAAAGCTTCCTTTTTGTGCGAAAAGGAATAAATGTTGTTGGTGTTTTACTGCCACTTGTGTTTATTTCAGCTGGAAACTTCGGTGAATTGTGTGTGGGTACGTCTTGAAGCAAAGATTTTGCTATATTCACGTTTTTTTTTTTTTATTGAGCCTATGTTGAGGTTTATTTTTCTGTAAGCCCTATAAATTACTGCGAAAAGTAATCGCATATCCTCCAAAAAAAGTGTTGCGATATTCACATGAGGCACAAAAAATGCATCACAATTTATTTCTCAATGCAAAGAAAATGTTTAGTATCGTCTTTGCAAGCACCGTGAGATGGGTGGGTGGATGGATGGATGGATGGATGGATGGATGGATGGATAGATGGATAGATAGATAGATAGAAAGATAGATGGATAGATAGATGGATGGATGGATGGATGGATGGATGGATGGATGGATGGATGGATGGATGGATGGATGGATGGATGGATGGATGGATGGAGGAACAAAAGTTTGATGATTTCCTTGGTGGTCAAATTAAATATTCATCCCCTTCTGTCTCATTCTCCATAATGATCTGTAACAAAATGCAATCAGATGGCATTCTAAACCCTGTTTTGTGAAAGTCCTGTGCGGGTTACGAGGTCAAGGTTCAGCTGTGAGGGGTTGAACTCAGCTAATTGTCTCCCTAGAATGAGGTCTACATCTCTTTCAAACTGCTTTCATTGAGTCACGTTTTGAATTGGGTGCTTTGACTAACTTTACAAAGACTAAATTACAGACACCGTGAATGAAAGCAGCAGATACTTAAAATGTAAAAAAAGGCCTCCAGACAGGGATGTCACATCACAGATTGAACAGAAGGGGAACTCCACACCCTGGGGCCAAAGTCTTTCTAGTGCCAAATAAACGACAGACCGCACATCTGGCTGTCAATGTGCGTTCCTTTCAGCTGAATGTTGGTTTGCTTTTACTGGGTGGTGGTGGAACAAATGTAGAAGTATTTCCAATTTTAACACTGGTTGCTGCTTTATTACTGGCATACGCAAAGCTCCTTGAAAGAAAACAAATTTTTTGACCTTCAATCCATTGGCGTGACACACCGGAAAGGCAATGAGATTTAATCGAGCTATTAACCCCGTGCCCTGAGCATTAAGTGTAGCTGAGGTAGAAAATGTTTTTTAAATGTTTTCACACACTTTATTAAAACTCCATGTTGCGGGATGCACCAAGCCGTGGCAGCAATGACTAGAAAGTGAGAAATGAGATGAAGGCACAATCAAAAAGGTAACGCTGAGGCCTCGGTGGGACTGTTAGTCATCTGCTCGGGTGAGGATGGTGTGTGTGTGTGTGAGGGGGGGAGGGGGCGCTTGGGGTGACAGACAGAGGAGGCGTTCCACCTTTTCTTCTCCATTACTTTAATTGTTTCCAAACCATTTGGCCTTGAACGTGCGCTAGTCTATACTCAGCACACATGCTTCAACCACACTTAACATTCCTCGGTGCACAAGCCCTTAATCTTTCCTCCACTTTCCCTGTCACTTGAACGTAAGGAGGGTGATATATGGCGTTGAGAGACACTGAAATTTCGGGTAACTTTGAAGGCATCATCCGCAGGCACTGTGTCTGCAGGTCTGAGTGATTGCTTTTGTCTTTCATGCTCGCCAGCTTATTGCTTCCAATGTAATATTGGAATATTGCATCTTGCGTGGCACTTCATAAAGTGTCTGGATATTTTTCAGCGTATGTCATGCAGAATTTTTTTTTAATGTATGGCCATGAATTAATAATTTTTTTCCATGACTAAATTCGTGACCATGTTGTATTAATTTGTTCCCTCATTTTAGGTAATTTGTGGCCACTTTGAACAAATTCGTCCCCTTGTTTGGTCACGATTGAACAAAAAAAAATAGGACACTAAGTAGTACAACGTGGCCATGATTTACCTAAACCAAATCAATAAGTTATGGGAACAAATTCTTAAAGGTATAGTTCACCCAAAAATGAAAATTTTGTCAGTATTTACTCACCCTCATGTTGTTCCAACCCCGTAAGACCTTCGTTCATCTTCGGAACACAAATTAAGAAATTTTTGATGAAATCTGAGAGCCCGATCACTCCTTGTCCATGGGCTTCTCGAAAAATTATTTAAGACATCGTTAAAATAGTCCAAGTGACTACATTGGCTCAATCTTAAGTTTATCAAACGACGAGAACACTTTTTGTGTGCAAAAAAAAAATAATAATAACGACTTTATTTCAACTATTCATTTACTTGTCTTGTGCCTCGATTCAGGTTACTAGTTTAACAGTGTATGATCTGTTGTTGTACGTCACACGCATCACACACATGACCAGCGTCGGCCAATAGTGAGCCTACGTGTGACGTAGCTCTATGCTATCACACTTCGTTAACTGACTAGATGCCCATAGAGAAGGAAGTGAATAGTTGAAATAAAGTCATTATTTTTGTTTGTTTTTGCGCACAAAAAGTATTTTCGTCGCTTGATAAAGTTAAGATTGAGCTACTGTAATCACTTGGACTATTTCAACGATGTCTTCAATAACTTTTCGAGACTGGCAAGTTTCTAAATTTTGAGTTTCTCTGATCTTCTTGAAACTCTGGATTCTGATAGAGGGCCATGGGACTTGGACCTGAGTGCAAAAGTGGAGGCTCTAGACCCTTCCAGATTTGAGATATTGAGATACCACGTAGCATTTATGCCATCATAAATATCTCAGCTCTGGAAGGGTCTAGAGCCTCCATTTTTGCACTCAGGTCTAAGTCTCATGGCCCTCTATCAGAATCCAGAGTTTCAAGAAGATCAGAGAAACTCAAAATTTCGACCCGAAAATAAAAAACCGACAGTGGTACTCCTTATGTTTTTTGGGTCGAATTTTTGTTTCGATATCTCCACTCTGGATCAGTTTTGCAGGTGATCACATACCAACACGAAAAATACATCTGAGTGATGTAACGTTATGTGTGCTATTATGTAGGATAATTCACTGTTGTCAACACTGCTAGACAAATGTGCTGTAAAGGCAAATAAACAAATCTATAAAGTAACTAAAGATGATATATATTTAGTTTGTCCCTTATTAGTGTTGATATATTGAGGAACATTTAAGTTGGATTAAAAGTGAGTTAACACATCAACCTCAGCATGTAGGCTCAATGCAGTGTTGAGCTCATAATGTGAATCTTGTCTGTATGTTACAGGGACAGAAGAACACGCGTGTGTTTATCCGGTGGAGAGAGGCTCATGATGCTGAATGCTGTCATCAAAGGCTTTGAGTGAGTATACTACAGAAATGGATAGAAATTACAACATTTTTCTGAGTCTTGATTTCTGTGCATTTGCTGCAGAGCTTTTGTAGTGGAGCAGGACCTGCAAGGAAAGATGATGGCAGTATTTGTTTGGGAAAAAAAAAGTTTGGGGGATTTTACTCAAATATAAAGTAAGGTTATTTTTAATACATAAATCAACTGACATTGTGCTGTTAAAATGACTGCTTTTGTGTAGTGTTTGTGAATTTTTGTAGAATCTGAAATGTCTGCAGACTGGTGTGAGCACTGAGGATGAGGAGCCCAGAGCTGACTCCTGGAAGTGGACCCATGGATGAGGAGCCCAGAGCTGACTCCTGGAAGTGGACCCATGGATGAGACCCTCCATCGCTCCACCTGCCCTTATTGCCTCAGATTGTGAAGCGCAGCACAGCAACAAGCTCTGGGACGAAGGCACAGTCCCCTCTGGTGAATTCATCAGAATAAAGCTGCAGAATGGGAACCGCTGTGTTGAGTCGGCAGTAGGATGTGGTGTTTAGCGCCTCTAAATACATGCTTGTAGTTTGAATAAAGCTTTGTTTCATGTGTTGTTGACTTTTATATGCATTTGTTTATTGTGATGGTTACTTTTATTTGTTCTTTTACTCATTTATTTGTGTTTCTTATTGTTCAGTATATAAAATTTAATGTATGCATTAATTCATTGATTGACTGACAATTGAGATGTTTCACTGCATTTAGCAGGGTGTGCTAACAATGCAATTCATTCTGATGTAATATTATTTTTAAGGAGTGATAATTACATTTTTTGAGTATAAAATCAACAGTTTTCTCCAAAAGAGGTCTTCGAGCAGCTGCCCGTCTCCTATGTGCAGACATTACAAACGCAGAGGAAAACTGTTCTAGGTTGTGCTGTTGAGTTTCTGATGTTATGAAGTGTTAGTGCACCTGTCGCTCATATCATTTAAACTTATTACATGCAAGATCATGGAAAGATACTATAGTTTATGTAACAATCATAATGACAAAACAGAAAATATAAAGATCATTGGTTTGTGTACATCATAATATGACATAAAATTACTTATACAAAGGAAAAAAGAACAATAAAAAAGGCTAAATATCTTCATTATGGTTCTTCATAATACATAAAAAAGGTTGTAGTTATTGTCTGAGTCTGAGGGATGAAATGAGGTACATTCATGAAGAAAAAGAGGGAAAACTTAAAGGAGAAACTTTTTGGATATAAAATAAAGAAATTAACAATGTTATCAAGAGATGATTTTGGGGTTTCCTAATAAAAAAGTATTGTTATAAGAATAACACTGTTGGTCACATTAGTAGGGTTTAAAATATAACAACTTAAATCAACCCTAAATGTATTCACAAAATAAATGGGCAGCTGTTTCTTCAACAATACCACAATAAAACGAGCAAGTTTCATCAGTATCAAGATATTTATAAATAGATGAATTAAACGCATCGTTCATATATTTTAAGGTGTTGCGCTTGTGATAACGCGTAGTAGGTCACATGATAACGTCCACAGCCGATCCGCCCTATAGAGAGCCTAAGTCCCGCCCCTTCGCTTCCGGCTCATTTCGGAAAAAATATGAATGATGGTCAATGGTGAGAGACAACTTATCTTTTTATTCCGACTGAACTGTGCCCTGAATTACACATATGATGTTTGTCAATTTAAAAGATAATTCTGAAAGTCAAAAACGTCGCAGTTTGTCATACAGCAGAAGAGTAACATTTAGTTTTATGTGAAAATCGCTCTGTGAACTACATCTCCCGGGAAGAGAAACGAGATCCGCTGCTCGTGTGTGTGCAGTCTGGTACAAAACACTCAGGTAGGACGGCGTAACGTTACGATTATAACGTAAGACTGTAGAAATAATGACAGACAGCCTCAGTAAAGTTAGCTTTATTCATTAAGAGAAAATGTGTGCCTAGGGGGTTTGTAGTCTTTGTAATTACGTATTTTCACAGTCTTATACCTCAACGGTTTTACATCAAACTGCGACTTTCTTTACTTTAAAATGTATCTTTTAAATTGACAAACATCATATGTGTAATTCAGGGCACAATTCAAACCAGATCAAAATATTTGTTGTCTCTTGCCATAGGCTCTATGCGCGAACCCTGCTGACGTGTCTTCGAACGAATCTCAGCGTCTTGCGCGTTCTGCAGGCCACAACTTACTTCCGCATTCTCTGTAAAACGGGTCTCATCGCTTCCGGTCCAGATCTTTTGTATATGCTTCATGAAATTTTTTGCGGTTTTAATCAAGATAACTTAAAAGGAGCGATAAAGATTAGCATAACCAATAGAGAGCCTAAGTCCCGCCCCTTCGCTTCCAGCTCATGGGACCTTATTTCGGAAAAAATATGAATGGTAGTCAATGGCGAGAGACAACTTATCTTTTTATTCCGTCTGAACTGTGTCCTCAATTACACATATGATGTTTGTCAATTTAAAAGATAATCCTGAAAGTCAAAAACGTCGAAGTTTGTCATACAACAGAAGAGTAACATTTAGTTTTATGTGAAAATCGCTCTGTGAACTACATCTCCCGGGAAGCGAAACGAGATCCGCTGCTCGTGTGTGTGCAGTCTGGTACAAAACACTCAGGTAGGACGGCGTAACGTTATGATTATAACGTAAGGCTGTAGAAACAATGACAGACAGCCTCAGTAAAGTTAGCTTCATTCATTGAGAGAAAATGTGCGCCTTTGGGGTTTGTAGTCTTTGTAATTACGTATTTTCACAGTCTTATACCTCAACGGTTTTACATCAAACTGCGACTTTCTTTACTGTAAAATGTATCTTTTAAATTGACAGACATCATATGTGTAATTCAGGGCACAATTCAAACCAGATCAAAATATTTGTTGTCTCTTGCCATTGACTACCATTCAATATTTTTCCGAAGTAAGGTCCCATGGTGGTCAACCGGAAGGGGGGGGACTTAGGCTCTCTATATCCCTCACATGTGCAGATTGATATTTAAACGTTTTATATTTTTTATTCTTCACAGTAACGTTTAGATATTTAAATGGAATAAAACGCTAATAACAAAGTGAAATAGGTAGGTTAGCTGATTACCTTACAAATCCATAGATATCGTAGTCAGTTCTTACGGCCGTTAACACTTTCTCTGACAAGCGGATGCGATGAGACCCGTTTTCCGGTTTGGTCACGTGACGCTCGACATAAAGCCTATAGCGGCAAAACTGTAATAAAATCCGTTTTCTCAGAGACGGAGACAACGGTTTTAGAAACGCTGATTTGCTAGTCGAATTTCGTACGATATGAGAGAATACTAACACTCAAAGTTGTTGATTTGGCTCGAAATATATAATTTAAATAACTTCTCTTTTTTACTCTTGTGTGACAGCTAACTGCCTCACAGTGTTGTTAACATCATTCACGTTAACCAGAGGACGTTTTTATAAACAGCAAGTGTAATTTGACACTATCTCCACCTATCACAAAACCGGCTTCTGACCATAGACTGACGCAGCACCGGAAGTGAGTGGGCGTGCTGAGACAAATATGGAAGCGATCGTGCATAGAGCCTATTGACTACCATTCAATATTTTTTCGAAGTTAGGTCCATAGACAGTAAAAGAAATGGACACAGCGACCCCGTTGATTTCAACGGAGAGAGCTGAAGCTCAACATGGGCACTCACTTCCTGATAGCAGGGCGTTCTGCGCAGGCTCCAACTGAGCTTGACGGCGTAGTTGTCACGTGAGCAAACTGACCGACTTATAGTAGATGTGGCAAGAGAAATTTTAATCGTGCACAGAGACGGCGAATCGCGACCTGGAGCAACTTTTGGTAAGTATTCTGATTAGTTATTTTGTCATTTTGCTTCTATTTATGCCACGGGCTGACTTTAGACAGTAAAAGATTGCCTGCGAGGCTTTGCGAGCTTCTCTTCCTGTCTGTACGGTAATTTTTTACTGTGCAACGGACAGTCGATGGGTTATGACGCAATTTTTAGCCTATTTTTACAAGAACGGCTTCTTCGTGGCCACAACATAACATACAAAGTAATGGAGCCTTTTATACATTGTCGTGTTTCTTTAGAAATAAATAATGGATAAATGGAGTCTTTGGACGCCTCAGATGTAAAGTTATTCGCTGTAAAAGTGACGCCAAAATGAATGGGAGTCAATGGGACGCTAACAGCAGGTGATAGTGGGCTACAATGACAGCCCCCAGAGGGAGCTTCAGCTTCCGGCTGATGGATTACCCCCTTGGTTAGGTCCCATGGTGGTCGACCGGAAGGGGAGGGACTTAGGCTCTCTATACGCTCACTACGCAAGCTGCGTAGGGCCCCGCAAATTACTCAAGGCCCCGCCTCCCCCTCCTGACAAAATGAAGCGAAACATCCCTCTGGTCACGATAAGAGGAAGAAGAAAAAACATGAGAGTGAATTGCGGGAACAACATTCAGGTAAACTTGTGTTCTCTCCTCTGATGTCAGTCAGCAGTGCATCTCTTGCATCACTTCTCTTTGTGCCTGACTGACAAAAATGAGAGTAAAATACAATTATATATTACGTTTGTTTATGATAAACAACAAAGTGCAAGTTGTGCAACGGTGTTTGTTTACTGCAGCTCGGAAAAGATTACCGCGTCGCGTGTGTTAGGCTATCATGCGTTCATATGCGCGTGCACGAAATGAAACGCGCATTTTTTTCAAGCAGAAATATATGTGGACATACTGTACAATATATAAAGTACACATTATACATACATGGTTTTAAAACAAGACACTGATAATCTAGTCTCAGTCAATGTGTAGTTAAACATTCTAAACAACTGCAGCAGCACTAAAATGATGGAAAGCAATATTGACAATTTGACATTGATTGACTATTGATATATAGGCTATATTGAATTTAAAATGTTGATTAGCTGGACATACTGGTCAATATGGATGCACATCCCCCAGTAAATAATAACCATAAATCAAGAATTGCTTCAACATGCATAATAATAATAATAATAATAATAAAACTTTAACATGCCATGGCAAGCCATTTTAGCTTTTATTCATTCACAGTTTATGTATTTTTGATATCAAGAATTCATTTTTTTATTTTTTTTTTTACTATTTGCAATGTGAACTTTTGATTATTTTTTACTAGTAAGGCCCCTTAGTAACATTTTTATCTACCAATGTCTATTTTTGATATCAGGAATTAGATTTTCACTTGTACAAAAGTTAATTCTTGATATCAATGAGCTCACGTCACGGCGTCACGGGTCAGGTAGAGGGCCCCTTAGCAGAATTTTGCTTAGGGCCCCAGGGAGGTCAGGATCGGCACTGCATGATAACGTCAACATGTCAGATGTCCGGTTCCCATTCATACTCAACAAGATTTGGCTATAAAGTACCTACTCTTTTAGCGCTCGATGAGTAAGTACTTATTGAAATTAAGTACCTACTCATTGAGTATGTGGTTTGGAACGCAACCCAGTTCTCAGCTCTGGAAGGGTCTAGAGCCTCCATTTTTGCACTCAGGTCTAAGTCTCATGGCCCTCTATCAGAATCCAGAGTTTTGAGAAGATTGGGGAAACTTAATTTTTCACAGGGGTAACACTGTCATGTTTTTTTTTTTCGGGTTGAATTTTTGACTTTCGATATCTCGGCTCTGGAAGGGTCTAGAGCCTCCATTTTTGCGCGCTGGTCAAAGTCTTGTGGCCCTCTGTCAGAATCCAGAGTTTCAAGAAGATCGGAGGGGGTCAAAATTTCGGCCAAAAAAAAAAAATGACAGTGTTACCCCTGATGTTTTTTTTTTTTCAGGTCGAAATTTTGACTTTCGATATCTCGGCTCTGGAAGGGTCTAGAGCCTCCATTTTTGCGCGCTGGTCGAAGTCTCGTGGCCCTCTGTCAGAATCCAGAGTTTAGAGAAGATCGGAGGGAGTCAACATATCGGCCAAAAAAAAAAAAAAAAACGACAGTGTTACCTCTTACGTTTTTTTTTTTTTTCGGGTCGAAATTTTGACTTTCGACATCCTGGCTCTGGAAGGGTCTAGAGCCTCCATTTTTGCGTGCTGGTCAAAGTCTCGTGGCCCTCTCTCAGAATCCAGAGTGTCAAGAAGATCGGAGGGGGTCAAAATTTCGGCCAAAAAAAATGACAGTGTTGCCCCTTAAGTTTTTTTTTTTCAGGTCGAAATTTTGACTTTCGATATTCTCAGCTCTGGAAGGGTCTAGAGCCTCCATTTTTGGTGGTCAAACGCTGGTCAAAGTCTCGTGGCCCTCTATCAGAATCCAGAGTTTCAAGAAGATCAGAGAAACTCAAAATTTCGACCCGAAAAAAAAACAACAACAGTGGTACTCCTTTTGTTTTTTGGGTCGAATTTTTGTTTCGATATCTCAGCTCTGGATCAGTTTTGCAGATGATCACATCCCAACACGAAAAATACATCTGAGTGATGTAACGTTATGTGTACTATTATGTAGGATAATTCACTGTTGTCAACACTGCTAGACAAATGTGCTGTAAAGGCAAATAAACAAATCTATAAAGTAACTAAAGATGATATATATTTAGTTTGTCCCTTATTAGTGTTGATATATTGAGGAACATTTAAGTTGGATTAAAAGTGAGTTAACACATCAACCTCAGCATGTAGGCTCAATGCAGTGTTGAGCTCATAATGTGAATCTTGTCTGTATGTTACAGGGACAGAAGAACACGCGTGTGTTTATCCGGTGGAGAGAGGCTCATGATGCTGAATGCTGTCATCAAAGGCTTTGAGTGAGTATACTACAGAAATGGATAGAAATTACAACATTTTTCTGAGTCTTGATTTCTGTGCATTTGCTGCAGAGCTTTTGTAGTGGAGCAGGACCTGCAAGGAAAGATGATGGCAGTATTTGTTTGGGGAAAAAAAAGTTTGGGGGATTTTACTCAAATATAAAGTAAGGTTATTTTTAATACATAAATCAAATGACATTGTGCTGTTAAAATGACTGCTTTTGTGTAGTGTTTGTGAATTTTTGTAGAATCTGAAATGTCTGCAGACTGGTGTGAGCACTGAGGATGAGGAGCCCAGAGCTGACTCCTGGAAGTGGACCCATGGATGAGACCCTCCATCGCTCCACCTGCCCTTATTGCCTCAGATTGTGAAGCGCAGCACAGCAACAAGCTCTGGGACGAAGGCACAGTCCCCTCTGGTGAATTCATCAGAATAAAGCTGCAGAATGGGAACCGCTGTGTTGAGTCGGCAGTAGGATGTGGTGTTTAGCGCCTCTAAATACATGCTTGTAGTTTGAATAAAGCTTTGTTTCATGTGTTGTTGACTTTTATATGCATTTGTTTATTGTGATGGTTACTTTTATTTGTTCTTTTACTCATTTATTTGTGTTTCTTATTGTTCAGTATATAAAATTTAATGTATGCATTAATTCATTGATTGACTGACAATTGAGATGTTTCACTGCATTTAGCAATATAAATGCATTCATGCATAACTGTCATATGAAAAAAAAAATTACATTTTGCTTGTTTTATTAAATTATATTTTTAGTATATAAAAAAGTTATATAATTAGGTATTGGTAAGTGTTTAATATTATTATTTTGTTTAAGTTTTGGGGTGTGCTAACAATGCAATTCATTCTGATGTAATATTAATGTTTAAGGAGTGATAATTACATTTTTTGAGTATAAAATCAACAGTTTTCTCCAAAAGAGGTCTTCGAGCAGCTGCCCGTCTCCTTTGTGCAGACATTACAAACGCAGAGGAAAACTGTTCTAGGTTGTGCTGTCGAGTTACTGATGTTATGAAGTGTTAGTGCACCTGTCGCTCATATCATTTAAACTTATTACATGCAAGATCATGGAAAGATACTATAGTTTATGTAACAATCATAATGACAAAACAGAAAATATAAAGATCATTGGTTTGTGTACATCATAATATGACATAAAATTACTTATACACAGGAAAAAAAGAACAATAAAAAAGGCTAAATATCTTCATTATAGTTCTTCATAATACATAAAAAAGGTTGTAGTTATTGTTATAGGTCTGAGGGATGAAATGAGGTAAATTCATAAGGAAAAAGAGGGAAAACTTAAAGGAGAAACTTTTTGGATATAAAATAAAGAAATTAACAATGATATCAAGAGATTATTTTGGGGTTTCTTAATAAAAAATATTGTTATAAGAATAACACTGTTGGTCACATTAGTAGGGTTTAAAATATAACAACTTAAATCAACCCTAAATGTATTCACAAAATAAATGGGCAGCTGTTTCTTCAACAATACCACAATAAAATGAGCAAGTTTCATCAGTATCAAGATATTTATAAATAGATGAATTAAACACATCGTTCATATATTTTAAGGTGTTGCACTTGTGATAATGCATAGTAGGTCACATGATAACGTCAACATGTCAGATGTCCGGTTCTCATTCATTCTCAAATAGATTTGGCTATAAAGTACCTACTCTTTTAGTGCTCGATGAGTAAGTACTTATTGAAATTAAGTACCTACTCATTGAGTATGTGGTTTCGAACGCAGCCCAGTTCTCAGCTCTGGAAGGGTCTAGAGCCTCCATTTTTACACTCAGGTCTAAGTCTCATGGCCCTCTATCAGAATCCAGAGTTTTGAGAAGATTGGGAAAACTTAATTTTTCGCCCGGAAAAACAAACAAACAAAAAAAAAACGCAAGGGGTAAGTAACACTGTCGTTTTTTTTTTTTTCAGGTTGAAATTTTGAGTTTTGATATCTCAGCTCTGGAAGGGTCTAGAGCCTCCATTTTTGCACTCAGGTCTAAGTCTCATGGCCCCCTATCAGAATCCAGAGTTTTGAGAAGATTGGGGAAACTTAATGTTTCGCCACCCGAAAAAAAACATAAGGGGTAACACTGTCGTTTTTTTTCTGGTCGAATTTTTTAGTTTCGATATCTCAACTCTGGAAGGGTCTAGAGCCTCCATTTTTGCACTCAGGTCTAAGTCTCATGTCCATCTATCATAATCCATAGTTTTGAGAAGATTGGGGACACTTAATTTTTCGCCCCCGAAAAAAACGTAAGGGGTAACACTGTCGTTTTTTTTTTTCTGGTCGAAATTTTGACCTTCGATATCTCGGCTCTGGAAGGGTCTAGAGCCTCCATTTTTGCGCCCTGGTCAAAGTCTCGTGGCCCTCTGTCAGAATCCATAGTTTCAAGAAGATCGGAGGGGGTCAAAATTTCGGCCAAAAAAAAAAAATGACAGTGTTACCCCTTATGTTTTTTTTTCTGGTTAAAATTTTGACCTTCGATATCTCGGCTCTGGAAGGGTCTAGAGCCTCCATTTTTGCGCGCTGGTCGAAGTCTCGTGGCCCTCTGTCAGAATCCATAGTTTCAAGAAGATCGGAGGGGGTCAAAATTTCGGCCAAAAAAAAAAAATGACAGTGTTACCCCTTATGTTTTTTTTTCTGGTTAAAATTTTGACCTTCGATATCTCGGCTCTGGAAGGGTCTAGAGCCTCCATTTTTGCGCGCTGGTCGAAGTCTCGTGGCCCTCTGTCAGAATCCAGAGTTTCAAGAAGATCGGAGGGGGTCAAAATTTCGGCCCAAAAAAAAAAATGACAGTGTTACCCCTTATGTTTTTTTTTCTGGTCAAAATTTTGACCTTCGATATCTCAGCTCTGGAAGGGTCTAGAGCCTCCATTTTTGCGCGCTGGTCGAAGTCTCGTGGCCCTCTGTCAGAATCCAGAGTTTGAAGAACATCGGAGGGGGTCAAAATTTCGGCCAAAAAAAAAATGACAGTGTTACCCCTTATGTTTTTTTTTTCTGGTCAAAATTTTGACCTTCGATATCTCGGCTCTGGAAGGGTCTAGAGCCTCCATTTTTGCGCGCTGGTCGAAGTCTCGTGGCCCTCTGTCAGAATCCAGAGTTTGAAGAACATCGGAGGGGGTCAAAATTTCGGCCAAAAAAAAAAAATGACAGTGTTACCCCTTATGTTTTTTTTTCTGGTCAAAATTTTGACCTTCGATATCTCGGCTCTGGAAGGGTCTAGAGCCTCAATTTTTGCGCGCTGGTCGAAGTCTCGTGACCCTCTGTCAGAATCCAGAGTTTGAAGAACATCGGAGGGGGTCAAAATTTCGGCCAAAAAAAAAAAAATGACAGTGTTACCCCTTATGTTTTTTTTTCTGGTCAAAATTTTGACCTTCGATATCTCAGCTCTGGAAGGGTCTAGAGCCTCCATTTTTGCGCGCTGGTCGAAGTCTCGTGGCCCTCTGTCAGAATCCAGAGTTTGAAGAAGATCGGAGGGAGTCAAAATTTCGGCCAAAAAAAAAAAAATGACAGTGTTACCCCTTATGTTTTTTTTCTGGTCAAAATTTTGACCTTCGATATCTCGGCTCTGGAAGGGTCTAGAGCCTCCATTTTTGCGCGCTGGTCGAAGTCTCGTGGCCCTCTGTCAGAATCCAGAGTTTGAAGAAGATCGGAGGGGGTCAAAATTTCTGCCAAAAAAAAAAAATGACAGTGTTACCCCTTATGTTTTTTTTTCTGGTCAAAATTTTGACCTTCGATATCTCGGCTCTGGAAGGGTCTAGAGCCTCAATTTTTGCGCGCTGGTCGAAGTCTCGTGACCCTCTGTCAGAATCCAGAGTTTGAAGAACATCGGAGGGGGTCAAAATTTCGGCCAAAAAAAAAATGACAGTGTTACCCCTTATGTTTTTTTTTCTGGTCAAAATTTTGACCTTCGATATCTCAGCTCTGGAAGGGTCTAGAGCCTCCATTTTTGCGCGCTGGTCGAAGTCTCGTGGCCCTCTGTCAGAATCCAGAGTTTGAAGAAGATCGGAGGGGGTCAAAATTTCGGCCAAAAAAAAAAAAATGACAGTGTTACCCCTTATGTTTTTTTTTCTGGTCAAAATTTTGACCTTCGATATCTCGGCTCTGGAAGGGTCTAGAGCCTCCATTTTTGCGCGCTGGTCGAAGTCTCGTGGCCCTCTGTCAGAATCCAGAGTTTGAAGAAGATCGGAGGGGGTCAAAATTTCGGCCAAAAAAAAAAATGACAGTGTTACCCCTTATGTTTTTTTTTCTGGTCAAAATTTTGACCTTCGATATCTCGGCTCTGGAAGGGTCTAGAGCCTCCATTTTTGCGCGCTGGTCGAAGTCTCGTGGCCCTCTGTCAGAATCCAGAGTTTCAAGAAGATCGGAGGGGGTCAAAATTTCGGCCAAAAACGACAGTGTTACCCCTTATGTTTTTTTTTCAGGTCAAAACTTTGACATCCGATATCTCAGCTCTGGAAGGGTCTAGAGCCTCCATTTTTGCGCGCTGGTCGAAGTCTCGTGGCCCTCTGTCAGAATCCAGAGTTTCAAGAAGATCGGAGGGGGTCAAAATTTCGGCCAAAAAAAAAATGACAGTGTTACCCCTTATGTTTTTTTTTCTGGTCAAAACTTTGACATCCGATATCTCGGCTCTGGAAGGGTCTAGAGCCTCCATTTTTGCGCGCTGGTCGAAGTCTCGTGGCCCTCTGTCAGAATCCAGAGTTTCAAGAAGATCGGAGGGGGTCAAAATTTCGGCCAAAAACGACAGTGTTACCCCTTATGTTTTTTTTCCAGGTCAAAACTTTGACATCCGATATCTCGGCTCTGGAAGGGTCTAGAGCCTCCATTTTTGCGCGCTGGTCGAAGTCTCGTGGCCCTCTGTCAGAATCCAGAGTTTCAAGAAGATCGGAGGGGGTCAAAATTTCGGCCAAAAACGACAGTGTTACCCCTTATGTTTTTTTTTCAGGTCAAAACTTTGACATCCGATATCTCGGCTCTGGAAGGGTCTAGAGCCTCCATTTTTGCGCGCTGGTCGAAGTCTCGTGGCCCTCTGTCAGAATCCAGAGTTTCAAGAAGATCGGAGGGGGTCAAAATTTCGGCCAAAAACGACAGTGTTACCCCTTATGTTTTTTTTTTCGGGTCAAAACTTTGACATCCGATATCTCGGCTCTGGAAGGTTCTAGAGCCTTCATTTTTGCGCGCTGGTCGAAGTCTCATGGCCCTCTGTCAGAATCCAGAGTTTCAAGAAGATCGGAGGGGGGCAAAATTTCGGCCAAAAATGACAGTGTTACCCCTTATGTTTTTTTTTTCAGGTCAAAACTTTGACATCCGATATCTCGGCTCTGGAAGGGTCTAGAGCCTCCATTTTTGCGCGCTGGTCGAAGTCTCGTGGCCCTCTGTCAGAATCCAGAGTTTCAAGAAGATCGGAGGGGGTCAAAATTTCGGCCAAAAACGACAGTGTTACCCCTTATGTTTTTTTTTTCAGGTCAAAACTTTGACATCCGATATCTCGGCTCTGGAAGGGTCTAGAGCCTCCATTTTTGCGTGCTGGTCGAAGTCTCTTGGCCCTCTGTCAGAATCCAGAGTTTCAAGAAGATCGGAGGGGGTCAAAATTTCGGCCAAAAACGACAGTGTTACCCCTTATGTTTTTTATTCAGGTCAAAACTTTGACATCCGATATCTCGGCTCTGGAAGGGTCTAGAGCCTCCATTTTTGCGCGCTGGTCGAAGTCTCGTGGCCCTCTGTCAGAATCCAGAGTTTCAAGAAGATCGGAGGGGGTCAAAATTTCGGCCAAAAACGACAGTGTTACCCCTTATGTTTTTTTTTTTCGGGTCAAAACTTTGACATCCGATATCTCGGCTCTGGAAGGGTCTAGAGCCTCCATTTTTGCGCGCTGGTCGAAGTCTCGTGGCCCTCTGTCAGAATCCAGAGTTTCAAGAAGATCGGAGGGGGTCAAAATTTCGGCCAAAAACGACAGTGTTACCCCTTATGTTTTTTATTCAGGTCAAAACTTTGACATCCGATATCTTGGCTCTGGAAGGGTCTAGAGCCTCCATTTTTGCGCGCTGGTCGAAGTCTCGTGGCCCTCTGTCAGAATCCAGAGTTTCAAGAAGATCGGAGGGGGTCAAAATTTCGGCCAAAAACGACAGTGTTACCCCTTATGTTTTTTTTTTCTCGGGTCAAAACTTTGACATCCGATATCTCGGCTCTGGAAGGGTCTAGAGCCTCCATTTTTGCGCGCTGGTCGAAGTCTCGTGGCCCTCTGTCAGAATCCAGAGTTTCAAGAAGATCGGAGGGGGTCAAAATTTCGGCCAAAAACGACAGTGTTACCCCTTATGTTTTTTTTTTCGGGTCAAAACTTTGACATCCGATATCTCGGCTCTGGAAGGGTCTAGAGCCTCCATTTTTGCGCGCTGGTCGAAGTCTCGTGGCCCTCTGTCAGAATCCAGAGTTTCAAGAAGATCGGAGGGGGTCAAAATTTCGGCCAAAAACGACAGTGTTACCCCTTATGTTTTTTTTTCAGGTCAAAACTTTGACATCCGATATCTCGGCTCTGGAAGGGTCTAGAGCCTCCATTTTTGCGCGCTGGTCGAAGTCTCGTGGCCCTCTGTCAGAATCCAGAGTTTCAAGAAGATCGGAGGGGGTCAAAATTTCGGCCAAAAACGACAGTGTTACCCCTTATGTTTTTTTTTTCAGGTCAAAACTTTGACATCCGATATCTCGGCTCTGGAAGGGTCTAGAGCCTCCATTTTTGCGCGCTGGTCGAAGTCTCGTGGCCCTCTGTCAGAATCCAGAGTTTCAAGAAATTCGGAGGGGGTCAAAATTTCGGCCAAAAACGACAGTGTTACCCCTTATGTTTTTTTTTCAGGTCAAAACTTTGACATCCGATATCTCGGCTCTGGAAGGGTCTAGAGCCTCCATTTTTGCGCGCTGGTCGAAGTCTCGTGGCCCTCTGTCAGAATCCAGAGTTTCAAGAATATCGGAGGGGGTCAAAATTTCGGCCAAAAACGACAGTGTTACCCCTTATGTTTTTTTTTCAGGTCAAAACTTTGACATCCGATATCTCGGCTCTGGAAGGGTCTAGAGCCTCCATTTTTGCGCGCTGGTCGAAGTCTCGTGGCCCTCTGTCAGAATCCAGAGTTTCAAGAAGATCGGAGGGGGTCAAAATTTCGGCCAAAAACGACAGTGTTACCCCTTATGTTTTTTTTTCAGGTCAAAACTTTGACATCCGATATCTCGGCTCTGGAAGGGTCTAGAGCCTCCATTTTTGCGCGCTGGTCGAAGTCTCGTGGCCCTCTGTCAGAATCCAGAGTTTCAAGAAGATCGGAGGGGGTCAAAATTTCGGCCAAAAACGACAGTGTTACCCCTTATGTTTTTTTTTCGGGTCAAAACTTTGACATCCGATATCTCGGCTCTGGAAGGTTCTAGAGCCTTCATTTTTGCGCGCTGGTCGAAGTCTCATGGCCCTCTGTCAGAATCCAGAGTTTCAAGAAGATCGGAGGGGGGCAAAATTTCGGCCAAAAATGACAGTGTTACCCCTTATGTTTTTTTTTTCAGGTCAAAACTTTGACATCCGATATCTCGGCTCTGGAAGGGTCTAGAGCCTCCATTTTTGCGCGCTGGTCGAAGTCTCGTGGCCCTCTGTCAGAATCCAGAGTTTCAAGAAGATCGGAGGGGGTCAAAATTTCGGCCAAAAACGACAGTGTTACCCCTTATGTTTTTTTTTTCAGGTCAAAACTTTGACATCCGATATCTCGGCTCTGGAAGGGTCTAGAGCCTCCATTTTTGCGTGCTGGTCGAAGTCTCTTGGCCCTCTGTCAGAATCCAGAGTTTCAAGAAGATCGGAGGGGGTCAAAATTTCGGCCAAAAACGACAGTGTTACCCCTTATGTTTTTTATTCAGGTCAAAACTTTGACATCCGATATCTCGGCTCTGGAAGGGTCTAGAGCCTCCATTTTTGCGCGCTGGTCGAAGTCTCGTGGCCCTCTGTCAGAATCCAGAGTTTCAAGAAGATCGGAGGGGGTCAAAATTTCGGCCAAAAACGACAGTGTTACCCCTTATGTTTTTTTTTTCAGGTCAAAACTTTGACATCCGATATCTCGGCTCTGGAAGGGTCTAGAGCCTCCATTTTTGCGCGCTGGTCGAAGTCTCGTGGCCCTCTGTCAGAATCCAGAGTTTCAAGAAGATCGGAGGGGGTCAAAATTTCGGCCAAAAATGACAGTGTTACCCCTTATGTTTTTTTTTCAGGTCAAAACTTTGACATCCGATATCTCGGCTCTGGAAGGGTCTAGAACCTCCATTTTTGCGCGCTGGTCGAAGTCTCGTGGCCCTCTGTCAGAATCCAGAGTTTCAAGAAGATCGGAGGGGGTCAAATTTTCGGCCAAAAACGACAGTGTTACCCCTTATGTTTTTTTTTCAGCTCAAAACTTTGACATCCGATATCTCGGCTCTGGAAGGGTCTAGAGCCTCCATTTTTGCGCGCTGGTCGAAGTCTCGTGGCCCTCTGTCAGAATCCAGAGTTTCAAGAAGATCGGAGGGGGTCAAAATTTCGGCCAAAAACGACAGTGTTACCCCTTATGTTTTTTTCAGGTCAAAACTTTGACATCCGATATCTCGGCTCTGGAAGGGTCTAGAGCCTCCATTTTTGCGCGCTGGTCGAAGTCTCGTGGCCCTCTGTCAGAATCCAGAGTTTCAAGAAGATCGGAGGGGGTCAAAATTTCGGCCAAAAACGACAGTGTTACCCCTTATGTTTTTTTTTCAGCTCAAAACTTTGACATCCGATATCTCGGCTCTGGAAGGGTCTAGAGCCTCCATTTTTGCGCGCTGGTCGAAGTCTCGTGGCCCTCTGTCAGAATCCAGAGTTTCAAGAAGATCGGAGGGGGTCAAAATTTCGGCCAAAAACGACAGTGTTACCCCATATGTTTTTTTTTCAGCTCAAAACTTTGACATCCGATATCTCGGCTCTGGAAGGGTCTAGAGCCTCCATTTTTGCGTGCTGGTCGAAGTCTCGTGGCCCTCTGTCAGAATCCAGAGTTTCAAGAAGATCGGAGGGGGTCAAAATTTCGGCCAAAAACGACAGTGTTACCCCTTATGTTTTTTTTTCAGGTCAAAACTTTGACATCCGATATCTCGGCTCTGGAAGGGTCTAGAGCCTCCATTTTTGCGCGCTGGTCGAAGTCTCGTGGCCCTCTGTCAGAATCCAGAGTTTCAAGAAGATCGGAGGGGGTCAAAATTTCGGCCAAAAACGACAGTGTTACCCCTTATGTTTTTTTTTCAGGTCAAAACTTTGACATCCGATATCTCGGCTCTGGAAGGGTCTAGAGCCTCCATTTTTGCGCGCTGGTCGAAGTCTCGTGGCCCTCTGTCAGAATCCAGAGTTTCAAGAAGATCGGAGGGGGTCAAAATTTCGGCCAAAAACGACAGTGTTACCCCTTATGTTTTTTTTTCAGCTCAAAACTTTGACATCCGATATCTTGGCTCTGGAAGGGTCTAGAGCCTCCATTTTTGCGCGCTGGTCGAAGTCTCGTGGCCCTCTGTCAGAATCCAGAGTTTCAAGAAGATCGGAGGGGGTCAAAATTTCGGCCAAAAATGACAGTGTTACCCCTTATGTTTTTTTTTCAGGTCAAAACTTTGACATCCGATATCTCGGCTCTGGAAGGGTCTAGAGCCTCCATTTTTGCGCGCTGGTCGAAGTCTCGTGGCCCTCTGTCAGAATCCAGAGTTTCAAGAAGATCGGAGGGGGTCAAAATTTCGGCCAAAAACGACAGTGTTACCCCTTATGTTTTTTCTTCAGCTCAAAACTTTGACATCCAATATCTCGGCTCTGGAAGGGTCTAGAGCCTCCATTTTTGTGCGCTGGTCGAAGTCTCGTGGCCCTCTGTCAGAATCCAGAGTTTCAAGAAGATCGGAGGGGGTCAAAATTTCGGCCAAAAACGACAGTGTTACCCCTTATGTTTTTTTTCAGGTCAAAACTTTGACATCCGATATCTCGGCTCTGGAAGGGTCTAGAGCCTCCATTTTTGCGCGCTGGTCGAAGTCTCGTGGCCCTCTGTCAGAATCCAGAGTTTCAAGAAGATCGGAGGGGTTCAAAATTTCGGCCAAAAACGACAGTGTTACCCCTTATGTTTTTTTTTCAGCTCAAAACTTTGACATCCGATATCTCGGCTCTGGAAGGGTCTAGAGCCTCCATTTTTGCGCGCTGGTCGAAGTCTCGTGGCCCTCTGTCAGAATCCAGAGTTTCAAGAAGATCGGAGGGGGTCAAAATTTCGGCCAAAAACGACAGTGTTACCCCTTATGTTTTTTTTTTCAGGTCAAAACTTTGACATCCGATATCTCGGCTCTGGAAGGGTCTAGAGCCTCCATTTTTGCGCGCTGGTCGAAGTCTCGTGGCCCTCTGTCAGAATCCAGAGTTTCAAGAAGATCGGAGGGGGTCAAAATTTCGGCCAAAAATGACAGTGTTACCCCTTATGTTTTTTTTTCAGGTCAAAACTTTGACATCCGATATCTCGGCTCTGGAAGGGTCTAGAGCCTCCATTTTTGCGCGCTGGTCGAAGTCTCGTGGCCCTCTGTCAGAATCCAGAGTTTCGAGAAGATCGGAGGGGGTCAAAATTTCGGCCAAAAACGACAGTGTTACCCCTTATGTTTTTTTTTCAGGTCAAAACTTTGACATCCGATATCTCGGCTCTGGAAGGGTCTAGAGCCTCCATTTTTGCGCGCTGGTCGAAGTCTCGTGGCCCTCTGTCAGAATCCAGAGTTTCAAGAAGATCGGAGGGGGTCAAAATTTCGGCCAAAAACGACAGTGTTACCCCTTATGGTTTTTTTTCAGGTCAAAACTTTGACATCCGATATCTCGGCTCTGGAAGGGTCTAGAGCCTCCATTTTTGCGCGCTGGTCGAAGTCTCGTGGCCCTCTGTCAGAATCCAGAGTTTCAAGAAGATCGGAGGGGGTCAAAATTTCGGCCAAAAACGACAGTGTTACCCCTTATGTTTTTTTTTTTCAGGTCAAAATTTTGACATCCGATATCTCGGCTCTGGAAGGGTCTAGAGCCTCCATTTTTGCGCGCTGGTCGAAGTCTCGTGGCCCTCTGTCAGAATCCAGAGTTTCAAGAACATCGGAGGGGGTCAAAATTTCGGCCAAAAATGACAGTGTTACCCCTTATGTTTTTTTTTCAGGTCAAAACTTTGACATCCGATATCTCGGCTCTGGAAGGGTCTAGAGCCTCCATTTTTGCGCGCTGGTCGAAGTCTCGTGGCCCTCTGTCAGAATCCAGAGTTTCAAGAAGATCGGAGGGGGTCAAAATTTCGGCCAAAAACGACAGTGTTACCCCTTATGTTTTTTTTTCAGGTCAAAACTTTGACATCCGATATCTCGGCTCTGGAAGGGTCTAGAGCCTCCATTTTTGCGCGCTGGTCGAAGTCTCGTGGCCCTCTGTCAGAATCCAGAGTTTCAAGAAGATCGGAGGGGGTCAAAATTTCGGCCAAAAACGACAGTGTTACCCCTTATGTTTTTTTTTCAGGTCAAAACTTTGACATCCGATATCTCGGCTCTGGAAGGGTCTAGAGCCTCCATTTTTGCGCGCTGGTCGAAGTCTCGTGGCCCTCTGTCAGAATCCAGAGTTTCAAGAAGATCGGAGGGGGTCAAAATTTCGGCCAAAAACGACAGTGTTACCCCTTATGTTTTTTTTTTTCAGGTCAAAACTTTGACATCCGATATCTCGGCTCTGGAAGGGTCTAGAGCCTCCATTTTTGCGCGCTGGTCGAAGTCTCGTGGCCCTCTGTCAGAATCCAGAGTTTCAAGAAGATCGGAGGGGGTCAAAATTTCGGCCAAAAATGACAGTGTTACCCCTTATGTTTTTTTTTCAGGTCAAAACTTTGACATCCGATATCTCGGCTCTGGAAGGGTCTAGAACCTCCATTTTTGCGCGCTGGTCGAAGTCTCGTGGCCCTCTGTCAGAATCCAGAGTTTCAAGAAGATCGGAGGGGGTCAAATTTTCGGCCAAAAACGACAGTGTTACCCCTTATGTTTTTTTTTCAGCTCAAAACTTTGACATCCGATATCTCGGCTCTGGAAGGGTCTAGAGCCTCCATTTTTGCGCGCTGGTCGAAGTCTCGTGGCCCTCTGTCAGAATCCAGAGTTTCAAGAAGATCGGAGGGGGTCAAAATTTCGGCCAAAAACGACAGTGTTACCCCTTATGTTTTTTTCAGGTCAAAACTTTGACATCCGATATCTCGGCTCTGGAAGGGTCTAGAGCCTCCATTTTTGCGCGCTGGTCGAAGTCTCGTGGCCCTCTGTCAGAATCCAGAGTTTCAAGAAGATCGGAGGGGGTCAAAATTTCGGCCAAAAACGACAGTGTTACCCCTTATGTTTTTTTTTCAGCTCAAAACTTTGACATCCGATATCTCGGCTCTGGAAGGGTCTAGAGCCTCCATTTTTGCGCGCTGGTCGAAGTCTCGTGGCCCTCTGTCAGAATCCAGAGTTTCAAGAAGATCGGAGGGGGTCAAAATTTCGGCCAAAAACGACAGTGTTACCCCTTATGTTTTTTTTTTTCAGGTCAAAACTTTGACATCCGATATCTCGGCTCTGGAAGGGTCTAGAGCCTCCATTTTTGCGCGCTGGTCGAAGTCTCGTGGCCCTCTGTCAGAATCCAGAGTTTCAAGAAGATCGGAGGGGGTCAAAATTTCGGCCAAAAACAACAGTGTTACCCCTTATGTTTTTTTTTTCAGCTCAAAACTTTGACATCCAATATCTCGGCTCTGGAAGGGTCTAGAGCCTCCATTTTTGTGCGCTGGTCGAAGTCTCGTGGCCCTCTGTCAGAATCCAGAGTTTCAAGAAGATCAGAGGGGGTCAAAATTTCGGCCAAAAACGACAGTGTTACCCCTTATGTTTTTTTTTCAGGTCAAAACTTTGACATCCGATATCTCGGCTCTGGAAGGGTCTAGAGCCTCCATTTTTGCGCGCTGGTCGAAGTCTCGTGGCCCTCTGTCAGAATCCAGAGTTTCAAGAAGATCGGAGGGGGTCAAAATTTCGGCCAAAAACGACAGTGTTACCCCTTATGTTTTTTTTTCAGGTCAAAACTTTGACATCCGATATCTCGGCTCTGGAAGGGTCTAGAGCCTCCATTTTTGCGCGCTGGTCAAAGTCTCGTGGCCCTCTGTCAGAATCCAGAGTTTCAAGAAGATCGGAGGGGGTCAAAATTTCGGCCAAAAACGACAGTGTTACCCCTTATGTTTTTTTTTTTCAGGTCAAAACTTTGACATCCGATATCTCGGCTCTGGAAGGGTCTAGAGCCTCCATTTTTGCGCGCTGGTCGAAGTCTCGTGGCCCTCTGTCAGAATCCAGAGTTTCAAGAAGATCGGAGGGGGTCAAAATTTCGGCCAAAAACGACAGTGTTACCCCTTATGTTTTTTTTTTTCAGGTCAAAACTTTGACATCCGATATCTCGGCTCTGGAAGGGTCTAGAGCCTCCATTTTTGCGCGCTGGTCGAAGTCTCGTGGCCCTCTGTCAGAATCCAGAGTTTCAAGAAGATCGGAGGGGGTCAAAATTTCGGCCAAAAATGACAGTGTTACCCCTTATGTTTTTTTTTCAGGTCAAAACTTTGACATCCGATATCTCGGCTCTGGAAGGGTCTAGAACCTCCATTTTTGCGCGCTGGTCGAAGTCTCGTGGCCCTCTGTCAGAATCCAGAGTTTCAAGAAGATCGGAGGGGGTCAAATTTTCGGCCAAAAACGACAGTGTTACCCCTTATGTTTTTTTTTCAGCTCAAAACTTTGACATCCGATATCTCGGCTCTGGAAGGGTCTAGAGCCTCCATTTTTGCGCGCTGGTCGAAGTCTCGTGGCCCTCTGTCAGAATCCAGAGTTTCAAGAAGATCGGAGGGGGTCAAAATTTCGGCCAAAAACGACAGTGTTACCCCTTATGTTTTTTTCAGGTCAAAACTTTGACATCCGATATCTCGGCTCTGGAAGGGTCTAGAGCCTCCATTTTTGCGCGCTGGTCGAAGTCTCGTGGCCCTCTGTCAGAATCCAGAGTTTCAAGAAGATCGGAGGGGGTCAAAATTTCGGCCAAAAACGACAGTGTTACCCCTTATGTTTTTTTTTCAGCTCAAAACTTTGACATCCGATATCTCGGCTCTGGAAGGGTCTAGAGCCTCCATTTTTGCGCGCTGGTCGAAGTCTCGTGGCCCTCTGTCAGAATCCAGAGTTTCAAGAAGATCGGAGGGGGTCAAAATTTCGGCCAAAAACGACAGTGTTACCCCATATGTTTTTTTTTCAGCTCAAAACTTTGACATCCGATATCTCGGCTCTGGAAGGGTCTAGAGCCTCCATTTTTGCGTGCTGGTCGAAGTCTCGTGGCCCTCTGTCAGAATCCAGAGTTTCAAGAAGATCGGAGGGGGTCAAAATTTCGGCCAAAAACGACAGTGTTACCCCTTATGTTTTTTTTTCAGGTCAAAACTTTGACATCCGATATCTCGGCTCTGGAAGGGTCTAGAGCCTCCATTTTTGCGCGCTGGTCGAAGTCTCGTGGCCCTCTGTCAGAATCCAGAGTTTCAAGAAGATCGGAGGGGGTCAAAATTTCGGCCAAAAACGACAGTGTTACCCCTTATGTTTTTTTTTCAGGTCAAAACTTTGACATCCGATATCTCGGCTCTGGAAGGGTCTAGAGCCTCCATTTTTGCGCGCTGGTCGAAGTCTCGTGGCCCTCTGTCAGAATCCAGAGTTTCAAGAAGATCGGAGGGGGTCAAAATTTCGGCCAAAAACGACAGTGTTACCCCTTATGTTTTTTTTTTCAGCTCAAAACTTTGACATCCGATATCTTGGCTCTGGAAGGGTCTAGAGCCTCCATTTTTGCGCGCTGGTCGAAGTCTCGTGGCCCTCTGTCAGAATCCAGAGTTTCAAGAAGATCGGAGGGGGTCAAAATTTCGGCCAAAAATGACAGTGTTACCCCTTATGTTTTTTTTTCAGGTCAAAACTTTGACATCCGATATCTCGGCTCTGGAAGGGTCTAGAGCCTCCATTTTTGCGCGCTGGTCGAAGTCTCGTGGCCCTCTGTCAGAATCCAGAGTTTCAAGAAGATCGGAGGGGGTCAAAATTTCGGCCAAAAACGACAGTGTTACCCCTTATGTTTTTTTTTCAGCTCAAAACTTTGACATCCAATATCTCGGCTCTGGAAGGGTCTAGAGCCTCCATTTTTGTGCGCTGGTCGAAGTCTCGTGGCCCTCTGTCAGAATCCAGAGTTTCAAGAAGATCGGAGGGGGTCAAAATTTCGGCCAAAAACGACAGTGTTACCCCTTATGTTTTTTTTTCAGGTCAAAACTTTGACATCCGATATCTCGGCTCTGGAAGGGTCTAGAGCCTCCATTTTTGCGCGCTGGTTGAAGTCTCGTGGCCCTCTGTCAGAATCCAGAGTTTCAAGAAGATCGGAGGGGTTCAAAATTTCGGCCAAAAACGACAGTGTTACCCCTTATGTTTTTTTTTCAGCTCAAAACTTTGACATCCGATATCGCGGCTCTGGAAGGGTCTAGAGCCTCCATTTTTGCGCGCTGGTCGAAGTCTCGTGGCCCTCTGTCAGAATCCAGAGTTTCAAGAAGATCGGAGGGGGTCAAAATTTCGGCCAAAAACGACAGTGTTACCTCTTATGTTTTTTTTTTCAGGTCAAAACTTTGACATCCGATATCTCGGCTCTGGAAGGGTCTAGAGCCTCCATTTTTGCGCGCTGGTCGAAGTCTCGTGGCCCTCTGTCAGAATCCAGAGTTTCAAGAAGATCGGAGGGGGTCAAAATTTCGGCCAAAAATGACAGTGTTACCCCTTATGTTTTTTTTTCAGGTCAAAACTTTGACATCCGATATCTCGGCTCTGGAAGGGTCTAGAGCCTCCATTTTTGCGCGCTGGTCGAAGTCTCGTGGCCCTCTGTCAGAATCCAGAGTTTCGAGAAGATCGGAGGGGGTCAAAATTTCGGCCAAAAACGACAGTGTTACCCCTTATGTTTTTTTTTCAGGTCAAAACTTTGACATCCGATATCTCGGCTCTGGAAGGGTCTAGAGCCTCCATTTTTGCGCGCTGGTCGAAGTCTCGTGGCCCTCTGTCAGAATCCAGAGTTTCAAGAAGATCGGAGGGGGTCAAAATTTCGGCCAAAAACGACAGTGTTACCCCTTATGGTTTTTTTTTCAGGTCAAAACTTTGACATCCGATATCTCGGCTCTGGAAGGGTCTAGAGCCTCCATTTTTGCGCGCTGGTCGAAGTCTCGTGGCCCTCTGTCAGAATCCAGAGTTTCAAGAAGATCGGAGGGGGTCAAAATTTCGGCCAAAAACGACAGTGTTACCCCTTATGTTTTTTTTTTCAGGTCAAAATTTTGACATCCGATATCTCGGCTCTGGAAGGGTCTAGAGCCTCCATTTTTGCGCGCTGGTCGAAGTCTCGTGGCCCTCTGTCAGAATCCAGAGTTTCAAGAACATCGGAGGGGGTCAAAATTTCGGCCAAAAATGACAGTGTTACCCCTTATGTTTTTTTTTCAGGTCAAAACTTTGACATCCGATATCTCGGCTCTGGAAGGGTCTAGAGCCTCCATTTTTGCGCGCTGGTCGAAGTCTCGTGGCCCTCTGTCAGAATCCAGAGTTTCAAGAAGATCGGAGGGGGTCAAAATTTCGGCCAAAAACGACAGTGTTACCCCTTATGTTTTTTTTTCAGGTCAAAACTTTGACATCCGATATCTCGGCTCTGGAAGGGTCTAGAGCCTCCATTTTTGCGCGCTGGTCGAAGTCTCGTGGCCCTCTGTCAGAATCCAGAGTTTCAAGAAGATCGGAGGGGGTCAAAATTTCGGCCAAAAACGACAGTGTTACCCCTTATGTTTTTTTTTCAGGTCAAAACTTTGACATCCGATATCTCGGCTCTGGAAGGGTCTAGAGCCTCCATTTTTGCGCGCTGGTCGAAGTCTCGTGGCCCTCTGTCAGAATCCAGAGTTTCAAGAAGATCGGAGGGGGTCAAAATTTCGGCCAAAAACGACAGTGTTACCCCTTATGTTTTTTTTTTTCAGGTCAAAACTTTGACATCCGATATCTCGGCTCTGGAAGGGTCTAGAGCCTCCATTTTTGCGCGCTGGTCGAAGTCTCGTGGCCCTCTGTCAGAATCCAGAGTTTCAAGAAGATCGGAGGGGGTCAACATTTCGGCCAAAAACGACAGTGTTACCCCTTATGTTTTTTTTTCAGGTCAAAACTTTGACATCCGATATCTCGGCTCTGGAAGGGTCTAGAGCCTCCATTTTTGCGCGCTGGTCGAAGTCTCGTGGCCCTCTGTCAGAATCCAGAGTTTCAAGAAGATCGGAGGGGGTCAAAATTTCGGCCAAAAACGACAGTGTTACCCCTTATGTTTTTTTTTTTTCAGGTCAAAACTTTGACATCCGATATCTCGGCTCTGGAAGGGTCTAGAGCCTCCATTTTTGCGCGCTGGTCGAAGTCTCGTGGCCCTCTGTCAGAATCCAGAGTTTCAAGAAGATCGGAGGGGGTCAAAATTTCGGCCAAAAACGACAGTGTTACCCCTTATGTTTTTTTTTTTCAGCTCAAAACTTTGACATCCAATATCTCGGCTCTGGAAGGGTCTAGAGCCTCCATTTTTGTGCGCTGGTCGAAGTCTCGTGGCCCTCTGTCAGAATCCAGAGTTTCAAGAAGATCGGAGGGGGTCAAAATTTCGGCCAAAAACGACAGTGTTACCCCTTATGTTTTTTTTTCAGGTCAAAACTTTGACATCCGATATCTCGGCTCTGGAAGGGTCTAGAGCCTCCATTTTTGCGCGCTGGTCGAAGTCTCGTGGCCTTCTGTCAGAATCCAGAGTTTCAAGAAGATCGGAGGGGGTCAAAATTTCGGCCAAAAACGACAGTGTTACCCCTTATGTTTTTTTTTCAGGTCAAAACTTTGACATCCGATATCTCGGCTCTGGAAGGGTCTAGAGCCTCCATTTTTGCGCGCTGGTCGAAGTCTCGTGGCCCTCTGTCAGAATCCAGAGTTTCAAGAAGATCGGAGGGGGTCAAAATTTCGGCCAAAAACGACAGTGTTACCCCTTATGTTTTTTTTTTTCAGGTCAAAACTTTGACATCCGATATCTCGGCTCTGGAAGGGTCTAGAGCCTCCATTTTTGCGCGCTGGTCGAAGTCTCGTGGCCCTCTGTCAGAATCCAGAGTTTCAAGAAGATCGGAGGGGGTCAAAATTTCGGCCAAAAACGACAGTGTTACCCCTTATGTTTTTTTTTCAGGTCAAAACTTTGACATCCGATATCTCGGCTCTGGAAGGGTCTAGAGCCTCCATTTTTGCGCGCTGGTCGAAGTCTCGTGGCCCTCTGTCAGAATCCAGAGTTTCAAGAAGATCGGAGGGGGTCAAAATTTCGGCCAAAAACGACAGTGTTACCCCTTATGTTTTTTTTTCAGGTCAAAACTTTGACATCCGATATCTCGGCTCTGGAAGGGTCTAGAGCCTCCATTTTTGCGCGCTGGTCGAAGTCTCGTGGCCCTCTGTCAGAATCCAGAGTTTCAAGAAGATCGGAGGGGGTCAAAATTTCGGCCAAAAACGACAGTGTTACCCCTTATGTTTTTTTTTTTCAGGTCAAAACTTTGACATCCGATATCTCGGCTCTGGAAGGGTCTAGAGCCTCCATTTTTGCGCGCTGGTCGAAGTCTCGTGGCCCTCTGTCAGAATCCAGAGTTTCAAGAACATCGGAGGGGGTCAAAATTTCGGCCAAAAACGACAGTGTTACCCCTTATGATTTTTTTTTCAGGTCAAAACTTTGACATCCGATATCTCGGCTCTGGAAGGGTCTAGAGCCTCCATTTTTGCGCGCTGGTCGAAGTCTCGTGGCCCTCTGTCAGAATCCAGAGTTTCAAGAAGATCGGAGGGGGTCAAAATTTCGGCCAAAAACGACAGTGTTACCCCTTATGTTTTTTTTTTCAGGTCAAAACTTTGACATCCGATATCTCGGCTCTGGAAGGGTCTAGAGCCTCCATTTTTGCGCGCTGGTCGAAGTCTCGTGGCCCTCTGTCAGAATCCAGAGTTTCAAGAAGATCGGAGGGGGTCAACATTTCGGCCAAAAACGACAGTGTTACCCCTTATGTTTTTTTTTTTTCAGGTCAAAACTTTGACATCCGATATCTCGGCTCTGGAAGGGTCTAGAGCCTCCATTTTTGCGCGCTGGTCGAAGTCTCGTGGCCCTCTGTCAGAATCCAGAGTTTCAAGAAGATCGGAGGGGGTCAAAATTTCGGCCAAAAACGACAGTGTTACCCCTTATGTTTTTTTTTTTCAGGTCAAAACTTTGACATCCGATATCTCGGCTCTGGAAGGGTCTAGAGCCTCCATTTTTGCGCGCTGGTCGAAGTCTCGTGGCCCTCTGTCAGAATCCAGAGTTTCAAGAAGATCGGAGGGGGTCAAAATTTCGGCCAAAAACGACAGTGTTACCCCTTATGTTTTTTTTTCAGGTCAAAACTTTGACATCCGATATCTCGGCTCTGGAAGGGTCTAGAGCCTCCATTTTTGCGCGCTGGTCGAAGTCTCGTGGCCCTCTGTCAGAATCCAGAGTTTCAAGAAGATCGGAGGGGGTCAAAATTTCGGCCAAAAATGACAGTGTTACCCCTTATGTTTTTTTTTTCAGGTCAAAACTTTGACATCCGATATCTCGGCTCTGGAAGGGTCTAGAGCCTCCATTTTTGCGCGCTGGTCGAAGTCTCGTGGCCCTCTGTCAGAATCCAGAGTTTCAAGAAGATCGGAGGGGGTCAAAATTTCGGCCAAAAATGACAGTGTTACCCCTTATGTTTTTTTTTTTCAGGTCAAAACTTTGACATCCGATATCTCGGCTCTGGAAGGGTCTAGAGCCTCCATTTTTGCGCTGGTCGAAGTCTCGTGGCCCTCTGTCAGAGTCCAGAGTTTCAAGAAGATCGGAGGGGGTCAAAATTTCGGCCAAAAACGACAGTGTTACCCCTTATGTTTTTTTTTCAGGTCAAAACTTTGACATCCGATATCTCGGCTCTGGAAGGGTCTAGAGCCTCCATTTTTGCGCGCTGGTCGAAGTCTCGTGGCCCTCTGTCAGAATCCAGAGTTTCAAGAAGATCGGAGGGGGTCAAAATTTCGGCCAAAAACGACAGTGTTACCCCTTATGTTTTTTTTTCAGGTCAAAACTTTGACATCCGATATCTCGGCTCTGGAAGGGTCTAGAGCCTCCATTTTTGCGCGCTGGTCGAAGTCTCGTGGCCCTCTGTCAGAATCCAGAGTTTCAAGAAGATCGGAGGGGGTCAAAATTTCGGCCAAAAACGACATTGTTACCCCTTATGTTTTTTTTTTCAGGTCAAAACTTTGACATCCGATATCTCGGCTCTGGAAGGGTCTAGAGCCTCCATTTTTGCGCGCTGGTCGAAGTCTCGTGGCCCTCTGTCAGAATCCAGAGTTTCAAGAAGATTGGAGGGGGTCAAAATTTCGGCCAAAAACGACAGTGTTACCCCTTATGTTTTTTTTTTCAGGTCAAAACTTTGACATCCGTTATCTCGGCTCTGGAAGGGTCTAGAGCCTCCATTTTTGCGCGCTGGTCGAAGTCTCGTGGCCCTCTGTCAGAATCCAGAGTTTCAAGAACATCGGAGGGGGTCAAAATTTCGGCCAAAAACGACAGTGTTACCCCTTATGTTTTTTTTTCAGGTCAAAACTTTGACATCCGATATCTCGGCTCTGGAAGGGTCTAGAGCCTCCATTTTTGCGCGCTGGTCGAAGTCTCGTGGCCCTCTGTCAGAATCCAGAGTTTCAAGAAGATCGGAGGGGGTCAAAATTTCGGCCAAAAACGACAGTGTTACCCCTTATGTTTTTTTTTTCAGGTCAAAACTTTGACATCCGATATCTCGGCTCTGGAAGGGTCTAGAGCCTCCATTTTTGCGCGCTGGTCGAAGTCTCGTGGCCCTCTGTCAGAATCCAGAGTTTCAAGAAGATCGGAGGGGGTCAAAATTTCGGCCAAAAATGACAGTGTTACCCCTTATGTTTTTTTTTCAGGTCAAAACTTTGACATCCGATATCTCGGCTCTGGAAGGGTCTAGAGCCTCCATTTTTGCGCGCTGGTCGAAGTCTCGTGGCCCTCTGTCAGAATCCAGAGTTTCAAGAAGATCGGAAGGGGTCAAAATTTCGGCCAAAAACGACAGTGTTACCCCTTATGTTTTTTTTTCAGGTCAAAACTTTGACATCCGATATCTCGGCTCTGGAAGGGTCTAGAGCCTCCATTTTTGCGCGCTGGTCGAAGTCTCGTGGCCCTCTGTCAGAATCCAGAGTTTCAAGAAGATCGGAGGGGGTCAAAATTTCGGCCAAAAATGACAGTGTTACCCCTTATGTTTTTTTTCAGGTCAAAACTTTGACATCCGATATCTCGGCTCTGGAAGGGTCTAGAGCCTCCATTTTTGCGCGCTGGTCGAAGTCTCGTGGCCCTCTGTCAGAATCCAGAGTTTCAAGAAGATCGGAGGGGGTCAAAATTTCGGCCAAAAACGACAGTGTTACCCCTTATGTTTTTTTTCAGGTCAAAACTTTGACATCCGATATCTCGGCTCTGGAAGGGTCTATAGCCTCCATTTTTGCGCGCTGGTCGAAGTCTCGTGGCCCTCTGTCAGAATCCAGAGTTTCAAGAAGATCGGAGGGGGTCAAAATTTTGGCCAAAAACGACAGTGTTACCCCTTATGTTTTTTTTTTCAGGTCAAAACTTTGACATCCGATATCTCGGCTCTGGAAGGGTCTAGAGCCTCCATTTTTGCGCGCTGGTCGAAGTCTCGTGGCCCTCTGTCAGAATCCAGAGTTTCAAGAAGATCGGAGGGGGTCAAAATTTCGGCCAAAAACGACAGTGTTACCCCTTATGTTTTTTTTTCAGCTCAAAACTTTGACATCCGATATCTCGGCTCTGGAAGGGTCTAGAGCCTCCATTTTTGCGCGCTGGTCGAAGTCTCGTGGCCCTCTGTCACAATCCAGAGTTTCAAGAAGATCGGAGGGTGTCAAAATTTCGGCCAAAAACGACAGTGTTACCCCTTATGTTTTTTTTTCAGGTCAAAACTTTGACATCCGATATCTCGGCTCTGGAAGGGTCTAGAGCCTCCATTTTTGCGCGCTGGTCGAAGTCTCGTGGCCCTCTGTCAGAATCCAGAGTTTCAAGAAGATCGGAGGGGGTCAAAATTTCGGCCAAAAACGACAGTGTTACCCCTTATGTTTTTTTTTCAGGTCAAAACTTTGACATCCGATATCTCGGCTCTGGAAGGGTCTAGAGCCTCCATTTTTGCGCGCTGGTCGAAGTCTCGTGGCCCTCTGTCAGAATCCAGAGTTTCAAGAAGATCAGAGGGGGTCAAAATTTCGGCCAAAAACGACAGTGTTACCCCTTATGTTTTTTTTTCAGGTCAAAACTTTGACATCCGATATCTCGGCTCTGGAGGGGTCTAGAGCCTCCATTTTTGCGCGCTGGTCGAAGTCTCGTGGCCCTCTGTCAGAATCCAGAGTTTCAAGAAGATCGGAGGGGGTCAAAATTTCGGCCAAAAACGACAGTGTTACCCCTTATGTTTTTTTTCAGGTCAAAACTTTGACATCCGATATCTCGGCTCTGGAAGGGTCTAGAGCCTCCATTTTTGCGCGCTGGTCGAAGTCTCGTGGCCCTCTGTCAGAATCCAGAGTTTCAAGAAGATCGGAGGGGGTCAAAATTTCGGCCAAAAACGACAGTGTTACCCCTTATGTTTTTTTTTTCAGGTCAAAACTTTGACATCCGATATCTCGGCTCTGGAAGGGTCTAGAGCCTCCATTTTTGCGCGCTGGTCGAAGTCTCGTGGCCCTCTGTCAGAATCCAGAGTTTCAAGAAGATCGGAGGGGGTCAAAATTTCGGCCAAAAACGACAGTGTTACCCCTTATGTTTTTTTTTTCAGGTCAAAACTTTGACATCCGATATCTCGGCTCTGGAAGGGTCTAGAGCCTCCATTTTTGCGCGCTGGTCGAAGTCTCGTGGCCCTCTGTCAGAATCCAGAGTTTCAAGAAGATCAGAGGGGGTCAAAATTTCGGCCAAAAACGACAGTGTTACCCCTTATGTTTTTTTTTTTTCAGGTCAAAACTTTGACATCCGATATCTCGGCTCTGGAAGGGTCTAGAGCCTCCATTTTTGCGCGCTGGTCGAAGTCTCGTGGCCCTCTGTCAGAATCCAGAGTTTCAAGAAGATCGGAGGGGGTCAAAATTTCGGCCAAAAACGACAGTGTTACCCCTTATGTTTTTTTTTCAGGTCAAAACTTTGACATCCGATATCTCGGCTCTGGAAGGGTCTAGAGCCTCCATTTTTGCGCGCTGGTCGAAGTCTCGTGGCCCTCTGTCAGAATCCAGAGTTTCAAGAAGATCGGAGGGGGTCAAAATTTCGGCCAAAAATGACAGTGTTACCCCTTATGTTTTTTTTTCAGGTCAAAACTTTGACATCCGATATCTCGGCTCTGGAAGGGTCTAGAGCCTCCATTTTTGCGCGCTGGTCGAAGTCTCGTGGCCCTCTGTCAGAATCCAGAGTTTCAAGAAGATCGGAGGGGGTCAAAATTTCGGCCAAAAATGACAGTGTTACCCCTTATGTTTTTTTTTTTTCAGGTCAAAACTTTGACATCCGATATCTCGGCTCTGGAAGGGTCTAGAGCCTCCATTTTTGCGCTGGTCGAAGTCTCGTGGCCCTCTGTCAGAATCCAGAGTTTCAAGAAGATCGGAGGGGGTCAAAATTTCGGCCAAAAACGACAGTGTTACCCCTTATGTTTTTTTTTCAGGTCAAAACTTTGACATCCGATATCTCGGCTCTGGAAGGGTCTAGAGCCTCCATTTTTGCGCGCTGGTCGAAGTCTCGTGGCCCTCTGTCAGAATCCAGAGTTTCAAGAAGATCGGAGGGGGTCAAAATTTCGGCCAAAAACGACAGTGTTACTTACCCCTTATGTTTTTTTTTTCAGGTCAAAACTTTGACATCCGATATCTCGGCTCTGGAAGGGTCTAGAGCCTCCATTTTTGCGCGCTGGTCGAAGTCTCGTGGCCCTCTGTCAGAATCCAGAGTTTCAAGAAGATCGGAGGGGGTCAAAATTTCGGCCAAAAACGACATTGTTACCCCTTATGTTTTTTTTTTCAGGTCAAAACTTTGACATCCGATATCTCGGCTCTGGAAGGGTCTAGAGCCTCCATTTTTGCGCGCTGGTCGAAGTCTCGTGGCCCTCTGTCAGAATCCAGAGTTTCAAGAAGATCGGAGGGGGTCAAAATTTCGGCCAAAAACGACAGTGTTACCCCTTATGTTTTTTTTTCAGGTCAAAACTTTGACATCCGATATCTCGGCTCTGGAAGGGTCTAGAGCCTCCATTTTTGCGCGCTGGTCGAAGTCTCGTGGCCCTCTGTCAGAATCCAGAGTTTCAAAAAGATCGGAGGGGGTCAAAATTTCGGCCAAAAACGACAGTGTTACCCCTTATGTTTTTTTTTCAGCTCAAAACTTTGACATCCGATATCTCGGCTCTGGAAGGGTCTAGAGCCTCCATTTTTGCGCGCTGGTCGAAGTCTCGTGGCCCTCTGTCAGAATCCAGAGTTTCAAGAAGATCGGAGGGGGTCAACATTTTGGCCAAAAACGACAGTGTTACCCCTTATGTTTTTTTTTCAGGTCAAAACTTTGACATCCGATATCTCGGCTCTGGAAGGGTCTAGAGCCTCCATTTTTGCGCGCTGGTCGAAGTCTCGTGGCCCTCTGTCAGAATCCAGAGTTTCAAGAAGATTGGAGGGGGTCAAAATTTCGGCCAAAAACGACAGTGTTACCCCTTATGTTTTTTTTTCAGGTTAAAACTTTGACATCCGATATCTCGGCTCTGGAAGGGTCTAGAGCCTCCATTTTTGCGCGCTGGTCGAAGTCTCGTGGCCCTCTGTCAGAATCCAGAGTTTCAAGAAGATCGGAGGGGGTCAAAATTTCGGCCAAAAACGACAGTGTTACCCCTTATGTTTTTTTTTTCAGGTCAAAACTTTGACATCCGATATCTCGGCTCTGGAAGGGTCTAGAGCCTCCATTTTTGCGCGCTGGTCGAAGTCTCGTGGCCCTCTGTCAGAATCCAGAGTTTCAAGAAGATCGGAGGGGGTCAAAATTTCGGCCAAAAACGACAGTGTTACCCCTTATGTTTTTTTTTCAGGTCAAAACTTTGACA